>CM037794.1:6526282-6576282 GCA_021229015.1 Solen grandis
CAATCAATTCCGAAATCTATGTGTTTCCTATTTTTTAGCGTTCTGCTCTTTCAGTTTACTTTAAAAAGGTGCAGTGTCTTCCTATTCGAGACAATTCGTTCGCATGGGAAGAAAACCTCAACTTTTAAAATAACCAGAGTTCTAAAGAACTCGTGTCCGCAACTCCTTTTTTCTTTTGACTACAATGTAATTTTACAATGACCGATGGGAATTTAGCAAAGTATATAATAACCAATGAAAAGCCTAATTTTATTCCGCTTCATTACTGTGTGTTTCACAGGAAGTCAGGGTGAAAATAAAAGGCCTAACGGCCGGAAAAGCAAATTTGAAATAACAAATGCACAAGATTAGTTTAATCAATGTATTTTAAATCTAATAAGAATATAATCCAATAATGTTGTTGTTGTTGTTGTTTTTAAATAGAGCACAAAAGGTATAAATGTTATACTTCATTAATGCATTGTGTCAAGGAATAATAACCGTATCAATTACTTTTATTTATGTATGGTATTTTCTTTCCTTTTTCATTTTATTTATTTATTTATTTATTTATTTTATAGGTAAATATATATTGAAATGAAATCTTAATATTACTAAGTTCTCTAGCTGGATTCCAACTCGCACGCTAGCCTTGCAGCGTGCTGCATAAAAGATTGTACATAGCACCATATAAAACACAGATGCGTTTTTCATTTGTTAAATAATATGACTTTGCACAGCTATAGGCTAATGTAAAATTTTCGACACAAGCAATATTATTATATCGTTCAAGGCGTAGAAACATTGCCTTCAAATTTCAATATATATTTTCTAACTTTAAGGGAGTCACACCCGAAGAACTGAAAAATAAACAACATTGTTGTGTTGTATGCCTATAAGTACACCTCTATGCAAAATCTAAACAAAATTTATCGTACCATTTCATTTTTTTATATCAAAAGGTATCATTTTTAGTAAAACAATATTATGTCATATCCTCTGTACGAAAAATATTTTGCTATTGATTATAAACAAATAAAAGCATTCGGCAACTAAACCCTGACTGTTTCAACTAAAAATACTTGAAATATTTAATGAATTCTTACCATACCAAACCTATTTTAAACACTGGTCTATTTTTTTTTCTTTTCTTTTCTTTTCCCTTCGATAAAATAACATAACTGAGAGACATATTAAATCTACATAACTAGAGACATATTTCAAAGCTTACCTGAATTTTCTACGAAGTAGATCTATTTCGGTTGATCTTGCCAAATTAAAAAAGACTTTTACCTAGTAATTTGGTTTTTTAACTCCTTCAATATACCAGGTACCATAAATTTGTAATTAAAATTAGCATAATTTATCCAATAAATAACTATACCACGGAGCTGCCTATACAAATTACGAAAATAAAATAAAATATTTTTTTCTTTCTAAACCTGATCTGAGTGATACAGATACATGGATTAAAGTTTTCAATAATTTTCCTGAATTTCAGGATTTTCAGATTGGCAAATGACTTCTTACTCTAATTATAACCAATAAAACTATATAAAAATAAATTGCTAAAATCCGGATTTCATGGATCCTGAAGTTTTTTAAACTTCCAACCAAAGACCTATAATAATAATGTTAAATAGGTCTTTGTTCCAACTTTTACCCATGCATATATAATGACAAACAAGTAGAACAGAAAGAAAAGGTTTGACAACTACTGGGATTTGAACCTACAACCTCCAGTTTCAAGGCATTTAATAGTAATTTTTGCCTATCTATGGATGTGTGTGACTACCTTAAAAACCTTCAATTTTCCGCCCCAGATGCCCTTCAGAATGCATCTCCATCACACTAGAAACATTTTTTTCTCGGGGGAGCATGCCCCTAGACCCCCTTGTACTGACATCCCAATCAGTGTGCCCCCCCCCCCCCCCCCACCAGTTGAAAATTTCTGGATCGGTCCTGCACTTACACATAGAAATAATTTAATTTTGGAAATCTATTCTGTTTATCTGTTATCATCGTCATGTTTGCATGCATTGTTACGATATATATCTTGTTTATATGACGACAATCTTATATGCTAAAGTCTAAAAATAAACATATTTCTGTTTTGGTCTGTTATGTTTGGTTTAAAAGCATCTATTATTAAGCATAAGAAGGGTAATGTTGCATGTTGATAGAAAGTTTGCAGGAAAATGTCTTGCCATGTCTTCGAGAGAAAAATATGCTGTACCACGATAACCGGGAACCTTCAAACGATAAACACGGCGGCACCCTTATGTTATGTAAGGGCATTTTTAAATGATTTAAGATGTTACAATCAATATTTTCTACATTGATTTGCATTGAATAATCTTTAAGGTGATCGAAGTCCCTGTAATGGTTCCGCTACGTCTTGGACCACTTAACCTCTACCAAGATAACCAAGTACCCTAATGAAACATTAGGAAAACTTTGTAATCTCTGTGAAAGGCCGTGATGTCCGAAATGTAGCGGAACCATTACAGGGACTTTACCTTAAGTTGGATATATACCTGTAATTTATATTGAAATCCAAGCATTGAGCTAAATAATTTTATTACTTGAGGTCGAATTTTTTGCATTAACGTAGATGGTTTCCGACAGTCATGTCAATGAGCGAGGGATGAACGACAACTCTGCTTGGATATTGTTGTATCAGGCGGGCAGTCAAGCTAACCATCGTTCTTAGGAAGAACCAGTATAAGACCCCCATCCTCCGTAAGATTTTTTGCATGCAGAATCATGGGCGGTAGCCGGGGCTCGACCCCATAGCCCTCTAAACAAATACATATAAATCCGTGAAAATATTTTATTCTAAATGATATATGGTGCCATTTATACGAATTTTATGACAATGGTTGCAAGGCTAGGTTTGCGAGTTCTGATCTAGCTGGAGAATTATTTGTGCTATATTAAATCTCATTAAAAATACATTGTAATAACGTTAATAAATAAATAAATAAATAAATAAATTGGAAAAATTGCAGGAGTATGAAATGAAAGTAATTAATAAGGTTAATATTTCCTTGTCACAATACAATTATGAAGTATTGCATTTGTATTTTTGGGCTCTATTTTATAAGATTTTATTTACATTGACACATCTATCAATGTTTAAGATCTGATTCCTTTTGATTTAAATACATATTTATATTTATGTTAATCTTATAACCTGTAGAGAGAGAGAGAGAGAGAGAGTAATGTAAACCGTCTATAAAATGTGAAGATTTTTCTCGTTACGGCCGTGTTTACGCAGTTCATTTGAAATGAGTTTATAACATTGGGTTTGATTTGATCCTCGTCTAATATGTACAATAAATATGACATACCATTTGCTATCGATTATGTGGCTGAAAACGTATGACTGATTCAGATTAAAGCAGACACAGTGCCGTAGCCAAGGTGACAGCGGATGCTCTATCGGCCTGGGTGATTGGTCATTTGGATAAACATTGATTCTACGTAAGAATGTAATATTAAAAATGCACAAATGCTAAAATTCAAGTTAATAGATTTAAGCATATAACTAAATGTTTTTGGTCGTATAACATCTTAGGTTCATGAAAATCGCCATGGGGAAATTAACTTGACGTAAAGTAGTGGCCTTTCAGTTTGGTATTTTTTGTCAATTTTCTTTTTAAGACAGTCAAAGCGCTTCTTATACTTCATTTCTGATGTCTCGTATGATTTTATCTTACTCTCAAGCAAGTGGCGTGGCTCTTCCAAAGGCTTTAGATCGTTATACTTCCCTTTTCCTTCTTGCAAACGGTAACCTGTATATTTACGACCAATTGTGGTTCTTCGTATGGCAATTTATCACATGTTTTCCTTTATCCTTGTTTCCCGTGTAATATAACCAATACGTATTTTCTTATATTTAACACGTGTAATATAACAACGTCATGACGTCATTTAACCCTATACAATTCATAGGATAAAAACAACGTGCAAAAACGCGCGCGAAACGTCAAATATTATTATTCCGTTTACTCCCAGCATTTAAAGTCATGTGATAAAAAGAATCTCCCATGAGTTTTCATATAATATAAAATTTTATTAAGCGTGTCCAAGAAAATGGCCAGAGGCTTGCTTTTTACCATTTTCTTGAACTCGTATAATAAAATTCTATATTATATGACAACTTATGTGAGATCTCTCCTTTTCAAGGAAATCACCATCGTCGAAAACCCAGGGAGTATATTCCATTATCACTTCTGTATATACGTTCATTTAAGAAACAAAGCGTATTGAATAATCATTTAAAATATTGTTTTATTTCTTAAATTTTGGACCAAATACGTAACATTTCAATGTGTTTAATTTTCAGTTATTTACTGTAGCACAATCACCCTTTAATTCAATAACAATCATCCATTATTTTTGTCGCAATTTACAAGGGAAACATTGTTGCTTAACTTTTATTTCATATAATTTTAGAAATGTTCAATTGAATGACACTTTTACAATACACAGCTCTGAAACTTATATGCTTGCTTTTTGATGCATGTTTATTATTAAAATTGCTGAAAAAGTATACGATATTGTTGAAATTTTAAGTAGAAACAACTATTCAAACATATTCGCACACACATAATACTGCATCAAGTGTAAATTGTCGATAAATCAAAGCTAATATTCATTTTACTTTACAACCAGAAACGTTACCATCACGACCAGATACGTTACGGACAAAGCTTAGCTATTTATGTGGATGGCATTGCAAAAGTTCCCACATAAACAGTTTTCAAACATTTCACATATATATTGTCTTTCGTAACTAGCACAAAATTTTTAAGAAAACATTGTAATTCTCGGTAAAAAAGGTAACAATATACTCACTCTCCGTCAGCAACTTATCTGAACATCATTCCGGAACAGAAAATGGCTTCCAATAAGAAATGTCGGGTGACATCAGCAACGATAACTGACGTAATACATGAAGTTCTGCTCACTCATTCGTAGAGAATATGTTAATTATAGTTTTATGGGTAACGTATCTGGCGGTAACGTATCTGGTGGTAACGTATCTGGTGGTAATGTATCTGGGGGACTTTAAGAAAATTAAAGATCTTTCAGAGCTGTCATGACATTTTGATATTATTTTTTTTCTTTTTAAAAGAGTGTCATATCGTCTACAATAATGTTGTGGTAAACCCTTTTAAAATAAGACAGGTAACCGTATATGGGATGATGTTTTGGTCACGTATCTGGTGTTCTTAAGTGTAACAATGAATATTTAAAAAATAATTATACTTGTATTTTGTAGGGGTGCATGCTATACAAAATAAAAGGCAAAAGTTATTTTTATATGACACTAGGCTTCATAAATACTCACCAGCAGGCTGTTTATACACAATTGGTTAAAAAGTCCTACTGGTAAAATAATATTCTAACACGACTTGCATCTTTATCTCTATACAGAAAGAAGGAGAAAAATTGTGTGTAAATTCGCAATAACGCACTGGAATCAGCGCTCGCGAAGCGTAATAATATCTATTCCCTTACAATTACCTCCCCCGTATACTGCAGTTATGAATGAACGTAAACATCGTAGTAAAACTGACCTACTTTAAACAATATCGTTCGTCTGCATCGTAAAATGGCTGAATTACCTCACGGTGCTCATTGTGAGTTACGGGGTAGTAATGACACATGGAGAGTTGTTGATAGACAACATTACGATATCGTTCTTAAGTATGTCATTCAATCGCTACATTCCGGAGAAATAAAAAGGGTTTTCAAACACGAATTGTTTGGGAAAAAAAATACAACCTACAAAGGAAGTCTGAGTTCTTATATCAAGCCATCAGAAGAGGAAAGAAGGCGACTTAGTGAAAGACTAACCTTCAACATACCAGATCAAGCTGGAGATTCTATACGACCAAAAACATCTGCGTCAAATTCTCTTGTAGCACATTCCGGTCACCGTGACATTTCGCGTGATATTACACATGTGTCTCCAGCAACCCCGAATTTTAATCCAGTTGATATCACAATGAACAAATCCAATTCAAGAGATGCAAGATCATTCACAATGTTTGCTGGCAATATCACAGGTGGCACAATCAGTGTAAACATATACAACAAGTGAAATAAACACATGTGTTGAACCGTTCCTCTTTTGAATTTGTGTTAACACTTTTGCTTTAATGTTGACGTCATCAAAGTGTGTGTAATACACATTTATAGTTTATCTAGCTGTTACATTTTGAACATCGATTTGTTCATTGGTTAAAAATTAATTTGAAGAGACTAAAAAATATCGTTACAAATAATATATTTACTTTAAAAAAGTGTGCCATTTTTGTTACTTTTTTATTTTTTCTCAGCTACATTATACGGGGGAGGTAAAACGATCGGCAAACTAGAGGGAAGTTGTTCGGTTTAATGTTGCTACGCTTAATAAATGAATCCGAAAAATATTATGGAAAAATGTGTTAGAATCGAAATAATCTGTCTCTACCGGTGCGTTGTTGTTTATTTACACACAGGTTTGTCGTTCAGGTACGAATAATTATATCACTCGGGCTTCGCCCTCGTGATATAATAATTCGCACCTGAACTCCAAACCTGTGTGTAAATAAACAACAACGCACCGGTAGAGACAGATTATTTCTTAAGTCACGTATCTGGCGATGATCTGAGAGACATAATTCTTTAACTTTTAACTGTTTAAAAAAGACAGTCAACCATCAAGTGAAACTTTTTTTGGATATGTTCATCATTAAGGTTTTGAAAAATACTTAAAACAGCATCGTTGTAATGTTACCGAAGAAAACAATTAATGATCATTTTAAAACATATCTAGGGGACTAGTCCATGATGTCTACAGGTCACTTTTTGAGCAATTTTCATGAAGTTTTTGGTGTTTTTCGTCAGTCCAAGTAAAGTGTCAATAATTTAAACAGTCAATCATATGTGATTTATTCACATAACACCAGAATATTTGTGAGACATTTAATTTCATAATCTTACGTAGAATGAATGTAAAGAGAATCACTTTTGGGCACGAAAAAGACAATTTCAGTCATTTAGATAATTGTATGATCGGGCCAGCTGGGGGAGGGCTTGAGCCCCCTCGCCTCCTCTGGTGAATCCAGGCCTGCTAAAATGACTTAAATGAATATATAACAAAATGCATTTGCTAATAGAATATTTAGAACTTATGACAGTAATGCGAATCAAGATTTTGCGCAGAACTAGATTGCGTATTTGAAATTGCCAAACGAACGTTTCATTAAATCGCTAGCGACAACGACGGAATATGTTCCAGTTTAGAAATTACTGATCTTAAAATAACAAAGGTGGCATGAAAATTTACCAATAAAGTAAGTAAAATGTCAGATGACTATATATCTACCTTTCTTTAAATATATATTTATAGGACAAAGTCTTGTTGATAGGTCCCCGCCCATCTTATCATGTGAAATCACTTGACAGTTGCCGAGTGGTGCTGTTGAGTGTTGTTTATGATAATAATAATTTATCCGTTGTTTATATTCATGTTATTTAATTATCAGTATTAATAATGAACTTTTTTGGGCATTAATTGTTGTCTGTATTATATATCATGTTGATATGTTAAAACTAAGTCAAGGGATACTACAACGTAATCATACAGATGCAGATACAGAAACATTACGAAAGAAGGGTAATCATCAAACTCTAAACAATATGAAAAGTCATTCTTTGTGGACACAGTGATTCACTGGAATCATCTCCCTGATAATACAGTGCACGCTGGCTCAGTTGAAGCATTCAAAAATGCCTTAAAGAGCCACCGCCAATAGTGCGGAGCTCTCTTTCCGTTATGTAAAACCCAGTATTTTGATCTACAACAAATTAGATTCAGAAGGCAGATGGACTGGATCACAGGCACTGTATATCTTCCATTTTTGTCAAACTCTTCATGGAACGTTATCATTTGATTTTTTTTTTCACCACACCATATAAAAATGACAGGTTTTTTATTTCAATTAATGAAATGGGCCTGTATTTATCAAATTAATGTAAAAACTTGATCAAAACCCATTTATTCACAAAATTACTGTCAGTGACTATTTATGCATATCCTCAAAGTCAAGTATTCATTGCATTCTCAAGCTATGTCAGGCATGTAACTGGACAGAAAACGATGTGAAAGTCCACATTGTGAATTGAGCGGCGGACCCACGAATTCGCTAAGTGGGGGCATGTCCCCCAAACCTTGGAAAATTTTGAAATCCTAGAATGCAAATGGTGAAGTCTGGTGCCTTTTTGAATCCTGTACCTGTATGAAATGCGCCGTTTAACAAATTGTTTATGTACCTACAGAAAACATATGCATATTTTATTAATTATTGATTTGAAGATTTGGTCTTAATTCTCAAAAAGTCATACATATGATTTTACTGTATTGCAGTTGGTCTTAATTGTGCAGTAGTCATACATGATATTTTACTGTACTGCAGTTGGTCTTACAAGTGAAATTGTCAGTCATGATATTTTACTGTATTGCAGTTGGTCTTAATTGTGCAGTAGTCATACATGATATTTTACTGTATTGCAGTTGGCCTTACAAGTGAATTCATCAGTCTTGAGATTTTGCTGTATTGCAGTTGGTTAGTCATACATGAGAAATTGTCAGTCATTGCAGAAGGTCATAGTAGTGAGATGGTCTTAAATGTGACATGGTTTACATAAATTTGAATAAATGAAATACTATTACTGAATGCGGCTACCATGTTTGAAATTTGCTACCATATTCAAAATGCAACTTGATTATTTCTGATCTTATACTTGTGTTTCAGACAGAGATGGTGGACAGCGAAAAATTTGACCCCTACACATATCAAGGGTCACCCAATGTCGAAGTTTCTCTAGGTTTTGCTGTGACATTCTTCAGCCTCCTCTTATTCTCCTTTTTGAACTTTGCTGTCACGAAGCTTGGACCATATAAAAATGTCCGTGGGGATGTCTGGAGGTGCAGGAATACTTTTATATCGTGGATTCATTCAGATCTAGTTGCCATTGGAGTCATTTACAGGTAAGATTTCAACATGATTCTATATAGAACAGGTGTTGGCCATTGTGCATGTATTTTCCTTGCATGATATTGTTCAGAATATATATTCTAGCTGTCATGTTAAATATTATAATATAGTCTGTATCAAAGTTTTTTTTAACCCTTGACCTCATAAACATTCATGCCCTTTCCCTCATATAGACTCATTTTGACGCGCTCAGTAGGTACCACCTAAAGCCTGATCTGCAGAAAACCACAATTAAACCTTATCAAATTTAATTATAAAGTCCTCATTTCCAGACCACTGAGTAGCAGTGAACAGCATAAAACCTGATCAGCCTGAGAGTTACTCGCAGGCTGATCTGGTTTTATGTTGTTCGCATAGGTCTTTTCATGGTTTCCTCTATGAGGGAAAGGGTTAAATAAAATTTTATGACTTGATGAAATCATTGAATATAATGTTATTGGAACTTTAATGGTACATGAAACAATTTTTTTCTTGGCTGTGCAGACTTGTAGAATCTGAGCTACAATATTGTATGAGCAAACAGAAGACACTCTGATCAGACAGCTCCTGGGATGAGCTTCTGTTCAACAGGTCTGCTGTGTTTATGCATCTTTATGAGGTAAAGGGTAAAGTATAGTGATGGAAATAATAAATTACACTTTTAACAATTTATGTAACTGACCAAAAATGAACATACCTAAAAATTTGAAATGTTATTTTAGCTCCTCTTTTTACGAAAAAAAAGTGGAGCTGTTGTCATGACCATCTCTTCAGTGTTGGCTATGTTTTTTTGTCAGGATCTCTCTTAAACCATCAAAGATATTCACTTCAAACTGAAAATACTTGTTCACAATCAAGGGAAGCTCATTTCACAAGGGCAGGTAACCTTGAAATTCATTCTGGCACTGTAATGCCTCTTTTTTTGCTTAGGATTTTCTGTGATGAAATCAATTTTTCAAAAGCATATTCACTTCAGATTTGGAGTACTTATTCACTTTCAAAGGGGGAAACAATTTCAAAAAGTCAAGTAACTCTTTACTTCATTATTGCACAGTTTTGCCCCTTTTTAACTTAAATTTTTCTTTGCTGTCCATTAAAAAAAAAGTCGATTCATTTGATACTTGGTATATCCATAATTTAGGTTAATGTTTTCCATGCAAGTTCATATCTCAGCAAGTCAATTTCAATACCTAATGCCACACATTTTTTTAATTTTGTATAGTCATGCTTTTTGTGAATTTTATGATGCAGGAGAGATAGGGATAGGGCTTCAGCCAATATGTCCTAATTTGAAAAATATTTATTCCACCAGGCCTCCAATACAGCTTACCTTTGCCTTCAGGAGGAGGAATTTTCGTGTCATTTTCCCCTTAAGGGGATTGTTTTGCTACAAATATGGTACATACAATAAATATATATCAATAAAAATGTACAAAATATTTCTTGTCTGGTAGCTTTATTGGTTAAAACTGAAATGAAAATCAAATGGTACATGCTCACTGTACAATAATCCACCACTTGACCATTCTTGTTATTTATTTGAGCTCTTACATTTCTATCTGCTGGGTGAATTTTGCATACATTTTGGTGGTTGGAATAGTGTTAAATATTGGTACTATAAAGTGGAGGGCCATGAATACTTATAAAACATGTTGGGGAATATTTCAGAGTAAATAATAAAATATGTATAGCATGTGGCAAAGGAGCAGAAAAAATATGTTGTTGTAAAAGAATAGAACACATACGGTTAATTATTTTTTGTATGTCTTTTTAAGCATAATTAGCAATGCATTTATAAAGCTTAATTCAACCCTTTAATTAGAATACTTGGTATATATAATTATGTATACCGTATAGCGGGTTATTTCTACGGGTGAAATATTCTATGGTTGTGCCATTAAAAAGGATTAGTTTTTTCAATGGATCATTTTTCTGCGAATTGTGAACCAAGGAAGAATTTATTTCTGTGCTTGCTTACCTTACTGAAACAAATATATTAATCAAAATCTCTAATACAAGTTATCACCAGACATTTTTCTTCCACTCTGCATTACATCTCATACACGCTACTGTACACCGTACAGTATATAAACACAATGTAACAGCAGATGTAAAGGTATAAGTTTGTAAATCTGTAATAGCATAGATTTATTCTGATAGATAGACGGCCCAAATACCGGTAATGCATAATTTCTTTCTGTTTATCAGCGATTTTTTTCACTTTGGAAGTGATTAGAAAATGTGCTAGAAACATGTATTGTCTGCATTGTTTGACATGATGATAAAAGACCAATTTCCCCGTTCCCAGGTAAACCTACAAGGTGAGACATTGTTCGCCATAGATTAGGAAAATGAGAGTTTTATCATGCAAATATTTTTCTACTGTTAGTTAATTTCCACAGATTTTATTTCTACGGTTTTGTGTTCATCAGCAGAACAGCAGAAATAAATTACCCATAGAAACAACCCACAATACGGTATTATAATGTTTTGAAAAGCTTTTATGCAGCATTCTGACATTGTATTTGAGTCTTTTTGTCTCCAGATTGTGCTATTTGTGATTTTGTCGTGTTTAGAAATGTTGAATAAGAGTATGAATTGTATTTTTTATGCATGCTAGCTTGAATGCAAACAGGGTTCATACTAGCTTGTAAAGTATAGCATCCTCACCTAGGTGATAATAATGTTCTCATCAAAACATTTCGTTGAAAGAGGTAAAAATGATATAATTCTTTCAATTTATATGTGCTCTTTAATGAAACCATGACAAGAGAAATAAAGGACCCCTCCCAAAAAACTACTAAGTTTTTTAAACTACTCTTGAAACAAACAAATTTAACAATACCTCATGCTGCACATTTAGTCATACTGGTTTATCCTTTAGCATGCATGTGGCCCACTCAGGTAAATAAGACTGGTGGGAAAACTTTTTGAGACAATTAAAGTGGTCATTCACTTTTGGAATTCAAATTGGCATGCATCGGCATACACTGCTTGAGTGAATGAAGTCTACCTAAGGCTGGTTATCTGAGGTGAGTTTGTAGTTTTGAATCGGCCATGTCGAGCACTTGTTGATATTTTGTCTCTAGAATTAGTTCATCCAGGAACTTAGGACTAGGATACCTAATAGTCGTTAGATATAAAGCTACTGGTCCTGGTGGCCATGATATGGTAAGAGTGTCCGTCCCAAAGTCAAAAGGTCTTGCCGCATCATATACCAAAGTTGTAAAATATGGTGCTGGTAAAGTTCACTACCTTGCTTGGTGCTCAGCATATAAGGGTAGCTCCAGGACAGGTTGGTTTGCTGTCAGGAAATTTGAACTGGGTGTGGTATCATACCATGTCTACGCCTTGCTACAGCAATGTGGCAACACTGTATCTGTCTCAAGTATGCATAGTCTCCAAATGACTGAAATACTGTTGGCAGGATGTTAAACCCAACAAACAAAACGATAATAAAGCCGCAGGGTTTAGAGCTCAATACAATACTTCAGTGAAATCCTACTCAGAAGATTGTTTTAGATATATGTTAATTTATGTTAAATAGATTAAATCCTTAAACCATCATTGCCGATTATCAAAACCTTATTTCAGTCAATGAACTGCATTCAAATGCAAAACTTAATTACTACCTGGTGTTTGTTAGCTCAACTATTCGAAGAAAAGGATGAGCTATTGGAGTCACCCCGGCGTCAGTGTCCACATTTTTGTTTAACATTGCCATTATCTATAATTTTAAAATAGTTACGCCCCTTTTTTGTTTAGAATCTCGGTTAAAGTTTTCACACCACCTCATTTTTTTACCTAACCATTTGAGGTATTGCTTTGAAACTATGAATACCTGTTTATGACCATCACCCCTACTTGTACATGGCAAGAGTACATAACTCTGTTTTGGATTTTGACATAATTATTCCCCTTTTCTGACTTGATTAATCTTTTTGTACTAACTCACTTCTTCACAGAACTCTTTGAGATATTGGTTTAGAACTTTGAGCACATGTAAATTGCTTTTGTGTCTACTTTGATAATACAGAGAATCTCATTTTACCTTTAATTGCAATACTTATTTTAATTGACAAAGCATTCAAATCGTCAAGCATGCTGTCTTACGGACAGCTCTTGTTATTTAAGGGGTACGTGTTTACATATCAGTGCACTAGCATGATGATGTGTTAAAGGCTTCTAATGCATATATAGATCAGGGGCTAAGCATGAAAGTGTTCTATATGTGTATAGAAATAGAAGAAGATAGAACAATTTTGCAGTCTGCTCTTTAATATAGCTATCATGTTTCAGAAAATGCAAATGACGGATACACATTTTATGGAAGGATGTATTTATTCATGAACGTCTTCATTTTAATTTGGTCGTGCTTATAAGGATTATCAATTTTTCAAAAATTATAAATTTCCAGACATGGCTATGTCTGTGTTGAAAAGTAGTCTTGAGTACATTGATTTTTAGACTTGTAAAATGTTTATGAATTCATCCAAGGCTTTGTATGAACCCTGTCATAATATATATATTATAGGATCTGACATAACTTGTTATTTCATATCAAATATTACTAAATGAGTCCATGAAAATTTATTTAGTGAGCCTCTGGCAAGCTTAAATAATGACATTTTCATGAATAAGTTCAGTCAATTTTTATGTGAAATGATAATTCAGGTCAGATTCTTTTTATCATATGACCTATACTGACAGTAAGTTGCGATAAAACATAATTGAATGGACTGTGAATGAATTTACTATTTGTAATCAAACACCAAGAAAATAGTTTCAAATAATAACTGAAAATAACGATTTAACATGTGTATTTTTCATACATGTTCAACATGATATAAATAATGCATCTTTTTGATCAAAGTTATTTGCATCAAACACATGTAATCCAGCTGTTTGAGTTCAACACACTATGCATATATATATATATATTTTTGATGCGGAGTGATGTAATTCGGCCTAAAAGTTATATGTAACATGTTAAATATAAGAAAATATGTGATTGTTATATGAAAATGGAAATAGCTGTTTGAGTGTAATGTCATATGATAAATGTATATATGTTTATTTTTTTATGGTTGCATATGATATACAACCCAGCTTTGCTTTCTGCTTAAGTGGTGAGTAGAAACTGTTTACTTGTACTTTCAGATTTTGGTGACTTTGATCCCAAATGGTAACATTTTGCCACATTTTATCCTATTCTAACCAGTGTGTAATATTTTTTAGCTCATCTGAGCACTTATGCTCAGGATGAGCTTTTATGACTGTCTTTTGTCTGTCATCCGTCATCAACAATTGCTTGTGAACACTCTAGAGGCCACAGTTTTGGCCCAATCTTCATGAAAATTGGTCAGGATGTTTGTCTACATATCTTGGATGAGTTCAGAATTGGGTCATGTCAAAAACTAGGTCACTAGGTCAAATCTTAGAAAATTAAAAAAAAAACTTGTGAACACTATAGAGATTTAGCCCAATATTCATGATATTTAGTCAGGATGTTTGTCTACATGATATCTCGAATGAGTTTGAAATTGGGTCACTTGGGGTCAAAAACTAGGTCACCATGTCAAATCTTAAAAAAACAAACCTTGTGAACACTCTAGAGGCCACAGTTTTAGCCCAATCTTCATAAAATTTGGTCTACATGATATGTCGGATGAGTTTGAAATAGGGTCATGTTGGGTCAAAAACTAGGTCATTAGGTCAAATCTTAGAAAATCTTGGAAAAACCTTTTGAAGACACTTAAGGTCGCCGTTTTGGTCCAATCTTCATGAAAATAGGTCAGGATGTTTGTCTATATGATATCTCTGAAGAGTTTGAAAATGGGTCACATGGGGTCAAAAAGTAGGTTACCTGGGTAAATCTTATTAAAACCTTATGACCACTCTAGAAGCCACATTTTTGGCCTAACCTTCATGTAACTTGGTCAGAATGTGAACACTCTAGTGGCTACATTTTTGTCCCAGTCTTCTTCATTGACTTGAAAAGAGTGATGACTGCATGAAATCCCAGATGAGTTCAAATTTAGGTAGGATCAAAATCTAGGTCATTTAGTCAAATGCAAAAAGTTAAGATGCCACATTTTTTGTAATCATGCCAAACACCGCAATCTTACTCAGGTGAGCTACACAGGGCCATCTTGGCCCTCTTGTTTTATTTAGTTTCACCTTTGTGACGATGTGTTCTTATATAACTTGTATTCTTTTACACACTATCTGATAATGAATGCTTTTTCCATATACTGTAATCACTTGCTTTAGTTTTCTCACTAATCCTCGTCTGTCTATTACTTGCTTTGGTGTATCCATATAGTTTGGGTTTAATATCATCTTTCTATCACTGAAGAGGACCCTGATTCAAACTTCCTGTTGAGATAAGGATTGATCAAACCTGTTCTACTTTATACACAGTGCTGATTCTTTACGATATGCTCTGTTATTATATGCAAATCTTGAAATAATTAAATCTTTACAATTTGTGTAGGTGCAATATGACTTACCATAAACGCTCATGTATTGTGCGCACTCATGTATAGTGCGCTTCCTGAGTTTATTAAGAGCAGCTTTCCATGGCTGAATGGTGAAAGTCACTGACTTACTATCACTGGTCCTTCATTGCTGTAGGTTCAAGTCCCAATGTTTTACGTGAGGAAGCAGTTAACTTTAATCATTTACCTCATGAATATTCATGTTCAAATTTTGGACATGATGGATATTAGTTTACTGAACTTAAAATTGTATATTTCTTTGCCATACAAACTGTGAAGAAACTGAGCTACAGTATTTTATGAGCAACACAATAAATCCTGATCAGACCTGACCATTTATTTTTTCAATGGTGAAAGAAAAATCCTGGAGTAAGATGCAAATTTGGGGAAAATTATATGAATTTAAAGATTTTTCCAGAGGGGATGGCACAAATGAACGGCCCCAGATAATGAAGGGTAAAAAACCCCAAATTGAAACACCTAAGTATTGATTTTGTTGATATTTAATATTAGTAGCCAGTATAAATGTTTGTTTTTTTTGTTGTTGGATTTTTAGCTCATCTGAGCACATGTGCTCAGGATGAGCTATTAGGATCAATGAATGTCTGATGTCCGTCCGTCCTCCACAATTAGTTTGTTTGCACTCTAGCATCTTCATTTCTGAAGTAATCATCTTCAAACTTTATGACAATGTTTATTACCATAATCTCTCAGCCAAGTTTGATTATGGCTGATATCGGCCAATTAGGTCAAGAGTTATGCCCCTTTTAATATTAAAAAATGCCAATTTTAGTTTGTTTGCACTCTAGCATCTTCATTTCTTAAGATATCATCTTCAAACTGTATGACAATGTTTATAGCCATATTGTTTTGGCCAAGTTTGATTATGGCTGATATCCTTTAGTTAGGTCAGGATTTATGCCCCTTTTGATATTAAAAAAAGTCATATTTCACTTTATTTGCACTCTAGCATCTTCATTTCTGTAGCAATCATCTTCAAACTTTAGAACAATGTTTATAGCCATATTCTTTCGGCCAAGTTGGGATTATGGCTGATATTGGCCAATTAGGTCAGGAGTTATGCCCCTTTTAATGTTTAAATATGTGTGTTTAAAGCCATTATTTCTCAGTCAAGTTTGACTTCAAATTGCGACCACAGGCACTGTTTAGTTCGTAGAATTATAATGATTTCATGGATTATGTATACAGTACAACTATGCTATAATTTAGTAACTTGTACAATGAAGGCAGTTTTTCTCAGGTGAGCGTCTTTAGGGCCATCTTGACCCTCTTGTTATTAATTCTGCACCTTAACATTTTGATTCAATTAAAAAATTACATATATTTTTCTCTTTTATATTGTTGAAAAAATGTTTTACAGCCGTATATATTTTTTAGCTCTCTTTTGGAACTAATGTTCAGTATTAATTCTTGTTTTGCACCAATGATTACCTCAAGGATTCATACCATAATTGCGTAAGCATTTCGATCCCTTGAAAATTGAGGCCCCATATGATTTACTATAACTTAAGAATTCTTTGTATCAGAATCTTGAATCTGGTTGCTGCTGGAAGAAACCAGGTAAAATCAAATTACTTGAATCATTTTAAAAATAAGATAATGTACTCTGGTGAGCTATTTAGAACCTTCTGAAACACTGATCAGGATTAATTTAGAGAGCTGAAAGGCTTTCATCAACACAAATAAATTTGTTTGCAAAAGTTATTGTGGAAGTCATTGTTTCAAACATTATTTTGATCATTATTGTAAACAAAGCACTGAGATTGTTGTTTGGCGAGAGTTGTATAAGAGGTTGAGACTGCCATGGTTTTTTAGAGATGAAAAGGAGGTAGCCACTTTAGGTATTGTTTGTTCACATATTTGTTGCTGTGTTTATATTAAGATATTCATCAGAAAGGGTTTCATATTTTACAGACTCAGAGTTACTTCTGTGTAATAATGTATGTGAATAATTATTTTACCATTAGCAATGGAATTATTACCTTTCAATTATCAAAAATTGCTAGCACCTGTGTTTATGAAATATTCCTAATCAAACAGTAAAGAGACATAATTTACTTGGACAAGTTTGACTCTTTTCAATCCGAAAAATAATTCAAATGTCTTACTTTTACATCAGTTAGGAAACCAGTTTTAATTTTTTACATTGATTCTCCTCAATTGTTCCAGAGTTTGGCCAGTTAATTTTCTATATGCACCTGGGAAGTTCTGAAAAAAATCTTGTCCTCAGCAGGAATTAAACCTGCAGCCTTGGCATCCGTAGCCATTGATCACCATCACTAGACCATGGTGTCAGTTTTAGGATGGACTGTAATGGGCATATTCATATTTAGGACTCTCTTTCTGTTTTGGGGAAACAGTAACCTTTACCTTTGGGAGGGGGGATTTCATGTTGATTTCCATTGTAGGGAAAATAAAGGCAATTTTTGCTGCACATACATACAGTTATTATAAAAATATACAGAATTGTTTCTTTCTAGAAGCTTTATTAGATTAAATTGAAATAAAGGTATCAAATGGTATACAGTACAACAATTTACCACTTGACCATTTTTGTTATTTATGTGAGCTCTTGCATTTTTTGAGGTAGATTTTGCTTGGAAATGGGGGAGGGGGGGGGGGATGGAGTGGGGGTAAACTGTATCCTTTGGCTGAGGGAATTGTGTTGAATATCGGCACAAATATGGAGATCAAGAACCCTGATATTAAAGATTGAAATAATTAATAATAATAATAATGATGATTAATATAAAATTCAGTAAATTAATATTCATAAGTCATAGATTTGTACAGGAATATTCATGAGGTAAAGGTTGAGTCTTTTAATGTTGTTATAGTATAACTAAGCCAATAAACAATATCTTAGGCAAATAACATCAGATAATTACTAAAACAGGATGACGTTGTTAAGCACTTTTCAGTAAAAACAAAGAGCAATTATATGAATTATGTGGAATTTAAAATGTAAACAGTAGCTGGAGTCTTCAATGGCAGCTTGTTAATTAGATATCAAAAGTGATTAAAGCAAGTACACAACTTGTATTCTCAAGTGCTTTGGCACATTTGTGGTTCTCCTTATTTTATAATTGAATTACAAATGGCACAGAAGTACCATGGCTTTGGTAAGTTTTGATATACTGCCTTGATATGCTTTATATGTGTGTGTCAATTTCTTAAACTTGCTAAGAGGATTCCATTTAGATATGACTAGGTTGTTCTCACTTAACTTGTACTCACTTGGCAACTGTTTCTATACACCTGTGCTTACTAGACAGTGTTTATACTAGACTGTTCCTATACACTAGACTGTTCCTATACACTTGTGCTTACTAGACAGTGTTTACACTAGACTGTTCCTATACACTTGTGCTATCTAGACAGTGTTTACACTAGACTGTTCTTATACACATGTGCTTCCTAGACAGTGTTTACACTAGACTGTTCCTATACACTTGTGCTTACTAGACAGTGTTTACACTAGACTGTTCCTATACACTTGTGCTTACTAGACAGTGTTTACACTAGACTGTTCCTATACACATGTGCTTCCTATACCGTTTACACTAGACTGTTCCTCTACACTTGTGCTAACTAGACAGTGTTTACTCTAGACTGTTCCCATACACTTGTACTTACTAGACAGTTTTAACTAAACTGTTCCTATACACTTGTACTTACTAGACAGTGTTTAAACTAAACTGTTCCTATACACTTGTGCTTACTAGACAGTGTTTGCACTAAACTGTTCCTATACACTTGTGCTTACTAGACAGTGTTAACACTAAACTGTTCCTATACACTTGTGCTTACTAGACAGTGTTTACACTAAACTGTACTGATACCTTTGTGCTTACTAGACAGTGTTTACACTAGACTGTTTTGATACACTTAAATTGTGCTTACCAGACAGTGGTTACAAGAGATTGTTTCAGTTGTCTTATGTGCTCTCTATTGGGCTAAAATAATATATTGATTTTCTTCTTGCATTTTTATATTATTATTGAGCTGCATTCTGAGATTTTAGATCTCATTGCTATGATCTCGGTCTCCGGAACCTGATAACTCAGATTTCAGTGTACATGCTCCATATGAAATAGGCCATATTGTTTCTATATGATATCATGAGTTATTCGTATCTTTCTTGTAGAAGTAACTGTTTCGGAAAGTGCTGTATTTAAGTCATAATATAACACTAGTGTGAGAAATTAATATTTCATTCTGGTTCATATTTGCAGATGAATATTATAATCTACGGCTATATGTATGGACCTGTGAAAGATTTTAGATCAACATATATGAATCTTAATACGTTATAGGAAAATATTGACGCACCTTGAATATAACAAGCATAAATGGTAGATATTGCATAGAGCATTATAAATTGAAATTAACAACTGAAGATATTGTATCCGCGTCTGTGCACTTTTGGATAGGGCGCTGTCCCAATAGCAAATGCATATATCGGATTCCAATATATTTTGCGCTGGTAAGTAATATAATAATCAGATAATTTTAACATGTTTATGATATTTTGTCATTGTAACTCTGGATAGAGCGATATTGTTATTGTTTGTTTATATGTACTGAACAAAAAAAATCAGAAGGTAGTTCGTAAAAGTTTGACCTACATACCAACCCTGCCCCGGTCTAAACTTTAATACTGAACAAATCTTAATCATGACAGTATCTTAGCAGAGCATTGTAGTATATGTTCTGAAAGATTTTATTCCATTAAATTATTACGTGTCTATGATTTCAAAATCCCATGAATTGCCTTACACAAACTTTATAACCTAGGAGTAATTTTCAATTTGCAGCTCTCAGGACTATCGGTCCTTTGATATTATTTTGTAGTTTGTCAAAATGTACTGTTAATTTAAGCTATCTGAATTGTTTAGTTATATTTTTGGAGCCATTTCATAAACAAACCTTTTGACATACTTATTCAGTGTGGCTACATACTGTAACTTCTTCAAGTTTTCTTATTGGCATCACCAGGTGGGTTTGGGTTTGATCCCTCAGGTCATGTCATACCAAAGTCATTTGAATTGGTACTGGTGTACATGTATCTCCCTTGTTTACTGCTCAGTATACTTATAAAAGGTAGCCCAAGGACTTGTTGGTCCTGTGTCCAGATCATGTGACGGAATGTTGTGGTATTATGCCATTTCTTTACTGTATGAGATTGAAACATTAATTTTTTAATTATCCTCCTGACTGTGAAATAATAAGTTTTCCTTTCTCTGAGGAGGTTTGGTTTAACAACTAAATGGGTATTATTATGATATGTTTATAATTTCAAATATACCCAGACCTTAATGTGAAATCACAAACCTTTGTCAGACTTGTGTTATACCCATGCCTCACATAAATGTGCATTTGCCTAGAGTTATAATCATTTTCTTACTAATTTAAATGTACGTATATCTAGAGTTACTGACCCTGACTATAGTTTTAGATTGTTGAGTTAAGGTGGCGCTGTTTGGGGTTATCAGTCACCCCTTGCGGTAGCTTTAGTAGTTGTAATAAGGATAGAATGTTTTCTGTTGTACATTGCAGCCTGGTATTCAAGCCCGAACAGTTTGATGACCTGATCATCTCCTGTGATTACTTCATGTACAGTGTGGTGGCCTTATCTCTCGGTAAGTCCTCTCCTGCTGCTGTTGTTACTACTCTACTACTGATGCTGCTGCATCAATAAAGCTGTTAATATGTTTTAATTGGAAAACAGGTACTGTAATCAATTCAGCACTTATTTCATTATAATTCATAAAAGCAAGTAAATTTGACTTTAAACTACTTTTCCTTCCTCATGATTCTTGGGTTGAACCAGTACTTGGTGTCATGAATGATCATAAAAAATTCTTGCATTTTATGGATTCAAGATAAGTAGGCCTTTCTTTCTTGCAGTTAGAGGTAAATCATAATTTTTTTATACCCTTCCTGGTGGCTGAGTGGTTAGATTGTCTGTCTCGGGAGCAGAAGGTTGAGTGTTCAGTTCCTGGCCACACCATACCAAAGTCATTAAAAAATGGTACTTTTAAAGCTCCCATGCTTGGCATAGCAAATAAGGGTAGTTCCAAGACAGGCTGGCCCGGTGTCAGGGCATGGTATCATGCATGATACTGCAGTGTGGTAGCACTTCATCTGTCTAAAGTGAGACACAGTTCCCAGATGACTGAAATACTGTTGGTAACATTAAACCCAACAAACAATCATATTTTTAGCTCATCTGAGCACAGTGCGCTTAAGGTGAGCTTTTGTGATCACCCTGTGTCCGTTGTCTTGTGCCGTCCGTCATCAATAGTTTGCTTTATATAAACGGCATCTTCTCTGAAACCGCTGGGCAGAATTTGATTAAACTTGGCAAGGATGATCCTTGGGTGAACCTTCACAAAAGTTCCTAAAATGAGCTTGATCCATGTAGAACTCTGGTTGCAATGGCAATGGAAAGAAAAAAAATAAATGAAAACTTAAAAATCATCTCCTTCAAAACTACTGGCCAGATCTTAAATTTTTTAATACAAATGTTCCTTGGGTAAACCTCTACTAAAATTGTTCAAATTATTCTGATCCGTAAAAAACATGGTCGCCAGTTACCATTTTGACTTACTATGCTTGTATAGATATGAAATATTTAGGTATGTTTTAGGGGAATGATGAAATATGTCATTTTAAAGATGGATTTCGCCCAACTTTCAAATAAATATTGGATATGGAAGTCTTAACTTTTTGAAACATTAAAGCCTAAAATCAATACCTGCTCAAATGTCCTTGTATAAGACAGCCGATGACACCAGTATATTCAAGAAACAAATCCTTGTCAGGAGAGGTTTTGGATGATGGTCTGCTAGTTTTGGAAAGACTCACCAAATTAATTATGTATACAGTGCCATAAGTTAACAGGGCAAAAGGTCACCAATACAAAATGACTGAACAACCAGGGGTGGCGAAATCTCATTTCATTTTACTTGTCCATGGACAACAAAATTTAAAATTTCACTTGTCCGTAGAAAAACACTACTTGTTCATACTTTTTGGAAAACTACAGTATGAAATATGGAAATAATTGAAATTTTATTACAAAATTGTTAATAAATTTAATTTTATTAATTAAAGGAAGTAATAATAATAAAAACACTTGTTACTTCTTCCTTTAGTAAATCTTGGACATTAAACAAAAAATATTTTTTAGGTATTAAAACCCCATATCATTATGATAACTGCCATAACACTGAAACTTGAAACATTTTTTTTACTGACTGATTTAACAATCAAACTGTTTTAACACCACAGAATTGTCTTATGCATCTGCTATTGCACGTAGCTCTGTTTGTCAGCCAAAGCACCTTTGAGTTTATCTCCAGTGTCACTTTTTTCATGGGCTGACAATGTGTCTTTTCTTATTACAATTTGCCCACAGTACAAACCCCCTTTAGTGTTGGCAAAGGCAGGAAATTGCTGACAAATTCGGCATTTCGCCAACTCTACACCATGCAAAGTCATTATTTAGCCATGAGTCTTGAAATGATCTTTTACGCTTTGTTTTATTGTATTTTAAGCCATGGTCTTTTTTTGTTTTCTTATTGGGTGCTTGATTGGAATATTCTTCCCCTTTTCTCATTTAAGTCAATTTTTTAATAAGAATCAATTCATTTGACACGGAACTTACTATTGTCGGGTATAATTTGTAGAGTGTGCAGTAAAGCGCTGACTTTGACCTATAATTTTCATTTCTTAACATTTTAGAAACGAAACCAGTCAAAACGAAATGGTTTAATATGCAGATTATCTCCAGGTTCTTCTAAAATGCTGAAATATAAACTTTATTTGGCAGACGCTCGTAAACTTTAATATCATGGGGGATAAAGGCCTACTTTACGTTGAAACACTGCAGTTTAGAGTTTAAAATTTAAACTTTTGCTATGGTTTTGGACTTTTGGTTATCCACGAACAAGTCAACAGTGAAAATTAACAAATATAGGACCCTGACAAGTCGGACAAAAGATTTTGCCATCCTTGACAATGAAAAATGGGAGAAAGGCCAAAACATAGAAATGATACACTGAGTCCCATAGGACCAAGATGTGTTTTTCTATGAAATATTGGATAGTTTGAGGCATTTCTCACACTTTGTTATAATATTTGACATCACAAAATTAGAATGAGAAATTGGAGGCAATTTCATTCTTTCCTTTGTTGAAGTAATAGACAGTACCCAAGAAACACAAGGAACTAGAACCCTACATGGTTGCCTTATGTAAACAAGCATGTCTAATGACAGTTTAATGCTTTCACAGTCCCCCCCTCTAGGCGAAAAAATGTGCTAGTTCCGTGAGGAAGGAGTTGAGTTACTAGACTATCTGCTGCCTATATTTCTATGTATCCTTTGTGTGACATTTAAAGGCTGAATACATTGGACATAGATGAAAGGGATTAACTATGGTACTTGCAGCCAGCTGTCATTCCGTGTCTTTCATTATACATGCACATCAATGTACATGCACAGCAATGTACATGTACAGCAGTATGTATGATGGAGGATTGACACAGCTGCATCTATAATCTGGATATGTGTCTCTATACAGGCTTATTCTGTCTGATATGCCAGTTTGCACCATATTGATTGACTAAAAATCTACATCAGACTAAATACCAACATAGCAGAATTCCCACTATTTTTAGCTCTCTTGTGCTCAGAATGAGCTTTTGTGACCGCCTTTTGTCTGTCGTCTGTCATCCATCGTCAACAATTGCTTGTGAACACTATAGAGGTCACAGATTTAACCAAATCTTCATAATATTTGGACAGAAAGATTGTCTACATATCTCAGATGTGTTTGAAATTGAGTCATGTGGGGTCAGAAACTAGGTCATTAGGTCGAATCTTAGAAAATCTTAGAAAGACCTTGTGAAGACTAGAGGCAGCAATTTTGGTCCAATCTTCATGAAAATTGGTCAGGATGCTTGTCTACATGAAAGCTTGGATGAGTTCGAAAATGGGTCACATGGGGTCAAAAAGTAGGTCATCTGAGTAAAACTGATTAAAACCTATGACCACTCTAGAAGCCACATTTTTGGCCTAACTTTCATGTAACTTGGTCAGAATGATGAGTGCAAATTTAGGTAGGATCAAAATCTAGGTCATTTAGTCAAATGTTAGAAAAACGTTGCTAACACTTTAGATGCCACATTTTTTGTAATCATGCCTAACACTCATGCAGGTGAGCGACGCAGGGCCATCTAGGCCCTCTTGTTTCAGGATGGGGGTACATTTTGCTACTTTACTGTACCCAAGTGTTCAATTATAATTTAATTTGGCTGGTACCAGGCTAGGAGTATAAATAACTCTATCGCAGTTGATTGAGTGGTTAGAGCATCTGCCTCAAGAGCAGGAGTTTATGGCATCAGTCCCTGGTTGCAACATACCAAATTGGTAAAAAATGGTACTGGTATTGTTCCTTTGCTTGGTGCTCAGCATTTAAGGGTATATCTAGGACTGGTTAGCCCATTGTCAGGATAATGTGATTAGGTGTGGTATCATGCCACAGGTCTGCAGAATGATACTGCAGTGCGGCAGCACTATATCTTTCTCAAGTAGACATTGTTTCCAAATGACTGAAATGCTCTTGTTGGGACATTAAACACAACAAAACACAAAAAAAACCTCTGTTGTATGTGAATGGAATGCCACATAGTGTTAGACATAATGTTTGGTTTTACTGTGTTGTAATATTATCTGAATTGTTTATCATGAGATAAATTATTGACATTATGAGGTGTAATGATTTTGTTATACCCATTGGGGGTATCCGGTAACTTCTTAAACTTTCCATATCTATAATGATGAAAAAAATTATATTTTTGAGTTGCTGAAACTTTCACTTTGAAATATTTCTTGAAAAATATTTTCATTAACTTTCTTTGCAATGGATAAATTTACTAAAACCTCCTAAAGTGAACATTATTATATTTTTCTATACCGTATTTATATCAAGAATAATGTTCTTTGGACTGGTTATATTACAGTCCATTCGCGATGGTACGAAGTAGCCCCGGGAAACGCATTTATTTCGTTCAATAGCCTATTTCGTTCCATCGCATCTTTCATATTGACGATTGAGAATCCCTTTATGTATGTGCTCTCTCGTTTGTTTATGTCGTGTTTTAGTATGTATTGCCGAAAACCATGTACTGTCGTAAAGATTTAGTGTTGTAATAGTGTCAGTTTGCAACAATCAACGTCACTGATGACGTGCTAATAGGCTGATTACAGACAATATAATGGCAGACGCGTGTAAGCGACAATTGTCACTCGGGTAGGTGTGAAAACTGACCGACACTTTGTTCGAACGCGTCATTAATCAGTTGTTTATTAGCAAATCTGACCACATACATACTTCGCTCCAGTGCATCTTTCGTTCCATCCTTTTCGTTCCATCACATCTTTTTTACATTGAATAAAGAACAGATATTGCCGGGACCTGGCAATTACTTCGCATTACTCCATCATTTCGCTCCATCACATTTCGTTCCATCGTGAATAGACTGTATATCTCATGTCATGTCAAATGACTGAATTACTGTTTTCTCTCTCCTGTACCTTTTACAATCTGCAGCTGTAATGTAATACATCTTTCCAGTTTTTAGTTGTGAAAAATTAAGCCCAGCCTTTCCCACATAGCGTGGCGTCAATTTTTAATTTTGTGACATCACTTTCTTGATAAACTCATTAAACCGGTTGCTTGTATATGGGGTCACCATGTGACCTTTATGGATTAATTATTCATGTATATGGGGTCATCTTTTGACCTGTATGGATTATACTTGTATATTGGGTCACCATGTGATCACCATTAGACCAATGAAAACACAAGGAACTTTTATTGGTGAAACAAGTAAGGGAAACATGAATAAAGTAATTCTCCTCGCTACATAATTTAGTGATACTCAGGAGCCTTATGTAGTCTCACACTTTTGTGTAATCTAATAGAATATGATTATGTAGACTGTATGTATAAACTCCTGTAATTGCAGGCTACTTTATGTATGATGTGATCGACCATGTATATAACGGACGCCACTTCAGTAACTGGGAGGTTCTCCTGCACCATGTGGGTGTAAGTACATTCAGATTATGGACATTTGTTGCTTTTATCTAAGAAATGACAATTCTTGTTATTTAGTTGTATAAGTGTAATCTTATTTCTTTTTCCCTTGATTGGAAAACAAGTTCTTATACATGTCCTTCTAAACAGTTCCTGGGTTGGACCAGTACTTTGTACCTGGGAAGGTCATGATAGATTCTGACCTTCAGTAGGGTTTGAACCCACGACCTTGGGATCAGCTTTCACGTACGCTGACACTGGTCCATGATGCCCTTCACCTTTGTTATAGATTGATTAATGATATCTAGTTATTGATAAATGATATCTAGTTATTGATAAATGATATCAAGTTATTGATAAATGATATCTAGTTATTGATAAATGATATCAAGTTATTGATAAATGATATCAAGTTATTTATTGATAAATGATATCTAGTTATTGATAAATGATATCAAGTTATTTATTGATAAATGATATCTAGATATTTACTGATAAATGATTACTAGTTATTTATTGATAAATGATATCAAGTTGTTGATGATATCAAGTTATTTATTGATAAATGATATCTAGATATTTATTGATAAATGATTTCTAGTTATAGATTGATAAATGATATCTAGTTTTTTTTTATAAATGATATCTAGTTATCAATGATATCTAGTTATCAATACAAATTATTTCTAGTTATTTATTGATGAATGATATTTAGTTATTTATTGATCAGTGATATCTATTTTGATAGTATTTCCAAAATTAATGTTTTGTTTTCTGAGCTTTTGGAATGGTGAAAGAAAAGCAGCCAACAACTACTTTATTGCCTGTTAATGATGGATATATGTCATGTCTTAGGTCTATATACACTTTGCTTACTTTAGTAGGATATCAACTTAAAAAAACAAACAATTTTTTATGTGTCCCTGAAAGAGGGATTTAATTAACAAAATTGCAATTTGAAACGTTTATTGAAACACAAATAAGTATACAGGTGAGAATCATTAAATTGACATCAGCAAATTCATATCTTTTATGCATGTCAAGATAGGGACATGTGGACATATGAATTAGCATGTTTATATAGAAACAACAGCACAAAATCATTATTATATTATAAAGTGCAAAAACATATGTGCCTATATCATTCTCACAAATATGATTACCAAACAGCGACATTAAATCAGTGTTTTCATAAACATGCTTAGTGATTCTATTTAAATGAGATTCTTAAATGTATGATTATATAATTCTGCATAGCTTTTCGTCACAGTCTTTCTGATTTTTGACCTATGCCAGACAAGTTCATGTTCTCCATATCTCTTAAGAGAGAGATACTGTATTGTTTATTCATATTTTGATAATGGCAAATCAATACATGAAATATCCAGCATTAAGCATATCTTGAAGTGCATTTAATAATGTAATAATATTTGTTTTCTTGAAACATTTTGTATATTGGCTTGTTTGGCCGATTATCGAAAATCAGTTTATGGCACGGTTTATCATTTTATTATGTGAAATGTACATGTTTGTTGCTGTACCCTTGATGAGACTTTAATAAAGATTCATTCGTCAATCCTAGAATGATAATAGCTTTCCATCACAAACATTGTAACTGGAACCTTTTCATGTATTAAATGACAAAAAGAGGGCAGACTAGACTTAATTGGCAAAACTGTGAAAACTAATTTGCAGCCATATTTTATTTTTCACACCTTCATTAGGGTGTCAGCACATGTCCAAATAAACACTTGGCTTCAGGTGAGAATTTACCCAAAGAAGTATGTCAAGGTAGAAGAAAAAAAAGGTGACATAGGAAATGTCTAATAAAGTTAATTTTTTTCTCTATAAGTATATATTTAAATAAAAAAATGTTGGGACTTTCAAAATTTTGTTGTGATATCTTAACCCTTTCCCTCATAAAGGACACCATGAAAAGACCTATGCGAACAGCATAAAACCAGATCAGCCTGCGAGTAACTCGCAGGCTGATCATGTTTTATGCTGTTTGCTTCTCCTCAGTGGTCTGGAAATGAGGATTTTGTAATTAAATTTGGTAAGGTTAAACTGTGGTTTTCTGCAGATCAGGCTTTATGTGATACCTTTTGAGGGCGTCAAAATGAGTATATATGAGGGAAAGGGTTAAATGACCTCATAATTTAAGTCTCACCTGTATTTGTGTTTATATTACAGGTCATATGGTGCTTCTGGTACTCTATTTACTATAGAATGAACATGCCCTACATGATCATGGCTCTGCTGACCGAAATAAACAGCGTCTTTCTTCATGCACGCAAGCTCATGCAGTTTGACCAATGGCCATTCGACCACTGGCTCTACAGGACTGTTGTATTTCTAAATTTTGTCACGTTTATCACGTGTAGAATGTACGCCATTATCTTTATTGGCTATGGCGTGTACACAGAATGGAATAGAATGACCTTGATCTTTGGGCTGTTTAGCATTATTACCATGGGAGTGATGTACTGTATCAACCCCATCCTGTTGTGGAGACTGTTCAAGAGCGATGTACTGAGAAAGTATAGTCGTTCTTATTCTAAAGACAGAAATCAGAAACACGGCCCTCAGACCCCTGTACACAATGGAACAAATGGTGTTCTGCATTAATAAGTTACATTTAATTCTAGGGAAATTTGTATATTTAGACCACCGACTTTAAAGATATGTATCCGTACAGACCTGGAAATTATTTCCGGGACTAATTCTTAGATATTGAAGGCTTAAAGTCTGCATGTTTTCTGAAATGTTCTATATTCTATATGTATCCCAATATGCTTCAGTTATTTTGATAGATTTCAAAACCTGCCACTAACCACAAACAATATGGGTGTTTTATAAATCATGTACAATCCCTTATTTTATAAGGTCTGTAATCATTTGGTGTTGGAAATGTCTTTACAGGGTCATGGCTTATAAGTACAGCTTGAAAATCTTTGTGAAGGATTGCTCATTTAAAAGTTAAATCTTTGTGTTGCTATGCAGCAAAATGTCAGTTTGTTTCTTTGACTTCTACTGAAGTTAATGGCATAGTGTTTTGAAATGAATTCAGTCAGATCTGTCAATTTTATGGAGGGTAAGTCAGGGAATAAGAGAAATATGTTTGCTTAACATATGTCACAATTTAACCCTTTCCCTCACAGAGGACACCATGAAAAGACCTATGCGAACAGCATAAAACCAGATCAGCCTGCGAGTAACTCGCAGGCTGATCAGGTTTTATGCTGTTCGCTGCTCCTCAGTGGTCTGGAAATGAGGATTTTGAAATTAAATTTGGTAAGGTTTAACTGTGGTTTTCTGCAGATCAGGCTTTATGTGATACCTATTGAGGGCGTCAAAATGAGTATATATGTGGGAAATGGGTTAAATCTAATATATTGTTTTGTTTAATATAGGTGGCCAGTACAGGTAGCATAGGCTGAATGAAGTGTACTTTTGTCTGTGTATTGCTGTATCAAAGTGAAAAGGAAATACTTTTGGGGTTGGAGTTTTCTTTGGAAGGGGGTGGGGAGGTGGCCTGTCATTCAAATTGAACAGATTTTTTTTTCATATTTGATTGCAGTGGTGAGAATTAAGTTTCATTTAGCACAAATTGTCCCCTCATGGCTTCCTACCATAATTTTCAAGATAAAGTTGATCCCTTTTAAAATGAGGCCTATAGGGGGTCGGCTAGTTTCCTTATACAGTCAAACCTGTACCAATGCTCACCTTAGAACAACATCAGATTCCCCCATGCATTTTTGTTCTTAAAATTAACTGTAATCAACGGTCACCTGCCTGTAAAGGTCAACGGTCAATAATATCATATCCCCGCTGTGCTATGAGCCCTTCAAACAATGGTCACAAGGCAACCCGACAGCACGTGTCGCCAGTTTCCGGAAACACCTGGGGATACGAATGTGCCAGCAGACATCTCAGTACACAGGGGTGGAAGTAGGGCAATACTCTGAAGGGGTAGATTCTCATTGGTTAACTGGTACGAGATGCTTAGCATCTTCGGGATCCTGATCCTGAGAATTGAGCAAAACTGCTTATTGTCTTGACTTACAGCCAAAATAGGCCTGTTTGATTAATTGTTGTTTTAACACCTCTTACAATGGCTAAAATTATCCACTATCTGTTATCAATGGATGAGTATTTATTAATTTGTCACCCAATTAGAAAAAAAATAAAACCAGCGTTGATAGTTTAAATAAACAAAGCAATCTAGTAGGTTTTTTTTTTTTTTTTTGTTAAGAGAGAGAGAGAATTATAAGAAAATGATTTAATGTCAAAACGAACATGAATAAGGGGAAATCACTCTATTATCGCAATACAAATGGCTGTGGATTCTAAATAAATTGCAACATGAAAGGTTTACATTTGTAAACTTACAATTAGCACACAAAATGCGAAGGTAAATTTCAAAGAAAATCACAAAAATGAGTTTGTGTAATTGATTTAATTCTTTAATTAAAAAAAAAAAAAGATTACGTTGCTTATGCACATTTTAAACTTGCTATGAATATAACAATCTTCGATTTTATAAAGCAAGAGTTGTTTATTTTTCTGTATATCTACCGGTACATGACGTATTTACAGTATATCAAACTTCAAATTTTAACTGACTGACCCTCTGAATAAAGGCCACCTGTCAGCAATAGCCTCTTTTACATTTTCCCCTGCCTGACCGTTGTTAACAGGTTTGACTGTATACTCTATATATAAGATTTCAAAAAATCCTTTTTTATGAAACCAATGGATAGAAATTAATTTCTGTGGCAGGTATGGTCACCTCATTGCTGTTTACCATAGTTGCTTAAACAAAGTTCATCCCTTTAAACATGAGGCCCCAAAGGGGTTGACTTGTTTCCTTATTTACTCTTCATAGAAAATGTCAAAATCCTTCTTTTATGTAGCCATTAGTCAGAATTCAATTTCATTTGGCACAAATGGTCATCTTATAGCTGTCTACTATTATTGCTAAAATGAAGTTGATTCCTTGAAAAACAAGTAACTGGTGTTGTATGCAACACATAAAGTCCCCTACCGGCTCCACCTTGACTCAATATGGTAATCAGTCCCATTTTTTGCCATATTTTCACTATTTCCGTTACCATAGCAACCACAATTTTAGTCGAAGAACAAAAATAAAATGACGTGCATAATCTACACATTGCCATCTAGTCATATACCAAGTTTCATCAAGTTTGCTTGCTTAGTTATCGCGGGATCCCATTTTTGCCATATTTTCACTATTTCCGTTACCATAGCAACCCCAATTTTAGTCGAAGAACAAAAATAAAATGACGTGCATAATCTACACATTGCCATCTAGTCATATACCAAGTTTCATCAAGTTAGCTTGCTTAGTTATTAAGTTATCGCGGGATCCAGATTTGAGCGGACAGACAGACGGACAGACGGACGGACAGACGGAGGGCAAACCTATAGTCCCCTCCTGTGTGAACACCGGTAGGGGACTAATTAGGCCAATATTAGGGGGTCAGCTTGTTTGCATATATAATTTGTATATAAAATTAAGAATTGTTGTATCTTAATTTGAATTTGGTATGTAATTTAAAGTTTTTCACCTCTGAATCTAATGCACAACAAATTCTTGTTTCACAATAATGATAATTTCATGATCCCATACCGTAATTGCTTAAACATTTCTGTTCCCATGAAAAATAAGGTCTCCAGTTGATTGACTTAATTAAGAATTTCTTTTCATTGTTGTAAAGATTTTACCAGTCATTGTAAAAGCTTATTTTTATCAAAAGTTCTTGAAAAATGTAGGCAGAATAATTAAGAGCAGTAATAGCAATATGCCAGTGTATGTTAGATACACTTTTGAAAATCATTTCTTATATTAATCATATAAATTCATTCTTTATAACTATATGTAAACAAAATTTTGTCAATACTCAGCATTCACCATGCCATTTTATTGTTTAGTAGAAATATTTCTTCATTGTATAGTCAAAGGTCTGTATATGTTACCTTGATGGAGAAGGTATAGTTCTTCCTATGTAGAAGTGTTTATTTTCCACAGCTTTTAATTACTTATAATCTCATTTAAAAAATAAAATACCATATTTTCTCTCACTGTTTATGCTGTTTTTTCACATACTAATTTATAAAGATTTGTTGTTTTTTTTTTCTATATATACATTTGAAATACATTTTATGTTAATAGATAAATACTGTTTACAGGTATATGTAAAATTGAATAACATTTGTACTAAAATATAATCATATTAATACATTGAAAATATTATGGAGGGCATTATTTTCATTGGGGATTAATTTTTGTCGATTCTATTGTATTTTTTTCCCCCTACAAATATTTAACTAATGGAATTTGTTCATTTACCATGGAACTCAGGTTTTCTAGAAAATGGATTCAGGAAAATATGTACCCTTAAAATGGCGATTAAAAAGGACGGAACAAAATTTGATATAAAAAAAATTGAGATTCTACTGGGTCGGATTGATAGGTATATTTGCCTTAATCAAAAAGAAAAAAAAATCTAACCAAAATTGCTGAAACATTTTAATGGATTAAAATTAAAGATTTAATTACTAAAGTATTTCTTTCAGACATTTCTGTATTTTTAGCTCACCTGAGCACAATGTGCTCAAGGTGAGGTTTTGTGATCGCCCGTTGTCCAACGTCCGTTGTGCGACGTGCGTTGTCAACAGTTTGGCTTGATAACAATCTAGAGGCCATAATTTTAGTCCAATCTTCATGAAAGTTGGTCAGAATGTTTGTCTCTATAAAATGTTGGACATGTTCGAAATTTGGTTAGGTGGGGTCAAAAAGTAGGTCAAGAGGTCAAGTCTTAGAAAAACCATGTAAACACCCTAGAGGCCTTTTTTGGCCCAATCTTCATGAAACTTGGTCAGAATGTTTTTCTCCATAAAATCTTGGACAAGTTCGACTTTGGGTCATGTGGGATCAAAAAGTAGGTCATGAGGTTAAATCTTAGAAAAACCTTGTTAACACTCAGAGGCCACATTTTTGGCCCAATCTTCATGAAACTTGGTCTCAGTGTTTGTTTTCATGAAATCTTGGACAAGTTTGAAGTTGGGTCATGTTGGGTCAAAAAGTAGGTCATGAGGTCAAATCTTAAAAAAAAGCTTGTTAAAACTATAGAGGCCACAATTTTGGCGATATCTTCAAGAAACTTGGTCTTCATTTTTGTTTTCATGAAATATTTGATAAGTTCGAAGTTGAGTCATGTTGGGTCAAAAAGAAGGTCACAAGGTCAGATCTTAGAAAAAAATTGTTGACACTCTAGAGGCCACATTTCTGGCCCAATCTACATGATACTTGCTCAGAAAGTTTTTCTCCATATAATGTTGGACAAGTTCAAAATTGGGTCATGTGGGGTCATAAAGTAGGTCACAAGATCAAATCTTTAAAAAACCTTAACACTCTAGAGGCCACATTTTTGGCCATATCTTCATAAAACTTAGTCAGAATGTTTGTTTTCATAAAACCTTGGACAAGTTTGAAGTTGGATCATGTAGGGTCAATAGGTAGGTCAATATGAAAAATGCAGTGTATGTTGCTCATTTATATCAGGTGAGTGATTCAGGGCCATCATGGCCCTCTTGTTATTTTGTTGACATGATTTACTCAATAAAGCAAAAGTTTTGCTTTGCCCATTTCAATATGTGCTTTAAGCTGATTTTAATTTGATCCATAACTAAGCGACCCTGCCTTTGAAAGGGAATTTAAAAAAAATCACAAGCATCAAATAATTGATGCTAGTATCACACTCAGAAATGCCAAGCTTCTTATTAGCTTTAGATAAGTCTTTCTGACCTCACCAGGGATATTCTCCTGGAATAGTCCTAGTTATATTGCCTAGAAAGATATTTTGAATTGAAACACTAAAGTTAATTTTTAGCTTGACTATTCGAAGAATATGAGAGCTATTGTAGTCGCCCTGGCGTCGGCGTTGGCGTTGGCGTTGCAGCTTTTGGTTAAAGTTTTGCGTGCAAGTTACTATCAACCTTATATCTCAATAACCATTTATGGTATTGACTTGAAAGTTTATAAATATGTTTAGGGGCATCAGACAACCAAGGTAGATAACTCTTGACTGAATTTAATATGAATTATGGCCCCTTTTTAACTTAGAAATTTTGGTTAAAGTTTTGCATGCAATAGAAAATTTGGTTAAAATTTTGCGTGCAAGCTACTATCTAGTTTGTATCTCAATAACCATTCATGGTATTGACTTGAAAGTTTATGAATATGTTTAGGGGCATCAGACAACCAAAGTAGATAACTCTTGATGGAATATATTACAAATTATGGCCCCTTTTTAACTTAGAAATTTTGGTAAAAGTTTTGCATGCAATATACTCTCATGCTTATATCTCAGTATCCAGGCATGGGATTGATTTGAAACATCTTTAATATGTTAAGGGGTATCATACTATCATGGTAGATAACTCTTGATGGAATATGTTACAAATTATTGCCTTTTTTAACTTAGAAATTTTGGTTAAAGTTTTGCATGCAAGTTACTTTCATGCTTATATCTCAGAGTCCAGGGATGGAATTGATTTGAAACATCTTTAATATGTTTAGGGGTATCATACTATAAAGGAAGATAACACGCGATGGAATATATTAAAAATTATGACCCCCTTTTAACTTAGAATTTTGTTTAAAGTTTTGCATTCAAGCTACTATCCAGCTTATATCTCAGAAATTGCTTGTGGAATTGACTAGAAAGTTAAGGAGTGTCTTCAAGGGCATCAGAAAATAGGAGGATAACTTTTGGACTGATGCAAATTATGGCCCTTTTCTTACTTGGATTTTTGGTTAAAGTTGTACATGCACAGTGTTATTGTGCTTATGTCTGAGTAACTAGGCATGGGATTGATTTTAGACATCATAAAAATATTAAGGGGTATCAGACTATCAAGGTATATCATTTTTAACTATTATTATGTACAGGGTATGTGAAGGGCAAGAATTGAAATAGATTTCATTTGATTTACCAACAAGCATTTTGAATAGTCGAGCGTGCTGTCCTCTGACAGCTCTTGTTAATGTTTATTTTTAATCCAGTAACTTTATACTTTGGGCATTTTTTGTGTTTATTAAAAGGGTTTTGCCTTTTTATGGGCAGTATATTTGTGATTCACTCAAAGATATTGGTAATTAAATTTTAGATAATGTGCTCAGTTGGCTAAATATTGCTCATTATTCCAAGCACTATATGTATGTCAGTATATTGGTTTGAATATGTAATTTGATACAGCTTCTAGTCCAGGTCCCTCTTTATATAGGACAGTTTTATATAGGTCAGCTCCATTATTATGTTACTGGTAGCACTAGATACTGCATTATATTGGAGACAACCTTATATAGGGCAGCTCCATTATTATGTTACTGGTAGCACTAGATACTGCATTATATTGGAGACAACCTTATATAGGGCAGCTCCATTATAATGCATCCAGTATATTACCTAGTAGTAGTGAACAGTACAAAACCTGATCAGTCTGCAAAGTTGCTTGCAAGTTGATCCGGTTTTATACTGGCTGTGAAGGTTATACCCCTGATGACATTTTTAGTGGTGAAGGGTTGAAATTAAGTTTGTTTCTTCAGCAGTCTGGCTAATGCTTCACATCGTATGACGTCCACAGACTGATGAGATGGGGGCGAAGCATTAGTTTTGATTTTATGTGTACCAGACCTACACTTCATTGTATGTTGATATCATCATGTGTACCAGACCTACACTTCATTGTATGTTAATATCATCTTGTGTACCAGACCCACACTTCATTGTATGTTAATATCATCTTTTGTACCAGACCTACACTTCATTGTATGTTAATATCATCATGTGTACCAGACCTACACTTCATTGTATGTTAATATCATCATGTGTACCAGACCTACACTTCATTGTGGGGCCGCCGTGGCCGAGCGGTTACAGTCGTGGACTACAAATCTCTCAGCCCCTCACCGCTGTGGGTTCAAATCCCGGTAGTGACTTCGGATTTTTCATGTGAGGAAGCCTTCCAGCTGGCTTGCGGTAGGTCGGTGGTTCTACCTGGGTACCTCTGTGTACTCGGGCTCTTCCTCCAACTGTAATAAGCTGGACATCGCTATATGTTTGAAATATTATCGCAGTGACGGTAAACCCCATTACAACAACAACAACACTTCATTGTATGTTAATATCATCATGTGTACCAACCTACACTTCATTGTATGTTTATATCATCTTGTGTTAATAATTCACGGAAACTAATGCATTAATTATTTAGATGTTATAGATAGATTTGTTATATCCCTTGCTTTTTAAAATGGAGTGGCTACATAAGAATCCCCCATGTTGTTCCCTCGGGCCCTGTCATGCTCTACCACATTTTACAAATAGTTCTTTATCTTTATACATTTATATATTGTTGATGCAAGATGGTGTTGCAGGGGTATTATTCACATTCATTGATAGCTCTAGTTTAGGTTATTTGTCTAAATAATTGTTTGAATTCATAATTGAAAAATATATTTATTCAGATTTTGCTGTACATGCCTGGCTTAAGGTAATGCAAATGTCTAATAACTCTCACTGTAAGACAATGTTGTTTAGATCATATATATAAAAAAAGCAATTGTTTGCTTTAATAAATTATTGTTGGTGCATTAACTGAGGAAATATACATATTTACTTAACTTTTCTTTGTTAACTGCCTGCTTTTGATTTGAAATATAGTTTTTTTTAGCTCACCTGAGCATAGCTCAGGGTGAGCTTTTGTGATCACTTGCTTGTCCGTCGTGCGTCAACAATTTCAACAATCTTCTCCTCTTAAACTATCAGACAGATTTTCATCAAATTTTGCCAAAATGATACTTATGATAGCCTAATGCAATTTCCTATTTTTTTTTTCAATTCCATGAAAAACTCTGGTAACCAGAAGGGAAACTCTTTAAAATGCCCCTGAGGTCACAATGGGCCACGCCCATGGCCACACCCGGATTTTTATGTAGAACTATATAGGGAATTCTTGAAAAAATTTCTCTTCCAAAACTAGTCCTTGGATTTTCACCATATTTAATTAAAATGATACTCATGTTACCCATAGGCTTATTCCTAATTTTTCTTGAATCTCATAAAGAACTTTGGTTGCCATGGCAACCAGAAAGAATAACTTGAAAATGTGTTTTCTCAGTAACATACATACCTACAGATTTGATATTTGGTACATAGCATCAGCTTCTGGTGCCTGAACACTATCAACAAACATATGCATCAGGGTTTACATGAGGACATTCCCGGGACCACAGCCATATTTTGATGGAACTATATAAGGAAAACAAAAAAATCTTTACTTTGGATTTATTGGATCATGAAGAACTTTCGTTGCCATGGCAACCAGAATGCATAACTAAAATGCCTTCTCTTAGAAACATACAGACCTACAGCTTTGATATTTGGTATATAGTATACTCTCATGGTTCCAGCCTTTCTACAACAAACCAAATTCAGGTGAGCGATTTAGGGCCCTCTTGGCCCTCTTGTTTGTACATGTATTAGCCTATGCTGTCATAGTGGTCAGAATTTGTAAACCAGGTGTTAATAGTCCAATTGATCATACAGTTTCTCTCAGTACTCTAGGTTTTATCTGTGTAAATTAAACCTATTCAGAGTGCTTTCCTTGCCTATGTATATTACAAAACCTCCTGATACTGGCTATAAGACTCCTTGAAATCTACTATTGATTATCAGATGTCTAATGAAATGTAGAAGGGGCATTATCAAACTGGTGATTATACAAGATTACTATGTGTAGCCAGTTTAGTGCTTTGTGTATTCAATTCAATTAGGTTGTTTGTGAATTCAACTACTTACCATATTTAGGTCAGCCTTGACCATTTGGATGTGTATTTACTGTTACACATTGATATTAAAGAACAGAACATATTTTGTGTCTTTGGTTTTTAGCATAATGTTTCAAATCCATAAACATGTTGACATACAAAAAAATGAAGACCTTTTAGTAGTCAGAATTGACTGAAAGAAGTTCAAGTTTTTTTTTTTTATAATAATAGAACATCTTTAAGTGTGTTAGATCTCTGGCTGTTACAAATACAATAAAAGTTAACATGAAATATGTATAAGACAGATAGCAAAACACAGATAAGTTTATTTCTATTCATTAAGGGTTAAGTGTTGTAGAGTTAACAATGTTACTTTTCCATCTCATTTTTAATGCTGAGGAGCACAGAAGAGTCATTGCTTTTGCTTATAGTTATACACTTAAGACATGTTCACTATTTGAAGTTAAATTGAATTTCATGTAAGCTTTCATATCCTTCACATATCATATTATTTTGAATACATGTATTGCATGATAATTCAAAGATCTGTGTGCCTGTATTTATGTCTGTCGTAATATTGAGATTTTTATTTTTCTGTATCCTTTCCTGTTCTGTATAATTATCATGCTCGTGTGTAACTTATCATTTACCATGTGTTTATATGTAGATTTTGCTGTTATATATTTGGCCTTTGTAATCATAGTGTTTAAGCTTCAAGCTATGGAGTTTTTGAACAGCTGAAATTTCATAAAAACATTGAAAAAGATCCTGTTTATTTTCTTACAAAGAGGCATTTTCATTCATTTAAAATAAAACTCTATACTTTTTTGTCTTGTTCTAATTATTAGCTCACCTTTTTTGACAGAGGTGAGCTCTTGTGACCTTTGAATGTCCATTGTCTGTCGTCAACATTTAACTGAAAATGACATCTCCTTCTAAATGACTGGGCCAAATTTCATCAAACTTTATAGGAATGTTTTTCGGGTGGTCTTCTTCCAAAGTTGTACAAAGAATTAAATTCCATGCCAAAATCTGGTTGCCATGGCAACTAAAAGTGGAAAATATGTGAAAATTATAAATATCTTCTCATCCAAAAGTACTGACTGGATTTTAAATATGTTGGCACAGTTGTTCCTTGAGCTACTCTCTACCAAGATTGTATAAATTATTTGGATCCATTGAAAAACATGGCTACCGAGACAGAGCCTGTTTGCCTTACATGTATATAATACAATTTCGGAAAAATCTTCTTGTCCAAAAGTACTGGCTGGCTTTCAAAGTTATTTAGCACAAATGATCATTTGGTCACTCTCTAACAAGATTGTAATAATAATTTGGATCCACCAAAAACATAGCTGCCACGGGGTAGAGTCCGTTTTCCATAATATTCTAAGACATCCTCCCACTAATGTCTGGTTCTCAGTGAGTGATTCCAGGGCCTTCATGGCTCTCTTGTTCTAACTAGTCTATTTTTAAAGGTGCTTTAACTGTGTTCATTTACTTTTAAGAGCTTTTAAACTTGGAAGTAAGTGCTAATTTTATGTATAAAACTTGTTCAGAAATTGTTTTATTGATTCAAGATATGTATATTCATATTGTCATGAGTACACATTAATTATTGTAGGTGCTTGTATGTAGCTTCATATTCTTTAGTAATACTTAATCTTATGCTGCCTATAATTCTCTCTGTCACAGATTAACCTATTTCAAAAAGTATATAAATAAAACCTTGCTTTAAGACCACCTCCCTATAAGGACCACTAATTTTGGAAAGTCTTGTCCTGAACTCACTATTTAGACCACCTGGCCTTGAAGACCCGTCTCTGTTGTAAGCAATGGTGGGTTAAACTGCGAGGCTTTACTAGGGTAAATGTGGTACTATTATAAAAACACTTAAATATGATTTAAAGTATTGACCCTTCATTGAAAGTAACTTAACATTAACTAAAGATGCTTTGAGTATATAGCCTCTTAACTCAAGTTTTGCTAGATTTGCTCAAATTCTGTTAGATCATGCATAGAATATGCTTTTAATACATTCCATTTTACTTCATTTATACACTCTATTCTGTTTGCCAAAATAAGAAAATGGGAGATACATGTACTTACCACAACTAGAACTTATATCTACCATGGCATAAGAAAATTATCAACAGTATGATTCCATGCAGTCTTAGAATGACAGCATTGTAGTCATCAGAGGGTAAATATTATCCATTTAACAGGACGTTTTCATGTCCTATATTAAAACAGTACTCTTGATATTTTCTTGCTTGTGGATTAAGTATAAAAATTATAGTATTATAAAAGCTAGGGACATATACATTGTTAAATGATGTATTTAAATTAAATAGCTTATTACCATTAGCATTAAATGACATTTTAAGAAAGGAAATTGGACTTGTTCACTGCATATACAAAGTTTAATGACTTGCATTTGGACAAGTGGCTATATTCTTTACTAAACTGATGTATATATGTTTTTAGAGAATCATCATTTATGTCATGAAATGAAGTCCTTTGCGTTACATTAGCGTTTTATTAATGTATCATACTACATTGAAATAAAAATGTTTGTCAGAGTTGCAGATTATATATTGTACATCTGTGTTGTAGCCTGTAATCATTGCATTAGTCTATTTGTAATATGATATTTACTTATGGAGATGTGCTCTGAATCAGTGATTAAGATGCATGATATTAACCCTTTCCCTCATAGAGGACACCAAGAAAAGACCTATGCGAACAGCATAAAACCAGATCAGCCTGCGAGTAACTCGCAGGCTGATCAGGTTTTATGCTGTTCACTGCTCCTCAGTGGTCTGGAAATGAGGATTTTGTAATTAAATTTGGTAAGGTTTAACTGTGGTTTTCTGCAGATAAGGCTTTATGTGATACCTATTGAGTGCGTCAAAATGAGTCTATATGAGGGAAAGGGTTAAGTCATATGGAAAATCATTCAACTTGTTTTGTAAGTCCCCACTTTGAAAAGGGGTTGGGGCAAATAGATTTGCCCTTGTCCGTCCTTTCGTCATAGAATCTAGGGTTGCCCATATCCTCAAATCTCAAAATAGTCGTAAAACTGAAAACCTTAAATGTGTGTTAACCAACATGAAAAGAAGGCACCTGGGGTGTTGTAAATTCATTGAGTAAACAAGAATTATGGCTGATGACATAGTGGAAATGCTACAAAGTGTTGACACATACAAATTGTGAAGGAATGAAATATGAGCATTTAGAACAGATATAATTCCATGTTATACAAAAAAATGTATTTTTAACCCTTTCCCTCATAGAGGACACCATGAATAAACCTATGCGAACAGCATAAAACCAGATCAGCCTGCGAGTAACTCGCAGGCTGATCAGGTTTTATGCTGTTCGCTGCTCCTCAGTGGTCTGGAAATGAGGATTTTGTAAATAAATTTGGTAAGGTTTAACTGTGGTTTTCTGCAGATAAGGCTTTATGTGGTACCTATTTAGTGCGTCAAAATGAGTCTATATGAGGGAAAGGGTTAAGTATATTACAGATGGCCATTCCCAGTGTCATTTTCAAACCAGTAACTTACATTTTCATTCATACGCTCAAATTAGGGAGCTCCATAGCATAGTAATTATAGCCGCTGACTCCTCCCCCACTGCTGTAGGTTTGAGACTTGGTCTGATCATTTGTATAATCTTCCAGCTGGCTTGTGGTGGATCGATGGTTCTACTTGAGTGTTTCTATGCACTCAAGTTTTTCCTCCACCTGCACTTACTGGACTTGGCTATACGACTAAAATAATTTTGCAGCGACCGTAAACTCCAAAATCAGTAGCAAAAGAATATATTCAAGTGCTTATTTTAGAGTTCCTAAATTCATTTTTTGTGTGATTAATATGTGCATATCCCTTTATATCCCCTGATAGCTCAATCAAGGAAATAACTATGTATCCAGCATTAACACGGCCTGACTGTGAGTTGCGAATATTATCGTCTGGGGAGTGCTCCACTCAGTTTTATGGTGCATGTCACATAATATTATTTTTGTTAAATATGTATAGACACATCATGAAATAATGTTACATCTCGTAAAGATCATTGTGTCAAGCACCTGGTTTTATGCATTTCTCTACTAAACATACATACAAACCTGCTTTTCGGTGGCAAACCAGAATGTAAACTTATGGTATGGCTGAGTGGTAAAGAAAGACTTAAGAATCAATACTTAAAAAACTACATTTTTATCATAAAATTCAGATTTTAAGATTTCATGCTGGTTTTGTGATCGTTTCTACCTTTTTTTTGTAGATTATATAACAATATGAAAATGGTTAATTTCATAAATGAATGTTTTCTCCTGGACATGTTTAAAGTAATCTTTCACTGTGTGGTGTTGTCAGCCTTTTTTGTGACTGCTTTTCACATAAACTTAAAGCTATGAAAGCTGTAAATAAATTCCATATTTATATGTATTTGTTTGTTATCGTTTTCTTAGTATTTATGTCGGAATTGCTTTGTGATCCTTGAAACGTCCGTTAATGCTGTATTACTTATCCCTGACAAATTTTGTTTATATTCACAAGCAAACCTGCTCGGTCCCTTTAGTCAAGTGGTTAGAGCTTCGACTCCGTACCCTGCAGGTCGTGGGTTCGTTCCCTGTACGCGATATACCAACGTCGTTAAAATGGTACTGGTATAGCCCTCTTGCTTGGCGCTATAAGGGTGGTTCAAGGACTGGTTAGCCCAGTGTCGGGGTAATGTGGTTGGGTGTGGTATCATGCCACTTGTCAACAGTGTGGTATCGTAGTTAGACAAAGCAAAATCTCAAAATGAAATAAGTCACTGTCGCAGGGACGTTAAAACAAGCAAGCAAACAAACAAAATGCGTCGGAGATCTGAATCGCCATCGTCGATAGAGACACGAATATAGCACAGTGGTAATTCACTTTACTGCTCACCTATGCATCCTGGGTTTGATACCATGTAACGTACATGAGAGGATACTACCATAGCCTGTCCGGATATATGGGATGTCTTGGTGCACACAAGTTACTGCAAACACTAATATCCAATATTTGAGACATCGAGTGTTAAGTTTTTAACAAACTTTATTTCAAAAATGAAATGAGGTCGGGTATCAAGCTTTGATAGCATTAGTTATGGTCCAATCGCACTGTGTATCATATACATGTATATATATCCATATGGTAACGTAAAAAACCCCTCAAACATCCCATTGAAACTGAACAAAAAAACATACATCATACATTGCAAACAAATCATTATGGTAGCTATTTTTATAACCGCCATATCTCAGGTTGACCAAGAATCAAACCCAGTTTGCTATGGTGAGTCCTTAATGACTTGTACCATTTCCATAACCTGGACATTTGCAGTCTTCACGTGTTTGTGGTAGTGACAGAAACTCCTGTACCGCTGGCACCCGCTTATTAATGCATCATGATATGAGGTACATATGCTCCTGTTAATTCCGCAAACGCTACAATTTATCTTAAACTTTCTCATTTTAAAATAAATAAACGAAACATATTCAATACAGCTACATGTATTTGGAACTATTCTTTTTGTTTTGAGAAACGTAGGAATTTGCTAAAAATCCATTTGATTGATACAGAGACTTATGACGTCACAGCACGCGAATTGTCTTAAACAAGACTTTCAAGCTCCTCTCCAACCCGCGAGAATTCTTGCAAATTGTTCGGCGCTAGAAAAACATTTTATTATATTTAATTAATAAATCAATTATGTGTGTGTGTGTTCCAATTTCCCAAAACGGACTTAATACACCCAATAAAAAAACTTTTCGTACCACCGGCGGTGTCTTAACAGATGTGAAAAGATCCATTAATCGCTTATCTCGTGTAAATGAGGCCTCAGAATATACCAACTTTGATGTGATGATATAGCAGTTTTTTTTTTTTAAAACAAAACAAATGTTTACAAACAAGGCGATAGACGTTTTGAATGATTTAAAATATGCATAGGAAAACTTAATGTTTGGTTCTAATTGTAGTGATAAGCAATTCAAAGTGATGAAACTTAACTTTCAACTTTCCGAAAAGAATCGCAAAAGACGTCACAGTGGTAGCCACTGCGCCCGCTTCGAAGTAGTACCTGAACTGATTGTGATTGGATGTCGGTTGTATCACGTCACGTGACTATCCATTGATGCACTATATCTATATTAAGAAAAGTTTGAAACACTGAAATAACACATAATTTAACAAAGAAAGAAAAAAAAAAAAAACTCTGCAAGACATGCTATGGTCTCAATATCTATGACATTCATATGATTTTAACTACTTGCGTTAAGCTTATAAATGAAATACCGTACTTGTGTGTAAATAGCCCAAGAACGCATTATCAGGATAATATTTATTTCACCTCCCCATGATTTTAAAAGCGGCTGGAGTTCATACAAATAAAGACCAGACTACTGGACTATATCCCTTCCCCGTACTTACTGGGCCAGATAAGTTAGATATTTTTAAGTTCGTGTAAATAATTCTTACACTCGATCAAACATTTCCTTGGGGGTGTACTATTACAGAGAGCTGTTTTCTTTATTTTTTTCTTTGGACGGGATTAAGTATTAATGTATTGCAACGAATATTTACATTATTATCATTCATCATTTAATATAGCCCATTCGAGGTCCCAGAGGGAGATTGAGATGGGGTAGGGGGTCACTTTGCTATTATACTAAAATTAGAAAGAAATAGAAAAGATCTCCCTAGCCCTCCCGGAATATCCCCCCCCCCCCCCGACGTACGGTATATTTCAAAGCCATGCGGCAAGGTATGGTAATTTTCATAGTTGGCAAAAATATCTCTGATGACGCCCCCCCCCCCCCCCCCCCGAGTTAAATGTAGCCTAAATTTTTTATGTTACTACTTCTGTTCGCACATGCGCAATGACTTACTGTGCTTTACATACAGTGAGGCTAGAATCGAACCGGCTACTGTTTTCTTTTCTTCTTTCTTTCTTTTGATTTTTTTTTTCATTTTTAATAGAAGCCATAAGGATGCAAAGGATACATTTTTAGCACACCTGAGCCCAACGTGCTCAATGTGAGCTTTTGTGACCCCCCTTTCGTCCGTCGTCCGTCGTGCGACGTGCGTCGTGCGTCGTCAACAATTTGGCTTGTTAACACTCTAGAGGCCATATTTTTAGGCCAATCTTCATGAAACTTGGTCAGAATGTTTGTTTCTCTCCATAAAATCTTGGACAAGTTCGAATTTGGGTCATGTGGAGTCAAAAAGTAGGTCACGCGGTCAAATCTAAGAAAAACCTTGTCAACACTCTAGAGGCCACATTTTTGGCCCGTATTTCATGAAACTTGGTCAGAATGTTTGTTTACATAAAATCTTGGACATGTTCGAATTTGGGTCATGTGGGGTCAAAATGTAGGTCACGAGGTCAAATCTTAGAAAAACCGTGTCAACACTCTAGCGGCCACATTTTTGGCCCAATCGTCATGAAACTTGGTCAGAATGTTTGTTTTTCTATAAAATCTTGGACAAGTTCGAATTTGGGTCATGTCGGGTCAATAAGTAGGTCATGGGGTCAAATCTTAGAAAAACCTTGTTAACACTCTAGAGGCCACATTTTTGGCCCAATCTTCATGAAACTTGGTCAGAATGTTTGTTTCCATAAAATCTTGAACAAGTTCGAAGTTCGAATTTGGGTCATGTTGGGTCAAAAAGTAGGTCATGAGGTCAAATCTTAGAAAAACCAGTTAACACTCTAGAGGCCACATTTTTGGTCATATCTATATGAAACTTGGTTAGAATGTTTGTTTCCATTAAATCTTGGACAAGCTTGAAAGTGGGTCATGTGGGGTCAAAAAGTAGGTCAATATGAAGAATCCAACATATGTTGCTCATCTATAATCAGGTGAGCGATTTGGGGCCATCATGGCCCTCTTGTTTTACACATTTCCAGTGTCCCCAACCCCCTCAAACTAATGCTCATGTTATATGCTCAGTTACATTCGTACTCGAATGTCATCACATGAATGATAACATTAATTGCATTCTTCGCGCATGCGCTCGTTTTACAGGCATAACTTACGAATTCGCGCACCGGAACGGATGAAGACGCCTCGCTGAAAAATATGCCTCTTGTTGTTTTTATTTAGACCTTGGGATCAAAGGTAACACTTCGAAAGTGCACATTTTTCCACTAGGTCCTTTTTTCTCTCTCTTGAGAGACAGGATGTAAAACGCAAAACTGAAAAATTTACTTTAAATAATGTCTTTAGCACATGAATATTAAAATTGGTTGCTCCTTAAAAATAAAATAAAATCAATGGTAACCCGCTGAAACGTCCTTATGGGAGTTAGGGTGCGATACCCTAGCACATTTTACGAATAGACCCCTTTGGTTCTTTTACGTTCCCAATAAATAGCACCAATTCACGACAGACGAGTTCCTGGGTAGAACCAATACTGAGTACTCCAAGTTCCCACAGCAACCCCATTTAGCCGAGTGCCAAACAAGGTCTAGTACCATTTTTATTTGTCTTCGGTTTGACGCGGTCACCGGAGGAAAGTTCCCCGGCTGGGACTCGAAACCCGGACAAAATTCTCTTTGATGCACTTGTTTCGGGCTGAACGTTAGATATATCTGCAATATATCATAGTCGGATTCACTGAATCACGGTACGCTTTATAACAATAAGTTTTACTTTGTCGGATGCCTAGATGAAATGCTTCAGATAATGATTGGTACATCAAAGTACCGTTCCCCTTACTTTACTCACCACCAACGCCGCATATCTCAGTCTTGTTTATTTCTTTCGACCATCTGTGAACGAGCTGCATTAAGTGAATATAAGTAGTTTAATCATGCTCACGTGTGTGTTATCATTTTTATCACCAGTTATTGCTAATAGCTACCCGGTCATTTGTTAATACGCGTGTATACTTGAGGTAGAGACGTCACAGAAAACATCAGAAAATTCATGCGTGTTAATTTATCTGCATAAGTAAGTCACAATAAACTGACATAATTCTGTGATTACCGGTATGTTTGGATTGCATATTGCGATGTCTAACATTACTTTTAATCTGAATAAAATAAACATAACTAGACGACAACTGAACGGTTATGATATGAATATCACGATAGTTGAAGCAGTTCACATGTACATATCAAAAGCTACGAATAGGTTTAAACCCTGATAAAAAAAATCTGATATCTTGAAAATTTTCTCCATCAACTCCCACCAGTGGATTTACCAGTTTCATTCATTTATCTTATCTTTTCCTTTCTTTACTTTCTTTTTTTTTTTGGGGGGGGGGGGGGGGGGGGGGGGGGGGGGGTGTGTTATTATAACTATTATTTATTTATTTAATTTCTTTTTTTTCTTAACTCCTTTTTGTGTGTGAGGGTTTTTATAGAATAGTTTGCTCTTTACTTATGTAATTTTCCACCACGTTTACATATTTCTCTTCATCATCCTTAATACATCATAATCGTTGAATAACTTATTGTCAGTAAATGGCCGTATCTATATTGTGTGCTGAAAAGAAACACGATAAGTCTTTAACTTTCGTTTAGATCTTTTTTCATGTACTTGCCATTTGTATTTTCATTTGATATAAATTATGTTTAAACTAAACAGACATTCTTGGTCTTGCAATTTTGATTAAATATGGGCGATACTGCTTTAGAAATAGTTTAAATCATGTTATTAAAATTACATCAAAAGGATGTATTTCATGTTGAACAGATCATGTTTTTTAATCTAGGAGTAACGTCTTATAATAAATGAGGGGCAGTGCCATGTTTTTTCCACACTACAGTAATCTATAATATTTGTAGAGGGGGACATGGATTTAGGATTATTTATGTTCCGCCCAGATTTTGAATATCAATGAAGTTATGTTTACTTCCTTGATGTCAAGATTACAGTCTTGGTTTGAGTAAGTTTGAATAACAGTCGTGCTTTACTTTAAATATAAGTCATCTGTATCATGTTTAGATATTATACAATGATATATTTATATATTACGGTTTTCAATGTTTAGAAAATGATACTAATATAAAAATGTAAAACATTCTCGCTACTAAAGGACAATCATGGAGGTACTAAGTTCGAAAAGAATTGTATATAATTCTCATTTTACCTAAATCTGACCCGCCTTCTCAAAATAAAAAGGGAGAAACTATGCAAATTAGTGTTAATGGGGTTTGAGTATGGAACTCAAAATTTGAGCCTTAAGAATTTTTGAGAATCCAAGATCGGGACTAAATAAGAAAATTCTCAATATAGATGGGGACATAGCTAGACCAACTTAGATGTACGGGTCCGGGGTTTTGCAGTGTGCGATTAAAAATTGAAAAGCATGTGCAGGCACGGTCTCATGGATGTCTTCGTTTCATTATTGTGGGAGGTAAACAGAGAATCTGGAGAAAACTAAACTAAAATAAAATCATGTCTGGATGGCGACCATCGTATTCGGATTTAGGAGTGAAGGAATCGAACTAGGGGCACATTAATGATAATTGCGTTCATCGTCCCTGGTGGCCGAGTGGTAAGAGCGTCCTCCCGGGAGCGGGATGTCATAGGATCGATCCCCGGTCGCGACAAACCAAAGTCGTCGTTGTTGTTGTTGTTGTATTGGGGTTTACCGTCGCTGCGATAGTATTTCAGTCATATAACGACGTCCAGCTAATTACAGGTGGAGGAAGACCCCGAGTACACAGAGGTACCCGGGTAGAACCACCAACCTACTGCAAGCCAGCTGGAAGGCTTCCTCACATGAAAAAACCGAAGTCCCTACCGGGATTCGAACCAACAGCGGTGAGGGGCTGAGAGATTTGTAGTCCACGACTGTAACCGCTCGGCCACGTCGTAAAAAATATACTGGTATAGCTCCCAAGCTAGGCGCTCAGGATATAAGGGTAGTTCCAGGACTGGTTGGCCCGGTGTCAGGATAATGTGACTGGGTGTGGTATCATGCCACATGTCTACACAGTGTGGCAGCACTTAATCTGTCTCAAGTAGACATAGTCTCTAAATGACTAGAATACTGTTGGTGGGACGTTAAACCCAACAAACAAACAAAACAAACAAAATAGTTGCGCTAACAAGACACCCAGTCTACACAGATTCCGACTGTGTGTCTGCTTGTTTTATTTCACATATTACTTGTTTTTATCAAATATAGTTTTTATTCATTTTAATCTGTTGTCTAACAGATAAACCATGTTGTAAAACCTGATCCGTTAAGTTATTAAAGATTTACATGACATGGTAAACGCGTTGGTATCCACTGCACCCAGATGTTGTGTTTTTTTAAAGGACAACATGTTTATGACTAAGTTTATTAATAACTGGTCGTATGCAATACGGAGACGTTTTCAGAATCTGTTTTTTAACTGAATACCGGTTTTGTTTCGTTTAAGCCTTCAGAGATTTCCCCTTTTTACTTCAGCACTCTATCCGATCCAGAACAATTGCAGATTTGAGGGGTTGGTCTAAATTGTG
>CM037794.1:6576382-6626382 GCA_021229015.1 Solen grandis
ATGCTCACAGCACCACTTCTTCCTCCAGGTCCAGAGCTGGTCTGTACCTGATCAGCTGATTTTGAGCCATGACGCCATGTCCAGCTTATGTCTGTAATAGATCAAGTTTTCTTTTAATATAAGTTAAATACGTTATTAGATTTTCATTTAAACAAAAGGTATATTCCACATTTTCTTAATACAGAAAAAGAACACAAGTAGTAGTACAAAACTGAAGTGTACGGAAAAAAAGAAGAAAATATATATAAAATATTTTTCCAATAATTCATCTATACTTATCTACAATAATGTGGCCGTAAACATAGAAATATTAAACTAAATTTAACCAATCAAACAAGTAATGCACCTATCAATGTTTTGCCCAAGGGTGGAGAGACAGGCTGACCTACAGGAATTTGACATTTTTCTTTGTTTTAGTCTAAATCCCCACCCTAGGACACTGACAATTTGTTAAAATTCCCACACTATATGCTTGCCAAAATCTATTTCCTGGTATGCAATACCACTTTGTCTATCAAATTCTAGTCTGTTGGGAACACCCTTCTGTCAAAACCCTGTGTATGCCTGTCACCTACTCCCTACATTGATAGGTGCATAATATTTTGATTTCTTGAAGCAGCAACTTTTCAAATCAAAACATTTTTTTTTTTAATTTCAACCAGCAGTTGCTTAAAAAAAGTGCAGACATGAAAGAACTATAACAATGTAAACTGAAAACTGTCCTCTTTGTAGTGAAGCTTCTTATAAATGAGACCTAGGAACTAGTAGGAAGTGGTTGCTGAGAAACAGCCCAGAAAAAAGATGGGCGGACAAAGTGGCAACTATATGTTCAAAAGAAATTCAAAGATTTAATGATGTCAAATCATTTATTCAATCATAGACTGATCCTATCCAATGTTAAAAATATTGGTTAACATCGAACAGTGCCATGTTACATGATTGTGGATCCAAAGCTTGTAGGTTCAAACCCCATTTTGGACAAAATTCTTACATGCAAAATACTGGTCAACATATGTACTATCAAGATGGATGAGCATAAATTCAGTTTATAAGTATCATGTTGGGACTTATCTTTGTGGTTCTAAGTCTATCATCAGCATAAATAAGCAAATTCTAAATATTATATAAAGTAAGCATGTAAAACTAAAATATATAAATATGCAAATCACAATGAGGGTGCAGCCATATTTATTACCTCAAAAGAACCAGTTCTTATAAATTTTAGCCTGTAAATATTTCAAGAATATTCTTTTTCTATTGTTGAATAGTAAATGCTTTTTAAGTTACTAAACAAAAGTTTTAAGTATTTGAAATCCAGTGATATCTTGCATGACTGTGGATCCGATGGTAGTAACTAGTTGGTTCAAACCTTTTTCAGTGCAAGAAACATTCATGACCTTCTAAGGCGCAAATTACTGGTCCAAACCAAGGAAGAGTATATATGTGACAATACCCTAGAGTTGACCCTGCATATTAAAACAGCTACTTCAGTTTCACAGACCGTCTTTGACAAAGATTTTGATTTTTAACTATATCATGTAAATGTGTGTATTATGTCTAAGAATAACCAATTTACAGACATACTGTCATTTGATGCAGGGATTCTTTATACAAGGTGTTATAGAGAATCCCTGTTCAATGCAACCATCCGTGATTGTGAAAAAATGGGTGGTATCCCTATCACAAGCAATACCATCACAGATGGTACACTACTGAAAGTATATTTATAATATAAGACCTATATTAAGACTTTCTTTTTTCATTTGCCGTAACTTGGCTGATCACATTCACATTTGATGAATGCGCTAACTTCATAGGCTAGATTTAAATTTAAGAAATCCCAACCCTGAACTGGTGAATACACCATGTGGAATATATCACATGGTACTGCAAGCACCAGTGCTTTATATTCTTCTATATATAACAAAGTTGCATTTACAAAAAATAGCACTTTCCATACAATGTGACCTACACTTGTCAAGTTTATTTTTCAAGAAATAAAGACTTAACCAACATTAAAGAGCAAGAGTAGAAATTATTCTTTTTAATTTCTACTGACCATCTATGAACAAGCTTCTTTAATGACAGCTTAAGAAATCCAAATAGATCTAAATGTTCAAATTCAATATAAACATTATATTAATTTGTGTGTGTGTGGGGGGGGGGGTATACAAAACTATATCAAGTATCTAAGTCAGGTAAAATTTATTTATGTAAGTCAGTAAGTGTAGTGTAAGTGTGCTATCTCTTAGCCAAAGTGCTTTGAATGTTGGTGGTTTGCTGACTGACCCGGGCTGGGGTCCAAGTTTGTCACACTCAACAGTCAGTGGCTAGATAGTTTATTAACTATTTCAAGTTCATTAAATGCTTAATTTGGATAATCACTGATTAAAGTTATGTCGCAGGGTTAGTTTGACTGCGGATATTCTTTAAAGAAAACCCATATAGTCATATTCATTCATTTTCATAACCTCATTACATATAGTCATACTCATTCATTTTCATAGCTTCATTACATATCGCCATATCTATATCATTTGTTTCAGTCAACCATATTCTCTAACCTTTAACCCTGGTGACGGATGTACTTACTTCCCCTTTTTAACCTCGCATGCGCACTCTATTCAAACTGGTCGATGGCAACAGCCACGCCCTCGTTTCTCTTGAAACCTAACACTTCTTAGAGCACGCCTGACTGTATTTTCAGGTATGTGAGTTATTGGGAGTTATAGTTGAATGTATTATTTACATATTTTATTTTTTAATTCATTACTTTTCATGACATTATTGTTTTCATTGTTTTTGAATACTTTCTTTCTTGCATGTTGCAAGGGCACTCTATTAAAACTGGTCAATGGCGAGAGCCACGCCTTCGTTCCTCTTGAAACCTAACACTTCTTAGAGCGCGCCTGCCTGTATTTTCAGGGGGGGGGGGCATTTTCAGGCTAAACCCGACTATTACAGCCCAGCCGAGAGCTGAACCCGAATGTGGTTTTTGTTCAGAAACGTGACAATTTCACTTCGCAACAGTTATATGAAAGAAAACTTTTCCAAGACGTAGGGCAGTCAAAGACCTACTAAACAAGTGTTTGGTACAGGCTACATCTACATGCTAATCAGAACGGGTCGTCAGAACAGAGAGGCGTTTCCTGGCGCAACATGATAGAAAGCATACAGTGCGATTAATAGCTATGCATTTTACCTTGACAAAAGATTGCTGTAAAATTTAAAGACAACAGAAAGACTGCAAGATCAGTCCGACTTTTCATTTTGGATCTAACAATGTTTTTGTTTATTTATGCTCGGAGTCTATGAAAGCGCTTTACGGATCTCAGCAAAACGCTTTCATCTGGTGCGTCGTAAGAATTACACACACGTAAGGTGTCGTATGAAAGAAAGACATTTTAAGTGAAAATAAATAAATAAATAATTTGACCTCTCTATACATCATTTATATAAAAAGATTTCGATTTTTTTCTTGAACGTTTTTCTTTTACTTTTTTCTGAATATCAGGGTCCTGCATGGTCTATGATTTAAACAACAAGGAAGCAAATACAATGCAAAATGATAAATGTACAAAACCTAGCATTTAAAACATAGGTCTACTATTCATATTTAACCTTGCAACTTCCAAAATAAATTGAAAACTGGAATAAAACTCTCAACCCCTTACAGGGAAAACTACTGACCGGGCATTCTTATCTCCACTACCATAAACCAACTGAGCGAGCACTCCTATTTCCACTACCGTAACCCTTTGGGGCAAAAAGAGGGTTTATGGTGTTAAAAGTATGGGTATATCCAATATGATTTATATAATATGTAGGCATGGAAAAAAAATACTTTACATATATTTATGCCTTAACGGTTGACAGAAAGTGATTTAATTCGTGAATACCTCTTTGCTGGTTTTTCATACACGGAGATTATCGGTATATTGAATGGCGTTCATGGTGTTGAAATCAGGTAACTATCCCTTGTGAGTTTTCTTGGTATTAAATTGTTTATAAAATTCGTGCAAAAATAAATGGAATCATATTATTAATGCGCATTTATTACTTTTCTTCAGACATAATTATTCTCATCTTGAAATAATTTATATGAATTAAAAAAAATAAGGATATAAAACAGAGTGGACTTGTATATTGAATATGTATGTAGATTATAAGTATAACATTTCAGTTTACGGCAGTAAAGGCACCTGTGTAGAACTATCATCTACTGCTTCCCCACATGAGGTTTCATAATATTTTGAACAAAAAATCCAAAATAAACATAATGGTCATTCAGAGCCTCAGATAATTATTTAGTTTAATTGGGTATTTACTCATTACTTTTAAAGCAACTGTACATTCAATATTTGAATTGCATACATTCTAAGGCGCAAATTACTGGTCCAAACCAAGGAAAAGTATATGTGACAATGCCCTAGAGTTGACCCTGCATATTAAAGCAGCTACTTCGAGTTTCACAGACCGTCTTTGACTAAGAATTTGATTTTTAACTTTATCATGTATGTCTACCATTGACCCATTTACAGACATATTGTCATTTGATGCGGGGATTCTTTATACAAGGTGTTATAGAGAATCCCTGTTCAATGCAACCATCTGTGATTTTGAAAATATGGGTGGTATCCCTATCACAGGCAATACTATCACAGATGGTACTGAAACTATATTTAGAATATAAGACCTATATTAAGACTTTCTTTTTTCATTTGCCGTAACTTGGCTGATCGAATTCCAGACGTTTCACCCCCCCAAACCATTTCCTCCCCTAGACGTTTCACCCCAAGCTGTTTCCTCCCAAGTCGTTTCACCCCCAATTTTCAAAGATCGAGACGTTTCACCCCCACTTTATATTATACTTGTTAATATGTATATTATTGTATTTTTTTCCTAAAAGAAGATAATGCAATTATATTATTCAATGTTATATGCTTAGTTTTAAGATTAAATATATATATATTTAAGAGATAAAAATTAAAATGGTCTTTCATTGCATATAATCACGGACATATATACTAGATGTTATGTATGACACATCCATGCTATAATCAAATACCTATTAAACATATCAGTTGATGATGTGTAATTATGTTAATGTAGGTATGATCATTTCTAATCATACTTAAGTTTTTATAAGTCTTGAATGAATCAAATATGTTGAAGTAAGTGTGTGTGTGTGTGTGTGTGTGTGTGTGTGTGTGTGTGAAATGAAAATATGATATAAAAAATGACAAGAATTTTAATAAAAAAAATAAACAACACAAATACATATTTACAAGATTAACAATTGAATAGTCGAGGAAAACTCTAATTTTCTTACATAGATATTAACCATGGCTTTATGTTTATTGAAATATAAATTAATCATGTCTTGGTATAACTTATATAACATGTGCATTACATCTATGATACTCTTTCATCACCATTTCTTACATGATGCACACACTAGAGTAGTAAACAGAGGTTAAATAGTAAAATTTAGATTTCCTTAAAAATATTTATGTTAATATTTATATTTTTATCGTATTTTGCACTTGTCTAGAGATTTAAGAGTCTTTTTCCTGACAGCTTACTAATTCGTATAATAAAGTTATGTACAAAATGATGATTTACATGAACCCCACTTTCGTAAGACCTTTGCCTCATCGTTTAACATTTAAACCTCACTATGAATTAATAGTGAATATCTATCAAATGCTGATGAGCGATGTATAATGGTAACAATGAAAATAACACTGAATGAACTTGGTCTACAACACGTGTGGTTATACCAGAATAAATGTGTCATAAATTTAGGAAATATTAAAAATATAATTGAAACAAAACTAACGTAAATAACTCAAATAGATTAGAAATGTATAATTTGTTTAAGCATGATTTTTGTTTGGAAAAATACTTACAGAAAATACATTTTAATAAATTTAGAATAGCCTTAACAAAATTTAAAATATATTCGCTCGACCTATCAATAAAAAAAAGGCAGACACAATTAATCCCATTTTTTACTAGTAATAATAATAATAATTATATCATACGAGGAATGTTCAAATTAAAATGCAACTCGGGTTATATTATATAACTACGCACGCTTTTCACAAAAAAACTACTTGGATCGCCTAGGGGCATCAATTATCTCTCGGTCGATACCAGTTTTGTGTAAATCTGTCCTCTCTAGCCTCGGCTACACAACGAGAAACATTGCATACTCGTACATACCAGTGCTTTATATTCTTCTATATTTAACAAAGTTGCATTTACAAAAAATTGCACTTTCCATACAATGTGACCTACACTTGTCAAGTTTATTTTTCAAGAAATAAAGACTTAACCAAGATTAACGAGCAAGAGTAGAAATTATTCTTTTTAATTTCTACTGACCAGCTATGAACAAGCTTCTTTAATGACAGCTTAAAAAATCCAAATAGATCTAAATTTTCAAATTCAATATAAACATTATATTGCACTGGGTAAAGATTTCGGACACTGAGCGTTGCACACTTCAATCCTCGCAATGCAGACTCCATAACCAGAAAGAGGCTGCTCAAGTAAATTTATACAGTTTTTGAGTTCTTCCAACCGATGTGGTTTAGATGAAATGTAAGAAATATGTTTTCATTTTCTAATTCTACTTTATCCGTTTTGGATTTGAGCATTTAGATGCCATTACAGAAGCCGATACAAAGCGCGCTTGATTCGGGTCCGGTATAATGCGTAGCGGTTTATTTTGCGGAGACAATGGCGAATTCTTCTAGACGCCCTCGATCACTGGAACTAGAACCGCAGAAATGCCAATTTCATTTGAATGTTGATTACGATATTTTGTCCCTCCGTACTGTATATTGAACACAAAGTAACGGAGAAAAAATCGTACATGTGCATTTTTGATAATGAAGACTACAATGAAATTTGCAATTCTGCGGTTTCTTGTGCCCTCGATATCATCCTCGGCACCCAGGCTATTCATATTTACATCATATGATTTGAATATGAATATCCTGGGTACCGAGTATGCCTCGATATGGGATCATATGAATATAATTATATGTTTGTGCTCAGCTGTGTAGAGGAAATCCCCATCGTGGGCCCCATACCACCCGCATAACCAACTGCTGTGTGAAGGTATCCGAATAGGTGAAACTGTGCAGTCGTCCATGACTAAGTACTGCAATCAAAGTTTGAATTTTGCGAATTCAAAAATGAATATCTATCTTGGCAATGAAACCACAGACTGAAATGCGCTATTGTGCTTTTACAGATATCATCAGAGTGTGACCAAGTGTATCACCACAAATGAAATTGTCAATAGAAAGCATAACCACTGCATGTATACGCAAGCACTTCTCATTTAGATGAATGCATGTATAAGTTACATCATCGATTATTTAAGTAAATGCCCTTCCATATAATATACTGTTTAAAAGTTTAAAAATTCAGCGATGTTTTTGATTTAACTAGATCAGGGTCAATCATTACCGCTTGAATGTACTCTTACAACGAACGTTTTCATTGCCTGATTTCTGGTGCGGTCCGGTGATCAGCCAATGAAAACGCTGACAGTGTAGATTTTATGAGAACGTCTGGCTCGCGATCGATTTGAGTAAGAAAAAAGCATCAATTCTTCAAGTTTGAAACATGGTTAAAAATCAATGAAAAGGTGCCATATAATAGTTAGTATACCCAAATGAACGTAATTTATAGACCTTTCGATTGACATTGGTGTCATAGATGTGCGTTGAAGTGTAATGAATCGGTGACGGAACGAAGCCGGTGTACGTACTTTCCCGATTGAGGGAGTTGTTTACCTTGTCTCTATAGTACATGTATCATGTAGCACAGAAGATGTAAAATGTTTTCAGTACTTCATTGATATTTTGATGTTCACGACATTATACTATCAGGTCAATTATTTTTCGCGAAGAGCAATGACATGTCTAGCAATTAAGGCGAGCTACTAGTATGCGGCCGACTTCAAAGTACATGTATTCGAGCCATTATTGCACTTGAATTGCAATGACAACAATGTTAGATTTTAAAACCAGAATTCAACATTAAATTACGGAAATCACTATTTACTGATTAAGAATTTATGCCTGAAAAATAGCCCATTATTATCTTATATTTTTCTTGCCATCTTATTGAGAGCAAGTTACATTTTCTGGCTAAATTATATGCAAAACACGAGATCGGCGGATTGAAAAACCGTATTATGCCAGTGCCAAATACGGTTCAAAATATGACAGTGTGACGTATGACCATGCTGACTACCCGCAGTGCACGTGCGCTCAGCGTCGGATACCCACGGCTGCCTATTACATCTGTCAGCCGTGGAATACTTGGCTAGCACTTTATCGTTATAAGGATATACATAAGAGGTACATTGACAAGTCAAAATGCTGCAAATTAGTACTTTTCAGGTGGAGTTCTAAAATCTGTAAGCCGGTAAATGTCTAAGTGCCGTAAGTACGAGAGTTTCTAATGGTCCCAAAACCCCACTGCCGAGTGGGGGTGCGAATAGTGGCGCGGCTTTTCAAATAATTGATAACGAGCAAATGCTACCTAATAACCCCACGAGATGAGCGATCAATGGTATATCAGCCATCAGATCCTATAGAGCAACAAATAACCACTGGAGATATTTCTGATGTATCTGAGATGGATGGATGGATGGATGGATGTGATTATAAGGAGGTTATACGGATTTTTATCGAAGTTCAAGCTTTCTATATGGACCATTGAAACACCACTAAATATTCGAAACCTGCACATCCACCATCCAAATTCATGCATGAGCCACATTTGCATTCGAAAGAAATTATACTCCTCCGCGTGGTAAAGTGAGTAACGCAACATCCTAGGGAAAATAGTTCTTCTGTGCTTTTATACTACATACAATTATTGTGTGCCGTCAATATTTATTTTTTACTCAAAATTGAGTTTTCACTACTTTGGCTGAATCTCAGCATAACTGTATTGTAGAATTCTGTTCAATCGTTCGGTCATTCATACAAAATTGAGAGGTTATTCGGTTTTAAATGTAGAGAAATGGACACTCAGAATGTAGGTACTATAGTTGTGATTGACTACGTCACACACAACTAAAAACTAAAGGTATATGACTCATTGAGTTCTGTGCACTCCAGTAGTTTGCTCTCATGAGCTATCCGATAGTGCTCTTCCTACGGCACAGTCAACAAAACCATGGTCAGCTTCTTCTTTCGGAGACCGTACGTAGGACAGTATCTGGGCGTAATATTGTCTGGACAACTGGTGGGAAGATAGGCTTCTTGTCCAGGTTTGCCTGCCCTCCCAGTCACTGATCTATCTACTAATCTACTATAATCTGCGCAATCAACTATTGAATTGTTGTTATCATTAATTCAATTAATGATATCAGGATATGATTTGGAAATATATTGAGATCAACAACTGATTTGTTGAAATGAGACGGTCAAAAAGGACATGGAGCATTGCTGGGGGCATCCTCATAAACCCTAGAAAGTCTCTTCAATTCCACCATCAAATTCTCATGATCTTCATTATATTCCCCGATGCACCTGGGATGGTTCGCAAGTACTCAGCGATACATCCCCTAATCTACGGGGATGTTTCAAATTCGGTGAAGCTCCGGTGCACCGGAGAAAGTCCTCCGGAGCTATCCCGAACATCGGGAGCCATATCGATCCCGATATTTCAAGGCCATTAAAATGTTCGGGGTACCTTCCAAGAAGCTTTGTGACCATAGCCGAAACATTAGAGAACTGACCATCTCCGAAGTCTGATCAGTGCCATCCATTCCTCTTCGGACTGTCCCGTTGTTGTTTTTTGCTCAAATATCGGGAGCCATCGGGAGAAAGTCTGTGAATTTCCACATCGTCAGTGGGACCTAGGAATTAGATGAATCGCCTTCAAATTAAAAAAAAAAAAAAAAAAAAATCTCTTTTATCCCCAGATACCCTTCAGAATGCAGCATCTCCATCATACGAAAAATAATCCTACCCTTAGCACTCACACCAAACATTTTTTACGGGGGGAAGTCCCCCGGACCCCTCTAGCACTGCTGACATCACACTTATATTTTGAGCACCTTCAGTTCAAAAATTCTGGATCCGGTCCTGGGCATCTATATACTTCTAAGTTCCGAACTTCGAGTCGGCGGAGGTATAGAGAATCAGATATCTAGTCAAGATATCACATGTATGTCTATGGAGCATGTCAGTGACACTTGAAGTAACATAATAAATATGGACAAAGATCTATACACACATATGGTCTGGATTATCTGCCATTCATCTCACAAGTGCTCAACACTACCATTATTTGAAGGATGCTATTCTGTGTAACACTTCTAAATTTGCTAAGCTCCGCCCCAAAATACACCTGTGGTTATGGAAGGTCCCGGAAAATATCCAAAATCAATAATTCCGGAAGTGTAAACTGAAAACTGAGCTACAGTAACAAAGTTGTTTTTTTCCGGTAATATACAGGGATAGTAAAGATGGCATGGTGCTCAAAAGATTTGTTTCCTACAAAACTTAGTTTTGTTTACTTTATTTCGTATATGGGCCTTTTTATAAATCAAGGTAAGCCGTATTTTATTTAATTGTCATCTGATTTCGCGATGAGTAACATAATCAGACATGTACGGACTGATGGGCTTCGTATACTAGGTAGCTATTACTGTAAATGGGTATTCAGAAATGACAAGAATATAGGTTACATGAAAATTACCACAATATAATGTCACATTGAAAGTATATTTCTCAGATATACACAAGATATTTATATAGACAAGTAATTTAAAAGGAGATGTCGGCGGTACAGCTAAACAGCGGATATGGCCCATATCCGCGGATATGGATACAGTCTGCGGATATGACATTTATTTTTCAAATAAGTAGCAAATGAGGGAATAATTGACTCTTATAGACCTTCTTATTTATAATATGAGATATATTAATAGCAATTATAATATTATACATCTTTTTTCACGTTTAACTTTTAACAGGTTTAGTTTATTTGGGTTATATTGTACCTGTGTTCCATATCCGCGTATATGACTTAAATAGCCTACATGAATGATCAGCGTATATGGAATACGGTCTGCGGATATGACATTTTTTTTTCAAATAAGTGGCAAATGGGGGAATGATTGTTTGTTATATACATTGTATTTATACTTTGAGATATATTAATAGCAATAATACATATTTTTCAAGTCTGATTCTAGTATATTCCGGTTATATTGTAACAGTGTTCCATATCTGCTTCTATGACTTAAGTGTATTTCTGAAAGAATGTGGTTCATATTGGAGATTTTTAGCTCGACTATTCGAAGAATATAAGAGCTATTGTAGTCGCCCTGGCGTCGGCGTTGGCGTTGGCGTTGCAGCTTTTGGTTAAAGTTTTGTGTGCAAGTAACTATCAACCTTATATCTCAATAACCGTTTATGGTATTGACTTGAAAGTTTATAAATATGTTCAGGGGCATCAGACAACCAAGGTAGATAACTCTTGACTGAATTTAATATGAATTATGGCCCCTTTTTAACTTAGAAATTTTGGTTAAAGTTTTGCATGCAATAGAAAATTTGGTTAAAGTTTTGCGTGCAAGCTACCATCTAGTTTGTATCTCAATAACCATTCATGGTATTGACTTGAAAGTTTATGAATATGTTTAGGGGCATCAGACAACCAAAGTAGATAACTCTAAGGGTATCATACTTTCATGGTAGATAACTCTTGATGGAATATGTTACAAATTATTGCCCCTTTGTAACTTAGAAATTTTGGTTAAAGTTTTGCATGCAAGGTACTTTCATGCTAATATCTCAGCATCCAGGCATGGGATTGATTTGAAACATCTTTAATATGTTAATGGGTATCATACTTTCATGGTAGATAACTCTTGATAGAATATGTTACAAATTATGGCCCCCTTTTTAACTTAGAAATTTTGGTTAAAGTTTTGCATGCAAGTTTCTTTCATGCTAATATCCCAGTATCCAGGCATGCGATTGATTTTAAACATCTTTAATATGTTAAGAACTATCATACAAAGGTAGATAACTTTTGATGGAATATATTACAAGTTATGGCCCCTTTTTAAACTAAGAAATTTTGGTTAAAGTTTTGCATGCAAGGTACTTTCATGCTTATATACAGTGCTCCAAGAGCAGGATAGCCCGGCGCCCGGGGCTCCTCTATTTTCAATCCGGGCCGGTCACCATTTTAAAATATCTTGCCCGGCCGGGCGCCTCTTAAAAGGCCGGGCGCATTGAACAAATTTTTAATCTTGCCTGGACCCTCTATAAGTAATCCATTTCATTATCATCATTTATAAACCTTGCTCGAGGCAAAACGCGCTAATCACAATAAATATCACCGAACGTGACTTTGTCATAGGGGTAGTTTACATTCTGGTTCAACCAATCGATAACCGCTATGGATACAAGCTACACAATAACTACGTCATGCGGTGTCAGTCTCTTTTATCCGAAAATAGAAACAGAAGCAATTGCCGAACGTGATTGGTCGCGATAAAAATAGACTTATGAATATTAATTAATTTATACATCATTCGGGTATCTACTGTACTTTTCTACTCTGCGTTTGAAGAGAAATTGTTGTTTTAACAAGGGTCTATTTGAAAGACCCTGTTTTAACGGATTAAGGCACCGATAAAGGACTCGTTATTAATTAACTAATGGTGTGATTAGCTACTGTCTGTGAGTCGACCAAACTGTCAAACCATCTTATTGTTAACAGGTAAGCAAACAATTAAAGATCCACTACTCGCGATTGACCAATTGTCCAACTTATTGTATTAATCGCTAATTGATTATCACAAGAATGCTTTTTAACAAAGAATAAATAAAATGAGTAAAATAATGGGAATTAAAAAATACAAAAAACCTAAGTTGATTCAGTATGTAAGTTTACTGTCAACGGAAAAGATGTTGAAGTTCTTGCTTAAGCCTCGTGATAAAGGCGAAAACGAAAGTAAAAAACGTAAGGCAGAAGAGCCCGACAAAATCTACGAGAGTAGTAAACGTAAACGCGTGTTTCAATCCAAATGGTTAGAGAGTCGTGAGTGGCTACGCTATGACAGTGATCTTGATAAAATGTTCTGTGTTCATTGTGAAAAGTTCCCTTCTTTGGCTGGAAATAATGTGTTTGTGTTAGGAACTGATCGGTACAGGATCGACCCAATCAAGTCTCATCTTTCCAGTAGTGCTCATAAAGCTTGTTCAGCACAATATATGAGATCAACAGGGAAAGTAACACCAACTGTTCCAGTAGCAGCTACTGGGTCACATCTGGCCCTGGTGGCAAGCACACACGAGTATACAAAATGTTGTAAATCTGATTGTGTCACTGTGATTGACAAAATTTAGTAACTGACCATTTTGTTTATTACATGTAACTAAGATAAACTTAACAAAGACTTAAGTGACAGTGAGATGTGCAAGAAACACAAAAGTTGTTTATGTAGTTAAAGTTATTGTTAAGAAATAAACATTCATAAAGGTAATTAAATAAAAGAATAAACCTCAATTATAATATGCTAACTCTACAATTATGTTATAAATATTCCTGATTAAATCTTTTTGAAATATATAAATTTATAGTCAATTGCTCATTATCTACTGTTATACAATACAAAAATAATTCTAAGATTAAAGTTTCATTTATGTGTCAGACAGTCTGTGTTACCATGTTGTTAATAAATATTAAGATAAGTTAACCTTGAAAATTATCTTTGTTACAAAAAATGAAACTATTAAAAAATTATATGAAAAATAAATAAAATACATTAAACAAATTGAAAGACTTGTGTTATTTCTTAAATTGCTAGTCTTATAAGGCCCCCTCCCTATAGTATAGTTTCAATGAATTACAAACATAATCTTGACAGCGCTTAACAGAATAACGCGCTTTATCAGGGCAAGTAAGTTTTCAATCAGGGCAAGTTGATTTTTTCAATCTACTTGCCCTGGGCTTGTCTGTCATTTTAATTTTCTTGGTATATATATATATCAGATTCCAGGCATGGGATTGATTTGAAACATCTTTTATATGTTTAGGGGTATCAGACTATAAAGGAAGATAACACTTGATGGAATATATTAAAAATAATGACCCCCTTTTAACTTAGAATTTTGGTTACATTTTTGCATTCAAGCTACTATCCAGCTTATATCTCAGAAATTGTTTGTGGAATTGACTAGAAAGTTAAGGAGTGTCTTCAGGGGCATCAGAAAACTAAAAAGGATAACTTTTGGACTGAATTTTATACAATTTATGGCCCTTTTCTAACTTGGATTTTTGGTTAAAGTTTTGCATGCACAGTGTTATTGTGCTTATGTCTCAGTAACTAGGCATGGGATTGATTTTAGACATCATAAAAATATTAAGGGGTATCAGACTATCAAGGTATATCATTTTTGACTATTATTATGTACAGGGTATGTGAAGGGCAAGAACTGAAATAGATTTCATTTGATTTACCAACAAGCATTTTGAATAGTCGAGCGTGCTGTCCTCTGACAGCTCTTGTTTTCAATATTATTTCACTTAAGGAATCTTTTTGTACTTATTTATTATTCCAAATAAATATTTTAATGAAAATTGCCATACTTTTTGTTTACTTCCAAAAATAAATGTCATATCCGCAGACTGAATTCCATATCCGCGGATATGAGCCATATCCGCTGTTTAGCTATACCCGATGTCGGCAAAGTAATATCTATATTTTATATTTATCGTTATTCTGTTATGATGGTCTAACAAGTTTTCGGGGTACTAACGAGATCGATCCATATTTGCATATCAAGTATCATTAAAATTTTCATTTAATTAGAATAAAGGGGTGCAACAATAAATTGTGTCACTCCCAGTACACATTTGCGATCTTAAATTCATCTCGATCAAAACAGATCAGCGTTCATTCCAGTGTAGGTCAACGGCGATGACATAAAAAGTTACTAACAAGTTTCCGGGGTATTTTCAAATTAAGTTAAACATACTCTGTTTGTTAAATATGCATCAAAATTCCATTTCAGGGAATTAATGCTGCTATGATTTGATATTTATAGAGCCTTTATTTCGTCTGAGATGCTGATGTGATTTTTTTTTTTCCTGATTGGCATCCATGGTCGGAAAAAAGTTGCAACTTTATCTGGGAAAACTGCTGACCTTACACCCACCCGTTTGACGATCCTTTTTTTATTTTAAACTTACTGACAGTTAATATTTTCAAGATATAAGTAATGATTAAACTTAACAATTTTCCGGAAATGGAAGTGACATTGTTCCATAGGATCACATGATGCACCTTCAGTAAAAATTCATGCAAATCAAACAAAAAAATAAGGCCTACAGGTCTTAAAAACTGTTAAATTTTAACAAAATTAACTTTGACGTCATATGAGGTTCATCTTCTCAGAATGTAAAGAAGACTTGTAGACTTATATTCAGTCCAAATATTAGCTTTCTATCTTATCTGGAAGTGGAAGTGATTTTATACGTATCTGAACTGAAATTTGTCATCAATGCTTCTAATATTGGATAAGCCATAAAATCCTTGCTTTTGCAAATTTGGAAAAATGGAGACCAGTTGGCACATCTAGAGCATAACATACACATTCTGTGAAATTTTGATGAAAATCCGTCATGAAATAATGGCTGTAGAACGCATACAAACTTTGTATCAAGTTTGATGTCATATGACGTCATAGGCTTAAGAAAATCAATGAAATGAAATATTAATTATCTTAAATATATAAAGTAAATTTTTCATGCCCCTTAGAACTTTGCAACATATAGAAATTAACGCATAGATAATAAACATTCTTTTTGACCTTATGACGTCTTATGATGTCAAATGACGTTAATCCTCACAGAATAGAAATAAGTCTTAAAGACTAATATTCAGTCCAAATATCAACTTTCTAAATCATCTGGAAGCGATTTTATACGTATTTGAAATTTGAAGTCAGTGGTTCGAAACTTGGATTCGCCATAGAACCATTGCCTTTTCGAATTTGGAAAACCGGACCAGGATACACAACAAGAGCGTAACATCACATTAATATTGAATACATTGCATTCTAAAGCTCATGGATTGATGTATATACCATTATATTTCCATGGTCTTGGGAAGTTAACATATTTAACGTGTATATATCAGAAATTCTTTTTGACGTTATATATCAGAAAATCTTTTTGACCTTATGACGTCATATGACATCAAATGACGTTCATCTTCACAGAATGTAAAGCAGACTTGGAGACTTATATACTATCCATATTTCTTACTCATCTGGAAGCAATTTTATACGTATTTGAAATTTGACATCAATGGTTCGAATCTTGGATCCGCCATAAAACCTTTGCATTTTGGAATTTGGAAAAACGGACACTGGGATGCAAAACTAGAGTGTAACATACGCATATTCTGTGAAATTTTGATGAAAATTGGCCCAGAAATAATGGCTGTAGACTAAGGGTGTAACGGTACGATTACCCAACGATACAATACGTATCGCTATACAGTTGTCATGATAACATACGTATCACGATACGGGCATTTAGTTTTGTCAGCCTTGTTTCCTATCTTTAAATGAAGAATAAATAATTAAGAAACAAACATAAATTCTTTAATTGTTTAATGTATTAGTTTTTATTGTAATAAATGCAAATTTTTTTTTTTTTAAAAAAAAAAAAGTCATTAATATAAATTTTTTTATTTATTTTTATATGAAATCTTATTTTAACGTCATTAAATAATAGAAAGTAACATCAAAACTATATACATGATAGTGCCGTATATATTGCAGAAACTTAATTAAACCTATACGACTTATTTTAAATGCTTATTCCTTAATAGATGTCAGCATGACAACAACTTACATATTTTCAATGAAATCACTAAAGATGATACTTAAAATTGAAGCATCCACATTTATACCAAGGAAAAAACACCATCAGTTCCAATCGGATGAAGTTTTGATTTCAGATGTTCGATTAGCGATAATTTGCATCAAAGCATTTAATTGATCCCATTATATATAAATCAGTATCTTTCATATAGTTACCTGCTGAAATTTCGCTCTTTTACTCAAAAGGCAAACTGATCAATCAATTAAATTGATTAAAAAATACAGAGGTCATCAATCATTGTTGATGTTTATCGCATATGGCCGCCATTGTGATGATTACGCAATTTTAGCAGTAAAACAGTAGCTGTTAGAGAGTGTGCAAGATGTTAACCAATATTAATGAACGATACTATCCGAGTATTCCGTATCATTGCATAATTTGGAAGCATAAGAATGAGTGTTGATTGGATAACATTCCAAGAATGACTCTGCCTTTTTATTATTTTTTTATCTGCCCACAGCAAGTGCTTTTATTTAAATAATATGCAATGTAGAGCGATATGCGTTATTTACTCTCCTTTTTGTTGTCTTTTAAGTTAATGTATGGGAAAATCATATTGTTAGGAGAATTTTTATTTCTCTGAGGTGAAAAATATCGCCTTTTTACCGAGGGGAAGCCGCTGTTATAAAGGACGAAGAAAAATAAAAAAACCTGGAAGTTAACAATACCGTACTATACCGTGCAGACGTGGGAGCGTACCGTGAACCGTACCGTAAAGAAAATATCGCGGTATATCGTTGTACGGTATACCGTTACACCCTTACTGTAGACCACGTACAAATATTTTTAGACTACGTCAAGTTTGATGTCAAAACACGTCATAGTCAAATGAAAATTATTGAAATGCAAAATGTTCTATCTGAAGCATATGCTATTAAACTTTCAAGGTGGTCGGATGTTTTCAACATATAAAAATTAATTTTCACCTCATGACGTCATATGACGTTCATCTTCTAAAAATGTAAAGAAATCCTAGAGACTTATATTCTGTCCAAATATCATCATTCTAGCTCATCTGTAAGCGATTTTATATGCATTTGAAATTTGACATCAACGGTTTGAATCTTGGATTCGCCATAGAACCATTGCCTTTTCGAATTTTGAAAAACGGACACCAGGATGCACAACTAGAGCCTAACATACACATTCTTTGAAATTTTGATGAAAATCGGCCCAGAAATAATGGCTGTAGACCGCCTACAAATATTTTTAGACGACGTCAAGTTTGACGTCAAAACACGTCATAGTCAAATGAAAATTATTGAAATGCAAAATGTTCTATCTGAAGCATATGCTATTAAATTTTCAAGATGCTCGGACGATATCAACCTATAAAAATTAACATGTAAAAATTAGTAATTACTTTTCACCTCATGACGTCATATAATGTTCATCTTCTGAGAATGTAAAGAAATCCTAGAGACTTATATTCTGTCCAAATATCATCATTCTAGCTCATCTTTAAGCGATTTTATATGCATTTGAAATTTGACTTCACTGGTTCGAATCTTGGATTCACCATAGAACCACTGCCTTTTCGAATTTTGAAAAACGGATACCGGGATGCACAACTAGAGCCTAACATACACATTCTGTGAAATTTTGATGAAAATCTGTAAAGAAATAATGGCTGTAGACCGCGTACAAACTTTTGTAGACAACGTCAAGTGTGACGTCATAGGCATATGAAAATCATTGAAATATAAATTTCAGCATATGAAGTATAGGCCATTAAATTTTCATAGTCCTGGGACTCTTGCAACATATTGAAATTTAGGCATAGAAAAGAAGAAAAAAAGAATAATAAGAATAAAAAACAATACAATATGCAGAAAATCCTAATAAAAACAGAACAAACCCAATAAGATTTTCTGCCTGTAGGCAGAAAGTCCTAAGAAACATAACAAACCCTATACGTTTTCCACAGGTTTGCGGAAAGCCGTAATGAATTGATTAAATATTGGCACTCATGAATGAAGCCAATATTGGCTAAAACTAGATATTGATTCACTTTTCAAAAAATTGAAAGCAAGACGCTGATTGGCTGATTGAAAGGTTACGAGAAGGTGATCTATCGTTGACGTTCAGATCCTACTGCAGCAAAGCATAGCAAAGTGACGTTAAAAGCTGATTATAATCAGATTGTTCTAAGGCCGTAGGTACATTCTGATAGTCTTTGAGACTTTCTTTTTGGTTGGAGAATAGCCATTTTCATGAGTATTTTCAAGCAATTAATGACCGAACACCATACTTGTTGTGTACTCGTATATAGCCTTTACACTATAATATTGAAATTCACAACTCTCTGAAAACGAAAGAATTGTATCGTATCTAAGCACTTAAAGTCATCATTTTGACATTTTTCATGTGTGTTTGAGATACACGCTAGACTGACATAAAAGTTTTACATATTTTATATATCTGAATACTTCAAGTTTCTCTCTATTTTGATCAAAAACCATTGGATCTTCATTACCATTACGACACTGCGCCTTTAGCAGATCATTAAATATGATATTATTGGCAATTACTTTACATATTTTTGCATATTGCATTTGTGTCCATTACTTCAGCAATAAATGTAACTTTTTTATGGCAATATAGATGGTAGTTTTGTCAGTTCACTGAACTGGAAAACCTATCAGTTTCGGTATTTGCAATAAAATTGGCTTACTTCTGCAGCTAGACATATGTGTTATAACTCGAATACACTTGTTAGTTGGATACCACCACACTGATCAATCTCTGTTTTATGGAAGCGTATTAGCACCACATTGACACTTATTGTGTTTTTATTTTCTACACATTAATTTGTAAAATTAAAAGTTTAAACTATAAATTTTATAGAAAATTGTGTGAATATTACAGATTAAAGTGTAAAATTAGTGTAAACTGTAAAGTTTTCAGTTTAATCTGTAAAATGCACACGTGTTTCTGTAAAATTCACACTTGGATTACCCATAAAATCTTTGCTTTTTTGAATTTGGAAAAATGGACAACGGCAGGCAAAACTAGTGCATAACATACACATTCTGTGAAATTTTGATGAAAATTGGTCCAGAAATAATGACTGTAGACCGCGTACAAACATTTGTAGACAACGTGAAGTGTGACGTCATATGCATATGAAAATCATTGAAATCAAAATTTCAGCATATGAAGCATATGCCCTTAAATTTTCTTGGTCCTGGGACTCTTGCAACATATAGAAATTAAGGCGTAGAAAAGAAGAAAAAAAAGAATAAGAATAAAGAAAAACAGTACAAACCCAATAGAAAGTCCTAATAACAGATCAGCTACCATCATCTAAACTTTCAGACATTTCAGAACTATTTCTATTCTGTCAATTTGACATCTACATTTTTTCGCAGCTGTATTTTTTTTTTGTTCCCACCATAAGATAACGACAGGTATACATATAGTGTTACAGCTATCTGTGTGTGTGTGTGTGTGTGTGTGTGTGTTAGTGTGTGCAAGAAATCTTATTTTGTCCTGGCTTAACTTTGTTGTGTAAGGTCATGTTATAAAATAACACAAGTGTTCCTTTGGACAAAACAATGTATCTAGAACAAAAACTAGGTTGCTAACTTGACCTTAAAATCTTGTCCCAGCTGTAACTTAGTTGTGAATGGTCATGTTTTGAAATAACTTGGCACAAGTGATCTTTAGGATAAGACAATGTGTTGCGAATAAGAAACAGTTTGCTAGCTTGAAGGTCAAGGTCTAAGCATTCAGTTGACCTTATGATTTTGTCACGGCTTTGAGTTTGTTGTAAATAGTTAGGTAAGGGTCACAGTGCTCATTTGATCTTAAAATAATTTTCGGGGGCCGCAGTGGCTGAGCGGTTACAGTCGTGGATTACAAATCTTTCAGCCCCTCATCGCTGTAGGTTTGAATCCCGGTAGGGACTTCAGATTTTTCATGTGAGGAAGCCTTCCAGCTGGCTTGCGGTAGGTCGGTGGTTCTACCCGGGTACCTCTGTGTACTCGGGGTCTTCCTCCACCTGTAATTAGCTGGACGTTGCAATATGATTGAAATACTATCGCAGCGACGGTAAACCCCAATACAACAACAACAAAATAATTTCTTTTATATTTCCAGTTTCTTATCATATTCACTGACAAAAATATCAGTCTGACAATACAAAATGGCGGGACTTTAAAAAATAAAAATCATGTCACTCATGTCATGTTACTCGCAGGCTGATCTGGTTTTATGCTGTTCGCATAGGTCTTTTCATGGTATCCTCTATGAGGGAAAGGGTTAATGATGTTAATTTGGCCCTATTCATGGATATTTTAAAGTTGTTACCCATTTGATTATGTCATTCTGTTAAAAAGATCATCACAAGAATTGATTGGGTAAATATTTTAATGGACATGCATTTAAAAAATGGGGAAATTGCCAGCATGTAAAATGCAGCAGTGTACATGGAGTTTATTTCAAACATTGTTTAAAATGTATACATGTATGATACTTTTGTAGGTTCTTCTGATCCAAATTTCAAATTCAAGTTTCAGGTTCAAAAAGGTAAACCCTTTACCCCTACCCTCTTTTTCATCGACCGATCCTTAAGTTATTTTTACAAAGTTATTTTTACGTTTCTGCCTTTAAAATGAAATTTTCCTTTTATTTTTACCTTTTGTTTCATGTAAAAAAAAAAATCAATCAATCAATAAAATCCCGACCTACTGACCCTCTTTTTCATTTGCTGGAGACCAGAAACTGAACTTTTCTTTTGGCCCTATGAGTGTTCATGAATAAATATATATGATGAAAATTTATGAACTTAAATCTAAATGTTTTTTTTTAAAAAATGGACTTTTCTTTGATCTACAGACTGTGTAGAGTTTGAGCTACTCTGTTGTATGAGCAGTTAGAGGAGACCCTTACCAGACAGCTCCTATATGAGTGGTCCACACTGACCATGACCTAGAATTGACAAGCCAGGTGTTCTGTTAGAAAACTGACTTTCTAATTAAAAGTAAATCAAACAGCCTATTTGCTGCAAATTGATGTAATCATCTTTATAAAATGTTCTTATTAAACCCTCTCTCAGATAAATAACAATCTATTGACCATTGGTTATGTTAGTTAACCATAACATCATTTTCAGGGATTCCTAATTTTCAGAAGGGAATCCTACATTTTAATTCAGGTGATTTGTTGTGATACCTGGCTAAAAAGCTAAGTGTCAAACATGTTCCAAGAGTACAAAGTCATGTACTTTTATTTCAAACTTAAGATATTCCCAATCTGTAACTATCTGGACAAAGTTGTTCTGTTCATTAAAGCTACTAGAAATGTTTTGTCCAACCATATGCTTTATACAGAGTTTGGCATTGCTTATTGGGTGAATGAAAGGTTTCTTACATTTATGAAAGGGTTCATTAAGAAAATATGTATGAGAGAAAAGAGACTGTGAGCACTTGTATTAGTTTTATCACCCCATCTGTCAACATACTACACAAACTCGTTAACCAGTAATATCTTTTTTCCACATGACTATGAAACTGCTGTGTATGCATATATACATGGTGCTAAGATGTTTTTATTGTATAAGTGAATGAAAAGTCTTCTTACATTATTAAAGGTCTTACTTTAATCTTGGGAAAGAATTTCTAAAAAAATAACGGGATCTTATTTACAAACCACCATCTCATTAACAGTTTTCCCACAATTCACTTGGCGAACAAAAACTTATCAAATCTTCGATCAACACCTAAGTTGGGAATTTAAAAGCAATTATTCTTCCAAAAGCAAAATGTGTGTTAAAAGATATTTTAAGATGTACAGACTGTACATATGTGTTGACGACAACATTACTTCATTGCATAAATAAGGAAGAATCTTTTATTGAAGGTCATTTGTTTACAAAAATACCTGATATGCATATCCAGCATATCTTTGTCAATTACTGAAGTTTTCCCATAGACCTTATGTATGTCACTTATAACTAATTGAAAGAACATAAATTGATGGCGTAGCAGATAAATTTAGATTTGGCGATGATTTTTCAAATTCAAAATATTTCCGATCATGGAGCATTTTCGGGAATACTCGCTAATTCAAAATGTAAACAATGAGAGTACTTTGAAACCCATACAAAATACTTAATAGCATAATTTGTAAATTTAATCAACAATTTAATTCATTTAATGGTTATTTTACAGCAGATACTTGTACATTGTGTACTGCTTGTGTTAGTCTACAATTTATCTTTTCTTTTTCTTAGAGTTTTTATGAAATATATGGGCCTTAAAATGTCTAGATTTTAAACAGTCATATTTATATACCAAAAGATATGTGACTTTTAGTGCACATGCAAAATGGTGTGTATTTTACAGGACCTTGCAGTATGCAAACCTTTTCATAATTGTACTGTAACTTGAAACTATTCCTTGTATGCTTGCAAGAAGTCATGTTATAGCTAGATTATTATTGGAAAACTTATGGTGGATGTAAAACAAGAAGTTATGCCAGAGATATGGTATTACTGGTGAAGATTACTAAATACATTTGTATCAAATATGTAGGGTTAGTCTAACCCTTTTAAGAAGAGGCGATAATTGGGAGAGCAGAAAACCCATGGCCCTAAATAACCTGTGCAGGACAAGTACATTGCTTCATTAAAAACACATGTGCAGACATTTATGTTGATTCTGATTAACGATAACCAATAATGTAAGGTTGGGTGCAAATGTGTTTAAAGAACTAAAGATGCTTCAGATACCCCCAGCTGTTGTATCAGTTGGATTTGTCAAATAGTTTTTATCTAAGAAATTGGTTGTCATGTGACAAGGGTGAAATGTGGAATTACATGATTTTAATTTATGAATCAGATCTTTGAAAATAACATGTGAATGTGAAACCAACATTCTAGGTAAGAACTTAGAGACTGGGAACTGAGGTCCTTTTCATAAAAATGATGACGCTTCATTTCACATATCTGAGATGTTAATAATGTGGACAGACATTTACCCTTACAGAGCTGTGGGCATTTGCATCTGCCTTTGTAACCAGTGCAGACCAAGATCAACGTGCATTCTTTACAGTTTGATCATGGTCTGCATTGTTCACTTTTCAGTCAATAAATTTTCAGTAGGCACTCAAATAAATAAGTAATGGCACAGTCCAAAATGAGGAAAGGACAAGTCCAGTTAAGAAATATATCATGGTAAAGGTTGAAGTCACTGACATAAATATTCCATTAAGAATCATATTAGAAAAAAAGGCAACAAGATATGTTTGTAAAACAAATATGCCCCCCCCTCATATGCCATAATATTTATATATAGCTATATGTATGATGTTTGTTATGTGCAAAGCAATATATCTAAATCTTAGACCAAAGGGTCTATGCAATTGCATAATTATTAGAATTATTAGATAATTAAGATTTTGAGTAATCAGTCGGACAATACTTACTTAACACAGTGTTTGTGAAAATACAACTTATAACCATGTGACCTTCACGTTTGAGGTACATACCCCAAAATCAAAAGAGGTTTTCTATTACTAATAAGTAACAATTGTGCAATATTTGATACAAAAGATGGAGTTATCATTTGGACATTGCTTCCTTAACACAATGTTAAAAAGAATTCAGTTTATGACCTTTTGACCTTGACCTTTGAGGAATCAATAGGGTTCTTGTTAAAGTAACTATTGTATTATGTTAAAGACCTAGGAGTCAATTAGAAGAAGAGGGGGCATATTGCTTTGCACTTGTCTGTCAGTTGGTCAGTTGGTCCATAGACCAATCTTTTTCCGTTCAATAAATTGAGAACGCCTGGGCCTAGGAACTTCAAACTTAGTATGGAGATTAGCCATGATCAGTAGATGAATCCTATTGATTTTTGGGGTCCCTAGGTCAGAGGTCAAGGTCACAGTGACCTTGATTTACTGGGATTTTATGTTAAAATGGTGACCAAACAATTTCCAATCAATAACTTAAGAACGCCTGGGCGTAGGAACTTCAAACTTAGTATGGAGATTGTGCATGATCACTAAATGACCCCTTTTTATTTAGGGGTATCTAGATCAAAGGTCAAGGTGACTGTGACATTGAATGCCGAGATAGATCCTGATCAAAATGGGTTCTGGTCAAATCTTTTTTACCAGATTTTTTTCAGCATTTTCACCTTTACTGGATGCAATATACTAGGTAAAATTTGCATTTTTACTTCTGTATCTTAAGTAGGTCAACACAGAAAGTGCACCGCAGTTTTAATGCAATTGGCACCATGAAATTAAGTGAAAAGCATGCATATAATGAACAAGAAGAATAAGCCAAACATCATACATATTATATAGCTATATAAATATTATGGCATATGAGGGGGACAAACATTTCTTGTTTACACAGTGTTTGACTTATTACCTCATGACCTTGATCTTTGAGGTACAAATCCCCAAATCAGTAGGGGTCTTCTATTAGTCATGAGCAATAACAATACCAAGTTTGAGATCTCTGTGTCAAATGGAACTATCACACGGACAAGACTTTCATATAAAAATGTTTACATGGCTGTGACCTTAACCTTTGAGGTTTTGACGCCAAAATCAATAGGGGTCTTCTACTCGTCATAAGCAACAACCATATTAAGTTTGCGACTTTATAGAGGATCAAAGAGAACTTAAGTTATCACTTGGACAAGGTTTTGTCTACTGATCAACACCTTCGACTCAAATGTGCAAAGCAATATGCCCCCTCTTCTTTGATGGAGGGCATAAAAAAGCTAGTCTCACCAGCACTAGAACCACATAATTTGGTCATGTTGAGCTGAATTTCATAGGAATATGACTCCATATATAAGGAATCTTTTGTTAATTATTTTGTCCTTCCTCTTCTCATATATTTGCAATATGTTAAAAAACATGGATGGGGTACAAAAAATAAAACCATGATTCATTATGTGTCCCCTATATTTATATGGGGGAGACATATAGTTTTTGTCAGAGTCGTCTGTCCATCTGTCACACTTTTTGTCCAGAGCATAACTCACAAAGTATCAAAGCTATCAAATTGAAACTTCACAGGTAGATAGATCTCATTAGGGAGAATAGAATTATTATTCACAAGAACCGTAACTCGGTGCATCATAATTTTTTAGTTATTGCCCTTTATTAAATTTCGAACTTAAATTTTGTCACAAAGTGTCAAAGCTATTTACTTGAAACCAAAAGTGGATAGATCTCATGGTAGAGAAGTGTCATGCACAAGAATTGTAACTCTGTATATCAATTTTTTGGAGTTACTGCCCTTTATTAAATTACATACATTATATTTGCTGGAGCATAACTCAAAAAGTATCATAGCTATTAACTTGAAACTTCACAGGTGTATAGATTGCATTAATCATATTTTTGGAGTTATTGCCTTTGTTAAATTTCATGCTCATTTTTTGTCAAGAGCATTTCTTACGCACTAGGAGACATATAACCTTGAATCTTCATGGATGGATAGATCACATGGAGGAGAAGTGCAGATACATATAACCTTAAAACTTCATAGGGGATGGATCACATGGAGGAGAAGTGCAGATACATATAACCTTAAAACTTCATAGGGGATGGATCACATGGAGGAGAAGTGCAGAGCACAAGAACCTTAATTCTGAAAATCATATTTTTTTAGTTATTGCCCTTTGTTTAATTTCATCTTCAATGAAGTTATGACCGGAACATAACTCATGCACTATGAGACATATAACCTTGATGCTTCATAGGTGGGTAGACATTATGGACGAGAATTGCAGTACACAATAGCATAATCCATTTCCGAGGTTTCTTGCTGGAGGTTTTCCGCTTTTATACAAATTTGTGTCCTTCAAGATAACTCCTGTTCAACTCATGCTATTAAAATTAAATTTCATTTATAGAAAGAAGTTAAATACCCTTGTTCTACTTGTGGTATTGAAACAAAATTTCAGTAATGGAAGGATTGATGAGAGGAAGTCTTACACACAAGGTCCATAACTCTGGGTGGAGCTTTATCAATATAGTTAGCCCTTTAACTTTGACTATTTGCAAATGTCACTGTGTGCCTTAGTGTATATGTGTGTGTGAGGGAAAGAGGGTGTGGGGAGACATCAGTTTTCTATGAAAACAAATCTCTAGTTAGAAAGTGTTTTTGTGCCCCCGCATTGATAGATCGGAGATATTGTTTTTGGTCTGTCTGTTTGGCATAAAGCTTTAACCTTGACCATAACATGGAAGTCCTACCACCTTCAGCCTCCTAACTTCACAGGTGCATGCACTTCGTTGAGCTCTACCCACCAGGTGACCTGACCTTCAAATGACCTTGACCCCCAAGGTCTAAGGCCCCCCTTCTCCCCATGGGAGGCATGGAGTTCATTCAAATGTAGCTTATTTAAAAATGTGACTAATAAAAAGCATGTTCCATTGAATTTCTGTCCTTCATGGTCAAATGTTGTTGTATTGGGGTTTACCGTCGCTGCGATAGTATTTCAATCATATAGCAACGTCCAGCTAATTACAGGTGGAGGAACCTGTAATTAGCTGGACGTCGCTATATGATTGAAATACTATCGCAGCGATGGTAAACCCCAATACAACAACAACAACAGGTGGAGGAAGACCCCGAGTACACAGAGGTACCCGGGTAGAACCACCGACCTATCGCAAGCCAGCTGGAAGGCTTCCTCACATGAAAAATCCAAAATCCCTACCAGGATTCGAACCCACAGCGGTGAGGGGCTGAGAGATTTTTAGTCCACGATTGCAACCACTCGACCACGGTTGCCCCCCCAAATGTTGTTCAAAATTGTCTAGTCCATTCCCCACCAAGAAATTTTCCTCCCTCTATCATTTATATTGGATTTGGATGTTGGGGAATTCTGGCTTAGTCAGCCCCCTCCCCTCACTTATAAATTCGTTTGGAAGATGGGGAAATTCTGACCTAAGTCGGTATTTTCCCACAGTGATAAAGATTGTGCACAGTGCTGAGGAAATTCTAGAAATTCCCCCACTCAGTGTGCATTTTTCCCTTATGATTGAATTTTTTAATGAAATTTACTGGAAATTCTGACTCCTTAAAATAATATCTTTTATGTATATGTATGACAGGCTGTGGCCAGTAATTCTTTTTTGTTCAATGCAGGTCTCTGTGAATGTACTGTTAGGTTCACTTTTTAAAAGGAAACAGATATTGATTTGTTTCCTAAGAAACTGGCTCTATCAAAAGATATGCAGCTGTTGTAACCAAATGTAATAAACTCAGTTGAAAGACTCTCATTTTATATGAAAATTACACGTAGAGTTAAAATACAAGCACAGCTGTATTTTTATCCAACGCCGAAGGCGGGCGTGGGATATGGTAATAGTCTCCGTCTGTCCGTCTGTCCTTCTATCCCTTATTTTTGTCTGGAGCATAACTCGAAAAGTATTTGAGGTATCAACTTGATACTTCATAGGTGGATAGATCTCATCGAGGAAAAGTGCAGTGCACAAGAATGATAACTCTACCTTTCATAATTATTTAGTTATTGCCCTTTGTTATTTTTCTAGACTTAATTTTTTTTATACGAAACATAAGTCAATAGTATTTGAGATGCCAACTTGAAACTTCATAGGTTGATAGATCTCATTGAGGAAGAGTGCAGTGCACAAGAATGGTAACCCTATCTTTCATATTTTGAGTTATTGCCATTTTAATACTTTTCAGACTTGATTTTTGTCCGGAGCAAAACTCAGAAAGTATTTGAGATATCACCTTGAAACTTCATAGGTAAATAGATCTCATGGAGGAGGATTGCAGTGCACAAGAATGATTACTCTACCTTTCATAATTTTTTAGTTATTGTCCTTTGTTATTTTGCAGGTTTGAGTTTTGTCACAGTGACCTTTACATTTTACCTGTAGACCTCAAAATAGGGGAAAGTTGGTCTTCACATGGGTTTCATATCTATCATCACCTCAAACATCAGTCTTCATTACCAAAATTTTTCTGTTAAAAATGATATATTCTACTCTCCAATACCTCTTGTAAAGAGCAAGCATTCGGCAGGGGATGGCCATATTAACATGGCTCTTGTAATGATTATATCTGACACTGTCTCAAGTCTTCTGTTGTCTTTTGGTTTTACATTTTTGCATAGGGCAGTGACAGAGGCAGAAAAGAAACATTGTAGCTCACCTGAGCACTTGTGTTCAAGATAATTTACCGGTACTTCTGGCTTTTATTTTGACAATAAGGGATTTCTTAAATGAATTAGATGAATTCATATTATTCCAAAAATAAATTACTTCACTCGAAATTCAAAAATTAAGACCACGTAATTATAATGCCTAGCCTTAACGGGCTATAAGGCTGTGTGTCTTTGATTATTATTAAAAATAAAAACAAAACAACATGAGCATGATACCACATAATGCCTAGCCTTAAGGGGCTACAATGGCCGTGGGTCTTAATTTAAAGAAAAAAAACAAAAAAAACATGAGCATGATTACAACAGTGCTATACCCATATTGCAGCAAATTTTTTTTTTCAGCCAATTGGAAACGGGTCCTGTACCTTTCAAACTGGGAATTTTTGAATCGTGAAAATAAGTAAATTGGGTAAAAAAGAATCGCAAATCATGAGATTGGGAAATTGGTTGTACATTTGCAAAGGCCTTAAACAGGTTATTTTACTATGCTGAGATACTGGTTTAAAGTAATTCATTTAAGAAAAGAACAAACTTTAAGATTCTTTTTAACTTTGCTACAATGCTAAGTTGTTGATATTTCATGATTTTATCATTAAGAAAAGGGAAATTTATGTTTTCTTTTTGAAATTTAGAAGGGTCCTTTTACAATTGGGAACGGGTCCTGTGGGCATTGGGAACGGGGCCTTTTACAGGACCCGTTCAAAGAAGGAAAAAAATTGCTGTATTGTGAAGTAATTTATGCAATAAATGGCATAATATTTGTTCTCTCTCAAACCAATGCACAGAATTAAATTCTGTTTTAAACCTATGATAAGCCCATAGTCCTATACTGTCATTACATGGTTTTGATCCCCCAAAGTTTTCTTGTTAAGTCTGTATAGAAACTTTGAAATTGTTTTTATCTGAAATTTAAATCAAGGTTAATGTGAGAAAGCCTTACATTTAGCCATTGTGGTAGGTCAAGGTCATTTGTTCTGGCCAGGTGGTACTTGAACTGTTTGGGGTCTTCCTGTAGTTAGCTTGACATTAAGTAGTCTACTATGGCATATAATTATTAGTGTTAAACTTAATTATAATGTTCAGCCTTACTGACGACTATTTATTTTACAGGTATCCTTGTGACAGCCTCCAAAACCAGTGACAACACTTACAAGTACAATACAGTGACCGTGGTCTTGCTGACAGAGTGTATCAAACTTCTCACTGCAGTCTGTATCTACCTGAGAGAGTAAGATGATCCTTTAGCTATAGAAACCAGTCCTTGTGGCTGAGTGGTTAGAGTGTCCATCCGGATTGGGAGTTTGTGAGTTCAATACCCAGCCGTGACATATCAAAGTCGTAAAACAAGTACTGGTATTACTCTCCCTTGCTTGGCGCTCAGCATATAAGGGTAGTTCCAGGACTGGTTAGCCCGGTGTCAGGAATATGTGTCTGTGTGTGATATCATGCCTCATGTCTACAGCGTGATACTGCAGTGTGGCAGCACTATAACTGTCTCAAGTATATATCATCTCAAAATGACTGAAATTCTGTGGGTGGGACGTTAAACCCAATTAGCAAGCAAAAAAAACTAAGTTTAGCTATAGACATACATGGACATTCTTATAAATGCCATTCCGTTTAACCTGACCAATTAGTCCTAAGTTTAGATTGGTGACAATTTCAATCTCTTTAGACATTGTCTTGTAATATTTATGGGAACAGTTTATAACATACAGATTAACTATACAGTATATATACAGTAGCTCATTTGCTTTACTGAAGTCTTGAATTAATTCATAAATTCTATCAGCAGTCTTCAAAGATACTACAATGTACCATGAAATTAAATGTTCTAAACTTAATTGAACCACTAAGGTAAAATTATAGATATTAATGAATTCATGTTGTCTCAATTTTGTCTGGAAGTTAAAATGAGTCTATATGAGGGAAAGGGTTAAAATGAGTCTATATGAGGGAAAGGGTTATAATGAATCTATATGAGGGAAAGGGTTATAATGAGTCTATATTAGGGAAAGGGTTATAATGAGTCTATATGAGGGAAAGGGTTATAATGAGTCTATATGAGGGAAAGGGTTATAATGAGTCTATATGAGGGAAAGGGTTATAATGAGTCTATATGAGGGAAAGGGTTATAATGAGTCTATATGAGGGAAAGGGTTATAATGAGTCTATATGAGGGAAAGGGTTATAATGAGTCTATATGAGGGAAAGGGTTATAATGAGTCTATATGAGGGAAAGGGTTAATAACATTCAGTAAATATCTTATCCCTTTACTTCACATAGATTGACACATTGGTAAAGAGAACAGATCTAGATCAGGCAGTTCCTATAAGAGCTGTCTGATCAGGGTCTCCTCAGTTTGCTCATACAATACTGTAGCTCAGATTCTACACAGTCTGCAAAGATGAATTCATGATTTCATATACCAGAATCCAGAAAACTTGTCAAAAAATATTTGAAGCAGGCATCCACAGACAGTTTGCTTGTTAAGTGTTTTGATTATGTCTGTACAGTGACATTGATTATCAGTAACAGTTGAGAAGAAAAGTAACAAATAAAGCTGATATATATAAATGCTGATAAACAAGAAAGTGAATTACCACATGAGATATATAAAATGAAATTAGTATTTTCTTGTTTATTATGCTTTTCAGTATCAGTGTGATAAAAAGTAATATTTTTACTTAAAAAAAGATTAATAAAAAAAATGTTGTTCATGGAAACTGCAGACATATTTTTTTTTTTTTTGCTTTGCAGGAAGACAGTTTCAGAGTTCATAACAGAGTTTAAAGAGAATAAATCCAGTAAGTTGTCTTGCTTTGTGTTACATTTTGTTCAAACAAGAATTTGAGTGTTTTCAACAATGTGTAAAAATCAATCCCATTGGTGGAGTGGTTAAAGCTTCCATTCCAGAATCATGAGCTTGTGGGTTCAATCCCAGGTAGCAATATACCAAAGTAGTAAAAAATGGTACTGGTATAGGTTTGCTTGACGTTCAGCATGTAAGGGTAGATCCAGGACTGGTTGGCCCGGTTTCAGGATAAAGTGATAGGTTGTGGTATCACTGAGTGTCACTTATCAATTTATGGAGTCCTTTAATTGATTACCAATCAAAATTATATTCAAATTAATGTGCAATGTGCTGAAAACATAGTAGTGCTCTCCCCTTCACAGTTTGACAGATGAGGTGTGAAAACATAATAGCCGATCAGCACATTGCAGACAGGTTCGGATAAGATGTGAGAACAGGTGATTAAACTCTACACTTGGGGTCAAACTTTACTTCAGATAAAGGGTTATGTTTGGGTAAACAAAATAAATTAAGGGTTGTATTTCAATTGAACTTATGTAAGGAAAAAAATCTGGACTGACGGTTAGGTTCGGATAAAGGGTAGGCTTCAGTTTACACATGTTTGGATAACCGAGATCCGACTGTACAACTTTCTACAATCATGTTCTGTTGCAGCTTTGTTGTATTACTTTGTGCCTGCGGGACTCTACTGTCTATATAACAACCTCCAGTTTGAGAACTTGGCCAACTATGACCCAACAACCTACTTCCTCCTCCTGCAATTCCGGGTTGTGGTGACAGGTGTGGTCTTCCAGGTCTGTTGTTATTTTTTTATATCAATTATTGTTAATCCAGACTGTCTCAAAACACATGTTCATGTCTGTTAAACCATGGATGAAGTGTACATCACTCCAATCAACAAATACATTATCAGTTATACAGTTTCTTGACAGGGTACATGACTATTTATTCCCAGCTGAGGAAAGTCTTGTTTCCCGAGCCGCTAGGCGAAGGTGACATGATTTTTCTCAGCCAGGAATAAGTAATCCTCTACCCTGTCAGGAAACTGTATAACGGATTTATTAAACTGCAAAGTTTAGTCCTATTTCTGCGTTAATACTTTTAACGTGTGTCATAAACATACACCCAGTGTACATGATGTTATGTACATGGCTTATTGACCAACCAGAAGAGAGAATTTTACGTCACAGTATAATAAGACTTTTTGATCTTGCTTTCAGTAGCATTGGAATAAGATCAGGCTCAAGTTCCGTTCCACCTACCATACTACTGAAATAATTGTGGCCATTTCATTATTCTTGTTCTTTTCTAATAAAATTATCCAAATATATATTTTTTAACTAATATTAATAATTATTAAGGTTATTATGCTCACCAAACTAATGGCTTGAATTCAACGAAACTTTATGGGAAGCTTTATCACCAAGAGTAGATACGCATATCGTCGGCGTGACCTGGTTCCTCAATTTTTCAAAGAGTTATGGCCCCTTGACTTTTTGGCCTATTGCATGATTCTTGTCCGGGCTATTTCTCAGGAACTAATGGCTTGAATTCAATGAAACTTTATGGGAAGCTTTATTACCAAGAGGAGATGCGCATATCGTCAGCATGACCCGATTCCTAAATTTTTCAAAGAGTTAAGGCCCATGGACTTTTTGGCCCATAGTACATATTGCATGATTCTTGTCCGGGATATTTCTCAGGAACTAATGGCTTGAATTCAATGAAACTTTATGGGAAGCTTTATCACCAAGAGTAGATACGCATATCGTCGACGTGACCTGGTTCCTCAATTTTTAAGAGAGTTATGGCCCCTACTACCATGTTGTTGACTAATATTCATGTCATTTGCCTAATTTAACAGGAGATATCATTTAAACAAAACCCCACAAAATTCAATATGCTAGTAATGTCAATCATAATCATGTCAGCTAATTGTTGTTTAGGCCATTATACACTATTTCAAATATCCAGTCATATGTCAAGAGTGTTGGTTAACCTCTTTGATATGAGCACACATTGAAATGTATAACTTAATTTTTAGTAGTATAAAAACTTAAAAAAAATCAATGAAAGATCTGATGAGTAACACATATTATCATATTAAATAGTAAACTGTTACTAAGTCTCCAAATTAGAGTTGTTGGGGCCGTCGTGGCCGAGCGGTTACAGTCGTGGACTACAAATCTCTCAGCCCCTCACCGCTGTGGGTTTGAATCCCGGTAGGGACTTCGGATTTTTCATGTGAGGAAGCCTTCCAGCTGGCTTGCGGTAGGTCGGTGGTTCTACCCGGGTACCTCTGTGTACTCGGGGTCTTCCTCCACCTGTAATTAGCTGGACGTCGCTATATGATTGAAATACTATCGCAGCGACGGTAAACCCCAATACAACAACAACAACAAATTAGAGTTGGTAAAACATCTCATCTGATGAGGAGAATAGATATGATTTAGGAATGGGGATTTCAACATATCCTCCCACCCAGTGACCAAGGCCTTATTTGTAACAATGACGTTCTTCGGGGAGCATCTGTCAGTTCTACTGACTTTCTTGTTAGTCATGTAGTTAAAAAATTTGTAAAACAGAAATGATGGCATGCATTGCTACCTAATTCAAGACTTTAACCCTTTCCCTCATAGAGGACACCATGAAAAGACCTATGCGAACAGCATAAAACCAGATCAGCCTGCGAGTAACTAACTCGCAGGCTGATCAGGTTTTATGCTGTTCGCTGCTCCTCAGTGGTCTTGAAATGAGGACTTTATAATTATTTTGGTAAGGTTTAACTGGTTTTCTGCAGATCAGGCTTTATGTGGTACCTATTGAGTGCGTCAAAATGAGTCTATATGAGGGAAAGGGTTAAGTATAACATAGCCCTTATTGTTGTTTGTTGAATTCAAGCCAGTAAGGTTTAATAAAAACATATAAAAATCCAATCATTAATGCTGGGGAAGCTTATAACAGAATCTGGGTTTGAATTCTCAACATTTGCAACACCTCTTTGTCACAGTGCTCAATATTCTCAGTGTGTCTATGTTATTGGTGCCTGTGTATTTCATACTGTACTCTGATGGGAAATTGATGTAGGAAAATCTATACAACTGACACACATGGCAATGGTATAACTCCTTTGTAAAAATATTGATTTATACAAACATACATGTTCTTTATTGAACCTAAAGAAGAGTATTTTATGCATTGATTATATAGCTTGAAACAGATTTCTTATTACCCCTGAGTTACATTTGATTCCAAAGAGCATTAAGGCTAGCTTTTCTGAAACAGATAGTACAACTTTTATTATATTAGATTGACTATTTTACTGTCCAAAGATGAACAGGGTTTCAAATTTAACAACTGAACTATGAATTTACCAGTACCCACTAAAACAGCTCATCATTGCTTACATTTCTTTGCAGATCATATTCCAGAAACATTTGAGCAGGATACAGTGGCTGTCTCTGGTCATTCTGACCATAGGTTGTATAGTGAAGGAGTATGGCCGCACCAGCACCAAGGTCGCCTTGGAAACAGCCAGCACTAGTGACCAGACAACCCCTGCAACATTTTGGTCCTATATTGATGTCCACCTTTTCCTAATTCTTGTTCAGGTAATTTTTCATGACAGAAAAAGTAAATGTGGAAGGATTTATAAACATTTGGGGAGTTAACAGAGATATGTTTAATAGGACCAGAATTGTATCAGATTTGCCTTGAGTATCACTGTTTGTACTGACCCAGTAAATCTCATTTTGGAATCTGTTCCCCAATCAATCATGGGGCCTCCGTGGCCGAGAGGGTAAAGTCACTGACTATAACACTCACTCAGCCCCTCACCATGTGGGTTCGAATCCCAGCAGGGTCATTCGGATTTTCATGTGAGGAAGCCTTCCAGCTGGCTTGTGGTAGGTCGGTGGTTCTACCAGGATGTCTCCGTGCATTCGGGGTCTTCCTCCACCTGTAATTAGCTGGATGTCGCTATATGACTGAAAAACTGTCGAAGCGACGGTAAACTCAAATAGTCAAGTCAATCAATCACAAAATCAACTCATCAAGCCTGTTAAGCTTCAGTGTTTTATTGATGTTGCGTTTTAGCTCACCTGAAAAAAAATGGCTCATGGTCAGCCACTGTGGCTGGCCAAAGTGTGCCTTTGTTAACTTTTTCTAAACCACTTCTCTAAATTCAACAAAATGTAATGAAAAGGACATTTCATACATACTACTGATTTTTATCTACACTAGTTTCTGTATCTTTTCAATTTTGATTATTCCATCGTAAGGCATAACACATGATGTAAGTGTGGGTTAGGCATCTCACTGTTTATAGGATTATTTTATCAGTTTGAAATTGACAAGTGTTGTAAATCTACCCTTGGCTGCTTAACACACAATTATAAGAATGAATCATATGATTTGTTTCATATTACTGCTTTAAAAATTCAAATTTTAGCTTTAAATTTTGACAGAGGAGTTTACATTTGTGTAGTTTACCTATCATTATCTTTAGTGACTGTCATTTTGCATTGATTGTACAAGACATTTGATCAAAATACATATGTTAATTAATAAGTCTCTGATGTATTTCAATTAGTTTTCCAAAAGTTATGAAATCTAATTTTACCCTTTGCTCGGAAAAGAGTCACTGTGTTTTATATATACCCAAGGTGTCTATTCACTCATTACCCTTGTGTTCCAGGTGTTCTGCTCCTGTTTTGCCGGTGTCTACAATGAGTATCTCCTGAAGGGTAGAGGCGCTGATATCCACATTATGATACAAAATGTGTTTATGTACACAGACTCCATCCTGTGTAATGGCCTTATCCTGGCTTATAAAGGACAACTTGCTGATGCTTTCACTGCACCTAGCTTAGCATCCATATTTCAGGTGAATGTGGTCTGTATCATGCTGAACAATGCTGCCATTGGAATAGTTGTGAGTCTGTTTTTGAGGTCGCTGAACTCTATACTGAAGACATTTGCCAGTGCCTTGGAACTGATGTTTACAGCAGTGCTGTCTCGGATCATATTTGGTATTGCTATAGACTTGTTCACAGTTGTAGCTATTGCTATAGTGACTGCAGCAACATTCTTGTATGCTCAGAACCCTGTTGTTAACAAGGCAAAGAACGAAATACATCTGAAATCTGATAAAGACGTAGAAGAAGGTGATAGCAAGTGAAGAGAAAAAAAATGATAAGAAAAAATAGAAAACTTAGAGGTAATTGAGTGTTATTTAAAACTTTAAAAATATATGTAGCAGATCAAAGAAACAGCTAAAAGATGACAATTAAAAAAAGTTAAAAACTGTTTCATATTTTATATGAATAATGAAGTTAATCATATGACATTGTGCTCAAACAGCTGTTTCCTGTTTTGTATAACCATATGTTTTCTTATATTTAACAAGTTTCATATAAATTTTAGGCCGAATTACATCACCACGTGTCAATCTGTAATATCTATGTATACATAGCATCTTGATTCTTTATTTATTAGATGTTGAAAATGTGTGGGAAATACACAAGATAAATCATTATTTCCAGTTATTATTCGAAACTATTTTCTTGGTGTTAGATTACAAAAGTATTTCAATCACAGTTCGTTCATTCATGTTGCTTTTGTTTATTGTTATAATCGCAATTTTCTGTAACTTAAGGTCATATGATAAAAAGAATCTGACATGAATTGTCATTTCATATCAAATTTTACTAACCTTGTTCATGAAATTGTAATTAAGCTCGCCAGAGGCTCACTTAATAACATTTTCATGAACTCGTTTAGTAAAATTTGATATGAATTGACAATTCATGTCAGATCCTATATGTATGTCAATACATTATTTATATAAACACATTCTTTTTCTCTTACTTAGCAAGATGATCATGCACCAAACAATAAAGTGGGCATACAGTTTTATACAACAATAATTTTAGACCTTCTAATCTTGATTTTTTTAGCTCGACTATTCGAAGAATAAGAGAGCTATCGCAGTCACCTTTGCATAGGCATTGGCGTTGGCATTGCAGCTTTTGGTTAAAGTTCAAGTTGCTATCAAGCTTATATCTCAAAAAACATTCATGGTATTGGCTTGAAAGTTTATGAATGTGTTCAGGGGCATCAGTCAACCAAGGTAGATAACACTTAGCTCAATTTGTTACAGGTCATGGCAGCCTTTTAACTTTGAAATTTTGGTTAAAGTTTTACATGCAACAGAAATTTGGTAAAAGTTTTGCATACGAGCTACTATCCAGCTTATATCTCAGTAACCATTCATGATATTGACTTGAAAGTTTATGAATATCTTTCAGGGTATCAGACAACCAAGGTAGATAACTCTTTGACTGAATTTACAAATTATGGCCTCTTTTTAACTTTAGAAATTTGGGTTTAAATTTGTATCATATATAGAGACATAGTTTTTGATTATAATGCAAATTATAGCAACTGTTTGACTTAGACTTTTAAGTTAAAGTTTTGCATGCAATGGAAAATTTGGTTACAGATTTGCTTGCAAGCTGCTATCCAGCTTATATCTCAGAAATTGTTTATGGTATTGACTTGAAAAATTATGAATGTGCTCAGGGACATCAAAAAACCAAGAAGGATAACTCTTTGACTGAATTTAATACAAAATAAGGCCCTTTTCTAACTTACATATTTTGGTTAAAGTTTTGCATGCACAGTGCTATTATGCTTATGTCTCAGTAACTGGGATCGAGTTTAGACTTCATAAGCATATTCAGGGGTATCAGACTATCAAGATATATAATTTTTGATTATTGGAATAGATTCCATTTCATTTACCAACAAGCACTTTGAATAGTCGAGCATGCTGTCCTCTGACAGCTTTTGTTAATCACAGGGACATACTTATACCTTTCTTCTGCAAATAAGTTTTCAAAATTACATGATTACCAAGTGTTTATAGCGTTCTCCCATGTAATCATCACACATGGTTTATAAAGTAAAAGATAACACTCAATTATCTTTAATTAAGATTTTCAAGGTAGAGCTTAAGAGTTTTGATGGGTACTTCATATGCAGGGACATCTTTTTCATGGGAAAGATAGGGCCACCTCTGATATATTTTTCTCTTCGCCACTAAATTCTTTAATGAAAAATATATTTGACATGTGAAAATAGACACCATCTGAAAATAAAAGCAGACAACTTTGATCCATACACTATTATTTAACGTAAAATGATTTTTTAATTCTCTCAAAAGGAAGCAATTTTATATAGATGAGTAGACATATTATCAATGATTGATAAATTATATCACAGGCACTGCAATGTTTGACAGTATGCATAGAAGATATTGTACACGTGACATTGAGGATAGATCCCCCTCTATCTATATACTGTATTATCATCAGCTGTAAAAGTGTCCAACACTGATTACTATGGTGTTACTTTCTTCTTTGTTAAATATTGGTGATAGGAACCTGTTGCAGGTTATGCCTCTTATGTGCCTCAGCTTTTAGTAATTTAAAACCACAAAATAGCTTTAAGCAAAATAAATTATAAAAAAATTGCCTAATTGATTATTCTTTCATATTTTGTGAACTTAGCGACACAGTGGAGGCCTTGGACATTTAATATTGTATTAATTATATTAATTTTGATTAATTTTGAACAACATATTTAAAAGATACAAATCTATCTGCATCACCTAAAGACCCCTGATGTGATACTTCATTTTTTTTTTTTTTTTTTTTTTCATGTAATGATTATAGTCCATCCCACTTATTTCACAGACTCGTGTTATACCATTACTTCACAAGTTGAAGTGAGGGCTTTATTGGAATTATGCAAATTGTTCTGACATGTTTCTTTAGCAGCATTGAAACCTACCATATATACTTTCGGGAGAGGGTCATAACCAGTGAATTGCTCATATATTTCTCTTAAATGTCCAACTTAAGAATTTGTGATTTTGACTCAAATGATAAGGAGAGCTATCCTATTCACCAGAGCAGTGATGTCACCAAAATGTTTTGGATAAATATTGCTTATATCTTAGTTTTGTATACAATTTACTATTATGCACATGTCTTAGTAATCAGCTATGCCTTTTGATTAAACATTTATGTATGGTATTCAGAGGCATTAAACAAGCAAGTTAGATATCTCTCTACAAAATCTTATGCAAATTTAAGTCCTTTTCACACAACATGCTCATGGTGAACTATTGTGATCACCTTTTGTCTGACGTCCGTGCGGCGTCAACAATTTTCTTTAAACGACATCTCCTCTGAAACCACTGGGCCAAATTTGATGTTCCTTGCTTGAAGCTCTACCATTGTTCAAACGGTTCCTGTCCATTGCATATCTGAGTCACAGAAACCTAAAATAGATTTTTAAAATGAAATCTTTAAAAATCTTCTTCCCCAAAATCACAAGGCCTAGAGCTTAGATATTTGGTGTGTGCCAATGTCTTATGAACCACAATCTGGATTGTACAAATCAGGACCCTGGGGTCAAAATTGGCCCCTCCTCAGGGGTCACTTTATTTTACATAGGCTTATTTATGAAAATCTAGAAAAATGTTCTTGTCAGAAACCACAAGGTCTAGAATTTAAATATTTGGTTTGAAGCAATGTCTAGAGAACCTCAATCAAGTTTGTTCAAATCATGGCCCTTGGGTCAAAATTGTCCCAGCCCTGTTGGTATATATTAGTATGTATTATGGCCTAGTTGACATCTACCAACTTTGTTCACATCATGGCCCTTTGGTAAAAAATTGGCCCCGCCCCAGGGGTCACTTTATTTTACAAAGGCATATATAGGAAAATCTAGAAAAATCTTCTTTTCAGAAACCACAAGGCCTGGAGTTTAAATATTTGGTGTATTACATGGCCTTATAGACATGTACGAAGTTTGCTCAAATCATGGCCCTGGGGTCAAAATTGGCCCCACTCCAGGGGTCACTTGATTTTACATAGACTTATGTAGGAGAGTCTTTAAAAGATCTTTTCAAAAACCACAGATCATGGGTTTAGATATTTGGTATGTAACATGGCCTTGTAAACCTGAAATAAGTTTTTAAGTCATGTCTCTTGGGTATAAATTGGTCCTGCCCTAGGGGTCACCTGATTTTATAGCTATGACCATCAAAATTTTTACCACAGGTGCAGTTAAGATTATTTTGCTGTACTTCTGCATGGTTTTGTATTCAGTGTGACTGTTTTAAAAAAAGGCAATGAAGGCAATATTAATCAGGTTAGCGGTTCAGGGCCGTTATATAGAAAATTAGGTTTAAGATTTGCATGTATTATATACTTTCATGCGTATATCTCAGCAATAAGTTATGGTATTGAATTGAAACTTCATAAAAGTGTTCAGAGGCATCATGACATCAAGTTTAAGTAGATTTACAATGAATGTATCATAAATTATACTACCTTTTGACCTTTGTAATTTTGGTCACAACTTTGCTAACATCTGTGGTTTTAAGTTGTGCTTGCAACATACTATAATGCTTCATTTATCTCAGCAATCAATTATTGACTTAAAACTTCATCAACTTGTTCAGGGGATATCAGACCATCAAGTTTAGATAAATCTTGACTGAATTTATTTTCATAATTTCACCTTTGGTCTTTGAAAGTTAAATTTTAAGTTTTGTGTGCTTAATTTGGTTCAGCTAATAAATAGTGGAGTAGCTGTTCTTGGTCTTTTGGACAGCTCTTGTTTTCCATATTGTAGCAGGGACATTATCTGCTTTCTGTGATAGCTTTAGTTCATAGATCATTGCTATGCTCTAAGTATTTCTGAATGTCAGTCCCCTCCCTCCTCAATACAAATTTATATTTAATTATCATTTAAGATTAGGTTGTTTAAAATCTTTTTTGACCTTTCCAAATTGACTTTCAAATTGGTCTGCTTTGTGTAAAATATTAGAAAGTATTTTCTTATGTCAAACTGTCTTTACTTAAAAACATGATGCTAATTGACTTTAGACAGATTGTTTTGTCTAAGTTGATGAAAATTTGCTAAATGCTGCTGCACATTCACAATCACATTTTGTAATATCAGATAATCATTAGATATTATTAAAATGAGGCTGATGAATTCATAGTATAACATTAATTACTTAATTTATATATGTCTCAACAATGATATAGATTTATTGTGTATCTTTTGTTAAAGGATTCAGTAGGCAGGCATTTATAAAGGAGTCTATGTATGTAATTGTTAATGTAATTTTATATGTATCATTTTGCATATTCTTTAAATTACATTTTTTTTTTGTAATGGCAAAAAGCTGTAAGAAGTTTTATTTCATTGACTATCTATTCATTGTCAATTTAGACAGTCTCTTTATATATATATATCTTGTTGTCATGTGATTTACTATGTTATTGTGTATTGATTAGCATTACAAAATAACTTAGAGCTGCTTATTTATTTATTTGTTAATTCTGAGGGCATAAGGTCATGCTTACTATGTATAATAGTAAAAAAACATTTAGAGGGTTAGCAATTATACGCCCACCACATAAATGGGAGGCTGCAGATTTAAATAATTTTCCTGCCAAAAATCCCTATTTTTGTGAAAGGAAATAAATTGGTGCCAAATTAGCCCCAAAGGAGCCTAATTGGAATTGGAATGTCTTTTTAGCTCACCTGAGCACAATGTGCTCATGGTGAGCTTTTGTGATCGCCTTTTGTCCGTCGTCCGTGCATCCGTCCGTCCGTCGTCAACAATTTGCTTTAAACAACATCTCCTCATGAACCACGGAAGGGATTTTGACCAAACTTCACAGGAATCATCCTTATGATGCCCTCTATCAAAGTTGTACAAATTATTCAGATTGGTTAAAAAAGTAGGTCACAGGAGCTAAAAATAGATTTTAAAAATGCAAACTTTGAAAATCTTCTTCTGCAAAACTGCAAGGCCTAGAGCTTAGATATTTGGTATGTAGCATCATCTTATGGGCCATTACCAAGATTGTACAAATCATAGCCCTACGGTGATAAATGCCCCCGCACCAGTGGTCACTTGTTTTATAAAGAGTTATATAGGAAAATCTTTAAAAATCTTCTTCTATGAATCCATTAGGCCTAAAGCTCAGATATTTGGTATGTAGCATCATCTAATGGTTCATTACCAAGATTGTTCAAATCATAGCCCTACGGTGATAAATGCTCCCGCACCAGGGGTCTTTTGTTTTGCATAGATTTATATAGGAAAAACTTTTAAAATCTTCTTCTATGAATCCATAAGGCCTAGAGCTTAGATATTTCATATGTAGCATCATCTAATGGTTCATTACCAAGATTGTTCAAATCATAGCCAAACGGTGATAAATGCCCCTGCAATAGGGGTCACTTGTTTTACATAGAGTTATATAGGAAAATCTTTAAAAATCTTCTTCTATGAATCCATAAGGTCTAGAGATTAGATATTTGGGTATGTAGCATCATCTTATGGTTCATTACCAAGATTGTACAAATCATGACCTTATGGTGATAAATGCCCCCGCACCAGGGGTCACTTGTTTTACATAGAGTTATATAGGAAAATCTTTAAAAAAATCTTCTTCTCTGAATCCATAAGGCCTATAGCTTAGATTTTTTGGTATGTAGTATCATCTAATGGTTCATTATCAAGATTTTCAAAATGGTGGCCCTTTGGAGATAAATGACCCCGCAATAAGTCTTCTCCTCTGAAACCATAAGGCCCAGTGCTTATATATTTGGTGTGTAGTATTGTCAGGGCTAAAATGTTTAAGATTGAGTTATATCAGAATTCTTGTCTGTTTAAAAACCTTGTAATCAGTTGTAGCAATGGTACTCAGGTGAGCGTTTCAGGGCCATCATGGCCCTCTTGTTTTATTATTCTCAGCTTTAATCAGTAAGAGAATTATCATTTTTATCCAAATTTTGATATTTAAAATTAAAGTTAATATAAATGCAAAATATTGTTATTTTATTTCTCATTATTAACAATAGTTACTTTTCCAGCTAGATAGCCATGGCTGCTGCTCATGACGTAAGCAATTATGCAACATGTGCAAAAATTTAATCAGTTACTAAAATCCTCATACTTAAAGTTGAGTAGCCTTTTCCTTCTGTTTTGGGCTTCTTTTAAATTCAAGGTCTGTAAGGGATTAATCATTTGAAGTTATACTCTGAACCTTGGCAATTAAATATCTGAGATTGGAGTATAGAATGTTTGTCACTTATGTTAACATTGTTTCATGTTCTTGTTCCTAATTCTTTATAACTCTTGCCAAAATACTTCTTTTTTAACCCTTTCCCTCATATAGACTCATTTTGACGCACTCAATAGGTACCACATAAAGCCTGATCTGCAGAAAACCACAGTTAAACCTTACCAAATTTAATTACAAAATCCTCATTTCCAGACCACTGAGGAGCAGCGAACAGCATAAAACCTGATCAGCCTGCGAGTACTCGCAGGCTGATCTGGTTTTATGCTGTTCGCATAGGTCTTTTCATGGTGTCCTCTATGAGGGAAAGGGTTAAGATTATTTATAATTATATATGTAATACAAGGAACATTAGAGAATGTAAGTATGCATGGTACAAATTTCATCATTGGAAAACATATAAGATAATGTTTTTTATGTTCTTGATTTGATAAATCTGAAGTAACATAAATTTGAGGTCAGTTTAATTTTATGTCTATCCATCTATTTGTAAAGACGTACATGCAACTTCTACTTTCAATATGAGCTCAGTGAAACCACATAGTTGAAATCATGATTGAATGAAGATGTGCGTTGCATACATTTCATGTTAGTCATTGCAGAGTTAATGACCCTTGAAAAAAATCATTGTAAGATGTCTTAGTGTGTGTATGATGTTTGTGCATATATGGTAACTCAGTCCACAGTTTTAAAGGGATTGCAAGGAAAACTCATAATATTATGTAACATTACTTTGATAGGTAGGTGTGTGTAATATACTTTTCTGTCAGTCAGGTAGGTCATTACAGAGTTACTTACATCGAACTTACATTAAGTCACCATAATAATATTGTGAATTTATGGACTTTGTGCATGCAACTCTTCCAACAGTTTGAAGACACTTGGATGAAACCTCATACATATGATGACTATGAATTGTAGAGCAACATGTTTTTCATGCAGTCAGGGTAAGCCTTGATGCATGGCTTAGTTATTGGCCCTTGAACTTTGACAAAATCATTATAATGATGTGAGTGTATGGAGATAAGAATTTTAATGAAACTTTTAAGACATAATAACCCTGAAGTGCAGTTTTTTGTAGTATATAGGATAAAACTTAGGCTGGTGCAAAATCATTCAGTGACATTTTGAGTAAATGCAAGATTTAAAAGGAATTCCATTTTTAATGTCAGATAATCTTCACATTATATTTTGGTAGTGAAATAATGACTGAACTGCCCTACTTCACAGTGATTATGTTCAAGTCAAGTCAAGTAATATTTATTTATGAAGTCGGGTATAAAACATGATAACACAAGCTCTGAAGAGCTTTTAAAGCTGATTTAAGCCAACTGAGATCTTCCTTTTTAACTTCTTTCTTACCACACTAAATAAATGTTATTGCAATGCTGACAGTGGGTATTGTGTTCCCTTGAACATGGAAACACATGGCAAGTTTATTTAAAATGAGACCTAATACATGTTTTGATAGGACTATGTTAAGGGCATATGTAACAGTTTACTACATTTTCTATATAGACAAAGAAGGAAAATTTAAACTGTTCCATAGATTTTGCACTTGAATATGGCCTAAAAGAGCTAAAATATCACATTCAGGGGCAGGAAACTCAAAAAGTAGGACGGTGACCCCCAATTTTTTTTTTTTTCATAAAAATGTTGTTTTTTTTTTATGATTCTTTATAATCATGCAAATTTAAAAAAAAAATCTATTGAACAGTTTAAATTTTCCTTCTTTGTCTATATAGAAAATGTAGAAAACTGTCACATATGCCCTTAAGCAGTTTAACTCATTATGCATATATGAGTGAGGCCTTTGAGCTCTATCAGTACATGTCAATTTGGTTGATTTGGGCCAGAATGATGTACATATATGTATCTTACTTTGATCAACAAAGGCTTCCTACCTCTGCTTTTTATGTTAAAGTTGTATTTTTAACTCTTTTTGAAGTGATTAAATGAGTGTTTTAAGTTTTACTAAAAATGCTGTGGTGTGTAGAAGATATTTTTAGCTCACCTGAGGACAATGTGGTGAGCTATTGTGATCGTCTTTTGTTCATAGTCCGTGCGTGCATCTGGCATCAACAATTTTCTTTAAACGATATCTCTAAAACCACTGGGCCAAAGTTGGTAAAATTCGCCTGTGATATTCCTTGCATGAAGCTCTACCAGAGTTATTCAAATGGTTCCGATCCGTTGCATATCTGGGTCACAGGAGCTAAAATAGATTTTTAAAATGAAATCTTTTAAAACTTTCTTCCCTGAAACCGCAAGGCCTAGAGCTTAGATATTTGGTGTGTGGCATTGCCTTATGAACCTCGACCAAGATTGTACAAATCATGACCCTGTGGTCAAAATTGGCCCCTCCTGAGGGGTCACTATTTTACATAGGCTTATATATGAAAATCTAGAAAAATCTTCTTGTCAGAAACCTCAAGGTCTGGAGTTTAAATATTTGGTGTGAAGCATTGTCTAGTGGACCTCAACCAAGTTTGTTCAAATCATGGCCCTTGTTTCAAAGTTGGCCCTGCCCCAGAGGGTCACTTTATTTTGCATAGGCATATATGGGAAAATTTAGAAACATTTTCTTGTTAGAAACCACAAGGCCTGGAGTTTAGATATTTGGTGTGTAACATGACCTTATAGACATGTCTCAAGTTTGTTCAAATTATGGCCCTTTGGTCAAAATTGGCCCCGCCCCAGGGGTCACTTGATTTTACTTAGACTTAAATAGGAAAACTAGAAAAACTTTCTTGTCAGAAACTAAAAGGCCTGGAGTTAAGATATTTGGTATGTATTATGGCCTAGTTGACATCTACCAACTTTGTACATATCATGGCCCTAGAGTCAAAATTGGCCCTGCCCCTGGCGTCACTTTATACAGGAAAACTTAGAAAAATCTTCTTATTAGAAACCCTAAGGCCTGGCGTTTAGATATTTGATGTATTATATAGGAGAGTCTTTAAAAGATCTTGTCAGAAACCTCAAGATCATGGGTTTAGATATTTGGTATAGAACATGGCCTTGTGGACCTGAACCAATTTTTCAAATCATGGCTCTTGGGTATAAATTGGTCCTGCCCAAGGGGTCACCTGATTTTATGGCTATGACCATCAAAATTTTGACCACAGGTACAGTTTTTGTGTGCATTTAAAATTATTTTGCTGTACTTCTGCGTGAATTTTGTATTCAGTTTGACTGTTTGATAAAAGGCAATATTAATCAGGTGAGCGATTCATGGCCATCATGGCCCTCTTGTTTGTTAGGAAGAATCATGAAAATATGTTTTTTCATTATGAAATTTTTTAGCTCACCTGAGCACAATGTGCTCAAGGTGAGCCATTGTGATCAACCTGCATCTGTCATGTGTTGTCCATCGTGTTTCGTCAACAATTTGCTTTAAATGACATCTCCTCTGAAAATGTTGGTAAAAATGCGATTAAACTTGCAGTGATGATCCTAGGGTGAACCTCCACAAAAGTTGCTAAAATAAACTTGATCCATGTAGAACTCTGATTGCCATGCAACGGAAAGAAAAGAAAAAAAAGACTGCTGGCCTGATTTCACAATGTTTTAGTACAGATGTTCCTTGGGTAACCCCATATTCGGGTGAGCGATCCAGGGCCTCTATGGTCCTCTTAATTGGTAATTAGATGACTTTGGTGAAATCCATGAATGCCTTCATTTCCATGTAGATATACATTTTAACCATTTGTCAGACCATCATTTTGTACAAAGTGGATCCTGGGGGCATTTAATGATGGTTTTATTTGTTAAACAAAATGAGGAACTATGTATGTATATTCATACGTGAATCTACTTTAGTGTTGGATTTTTAAAACTTATGATTAAATAAATTATTACAAATAGTCTAGTGTGGTCAAATTTGTCATTCATATATGATGAGTGTTATTTGGAAATGGAATGGTGTTTCCGTATTTTTCATTTTCTGTATGTAATAGTCATTTTAAGTTGTCTTTTACTGACAATTTGCTCATTGTGATATAAACATATGAGACTAATTTCATTTACTCAGATGTTTAAGTTATAAAGAGAGACTACAGCCATAAGGCTGCATATCCACAAGAGGTCATCAGCCTGGCGTCATCTATCAACAAGTGTTTAATTTCTTTAAGTTCAAGACACTCTCCGGACGTTCGAACAGTAGTGGAGGTTGATGGTCCTCGAACCACCCCTCTTTGTGTGGCTTCCAGCTCTCCTGTCCACGCTTGCACCAGAGCTAGCTGGACGCCTTCTCCGCTGCTTTGTCGAGCTTTCTCACAGCAGCTCTCCTTTCATTCCCTACAGCACCCAGGGAGCCAAACATGGACCACACTGTACTTCCAGGGAAGCCTCTGCACCCAATTGCCACAGGATACAGCCATGTCTCTGCACATCTACTGTAGGTCAGGCACTTTGCCCTCTTGATCTCGTTGGCAGTCTGGCATCTTATCTCTCATGGTACCGACAACTATTTCATGATGAGGCCTAGTGCAGCACAATGTAAGGTCTTAAGAGACGACTGAACGACTGGTGGAAACGTAAGTTTCTTGTCAAGGTCAATTACTACTGCCCTGTCATTGGCCTAACGTAGGATCCATTCTTGCTCTTTTTGGTCAATGTGCAAGTCTTTGTGCTTTCTTTCACGAACTGTATGAGCCAGCAAATAAATTATTACAAGTAACTTCCAAGAATTAAGAGGTAAATTTTGCTTTGTATATGTAAATATAGTCTGGCTGTCCGTACTTACGGAAGAGACCTAACGGGTTATTATTGGGTAAGGGCCAGTATTATGAGGTTCCTTCAGTACAATGCACCATTCTAGGGTGGTTATACCCCAAGATACGAAGTAAAACCGGGCTAAATAGGAGTCCTGTTTGTCGGGCTGTTGGTTGGTTGGTCCATTTGTCCACGCTATTTCTCGACTATCTTTGTCGGATTTTGATTGAACTTTACAAGACTGATAAGTACTAAGCCTAGTTACGGATATCATTGGCACGTTAGCCTATTTTCAAATAAGTTATGGCCCTTTGTCATGTCACCTGCTGTAAGCAGGGATCACTTTTCCGTTGTCTGTCTGTCCGTCCGTCCGAGTGTCCGTCAAACTTTTTCCGTCACGCTTCAGCAGGTGAACACTCGTTTAATTCATTATATATATTTTGTCCGCTCTATTTCTCAGGTACCTTTGGTTGGGTTTTAGTTAAACGTCACAGCATTTATAAGAAACAAGCTTAGTTGCACATGTCGTTGGCACGTCATATTCGGCTAAATTGCCCTTTGTTATATTCATTGAGCATTTTTTTGTCTGTTATACATAAATAAGTGTATCAGAGCTTTAATTTTTATTTTTCATCCTTCAACTGTGTCAAGCCTGTCTCAGACCTGGTTCCAGTAACTGTGACAAATCACTTTATGGGGGATGGGAGTCATCATCTCCAGTGATCCAGTTGCTTTAATAACCAAAGTTCAATGGAAGAACGAGAGAATTGGCTTCTTCATAAATAAGCTCTGGTAAGAACGTCTGTTCGTTTGTCCATGCACACATCAGTGATTAACCCTTTCCCTCATAGATGATACAATGAAAAGACCTATGCGAACAGCATAAAACCAGCCTGCGAGTAGCTCGCAGGCTGATCAGGTTTTATGCTGTTCGCTGATCGTCAGTGGTCTGGAAATGAGGATTTTGTAATTAAATTTAGTAAGGTTTAACTGTGGTCTTCTGCAGATCAGGCTTTGTGTGGTACCTATTGAGTGCGTCAAAATGAGTCTATATGAGGGAACTGGTTAAACGATAGCTATAATTGGTGTATTATTGTATGGTAATACACAAACTATATTGCCAGTTAATCGAGCTGGAAGACCTAGTTTCGTTAGTTTCAATA
>CM037794.1:6626482-6655006 GCA_021229015.1 Solen grandis
GGAAACCAAGGGCGGGTAATTGTGGACTTAGTCCTTTTTAGTACAAAAAATTCAAAAAGTTCTAAAGTGGACATTTACTGAGACATTGTTTATTTGTACAAAATATTTTTCATTTTATCAAAATACAGCATTTTAGTAAGATAGTGTATACCCAAAATAACTGCACTTACAAATGCAGTGTAGCTTACATGGTAAACACTGAAATTTTAAATAACTTCTTTATTTATGGGAATTTTTCAATGAAAAAAAAAAATTTTGTGTTCTATAAACTGGCCAAATGCAGATGGGCCATCCCCCCGGGGGTAATACAAAACTTTAAAGGGTGACATGCAGTTGTCATTGTATCTTTCATGTGCCTTGTCAGCTTCCCTGGAAGATGTCTGCATTCTCTGGAGACCATTCTCAGTATATAAAGGGCTGATTTTCACCAAAACCCTAAAAAAAATATCAACATTTAAGGTAACCAAGGGTAGGTAATTGTGGTCTTAGTCCTTATAGGGCCAGGCATACGCTAATAATGGCGGCCGCCAGTGTAATATAAGAAAAGAACAAATTAAGGGTTTTCTGTACGGCATTTGAAAATCCTTTTGTTTTTTCAGTATAATAAAGTACAATAACCCTACCGTGTGCATTGTTTTAATTTGCATAATGTAAATAGATAAATAAAAATGCGCATTGTACGTCTGCATAAATGTCGTACTATATTCGATTATTGAATTTCGGTTTTTTAAAAAAAAAAAAATTTGATTACCAATCTATTTCATTTGTTTATTTCCTCATATTATGTCACTTTTCTTTTTATTGATACAAATATAAGAATATTCAATAAAGCATAAATGCATTTTATTTGTCTGCATCCGGTGGGACTCGAACCCACAATAAAAAAAAACATATTGCCATTGAATCAAAGATTGACTTACTTATATGAAATTACAAGAACTGCAGGATCATATGTTTAGCCAGGCATCAATAAAAGACTTATTTGAAAATCCATAAAATGTAAACAACTGGTCACTATTTGTTTATTTATTTTTTTCATGAATGAAAAACATGCATTTGGTTGTAAAGAAATCAACTTACATGGATTGAATTGGTTAATATCACAATCATAAGGTAAAACTAAAACATAACATAAAATAACAAATACATTTTGGGGTGTTGATAATTATATCAGCAGTATGTTGCCTTTAACCCTTTTAACTACCTATGCATTTTGTTTGGTGCTAGTAACATAGTGCTAGGGTAGACGGTTTTCACACATCACCGTATTGGGTTGAGGAAGTCTCAGTACTACATGGATGAAAATATAAGATGCTAAAATTAACTTTAAAAAAAAAACTGGAAAAGTTATTCATGTAAATACCAATATTTTGTACTGAAGCTTCCCCCAACCACGGTTCCATTTCTCGTTTTTCATGACCACTGGAATGGTGGTTAACAAGACTACCCTAGTGTGTAGGGACCTTGGGGCTCACCATAGTTGCTGGTATATTGTGTAAAATGCCTATCATTCTATCACTTTGATACTAGTTTGTTAATATTTGTACAATATATAGACTTTTTTTCAAGTCCTCTTATTTTCAGCTATGTTGACAGGGCCATTTTCTGGGGTTTTAAAAACCATATAAGAAAAGTTGGAGCCACTTTTGGGCCACATTAGACCCAAAAATTTTTACTGGTGAAATACTCATGAAAATATTTAGTTAATGAAAAGGGAACTAGAGATTTTTAGTCATAGAAACTTGAAGTCTCCCCCCAAAACCCCCTTCTGTTTCACACAACACTAAGGACACATGGACATTATGCAAATATTTTTAAAGTAAAGGGCTGACTATATTGATTAAGCTCAACAGAGGGTTATGGACACTTCCTCTCATCAATTTCTTTCAATAACTGAAATCTTGTTTAAATAGCATAAGTAGAACAAGAGTATCTTGGGGTCAAAAAATTTGTGAAAAAGAGGAATAACTCCAAAAGTACTAAGGCCAGAGTTATGAACCTTGTGCATAACACTTTCTCTCATTATTTCTTTCCACAAATGAAATTTAATTTCAATAGCATGAGTCGAACAGGATTTACCCTTAAGGCACAAAATTGTATAAAAGCGAAAAAACTCCAAAAAAAAACATTGAATTTCCATGGATTATGTTCTAGTGTACTGCAATTCTTGCCCATAACGTCAAACCCACCTAGGGAAAGCTTCAAGGGTTAAATGTTTCATAGTGCATGAGTCTTGCTTCCGGACAAAACTAAATTTGAATATGAAATCCAACAAGGGCAGTAACTCCAAAAATTTTATGATTTGCAGAATTAAGGTTCATGTGCACGCAATTCTCCTTTGTGAGGTCTATTCACCTATGAAGTTTTAAAGGTTTATATGTCTCATAGTTAAGAGTAATGCTTTCAAAAAAAAGAGGGCCAGATGGCCCTATAAATCGCTCACCTGAGAAAGATTGCCTTCATTACCTGCACTGCTGGAGAAATGAAGATGCTGGAGTTTTAAACTAATGAAATCTGGCATTTTTTCATAATTAAAAGGGGCATAACTCAGACCTAATGGGCCCAAAAATCACCCATAAACAAACCTGATTGATGGATCAAGGTCATAAGCTTTGTCAAAAATTTTGAAGATGATTTTTTAAAGAAATGAAGACACAGAATGTAAACAAATAAAATCTGGCATTTTTTTTATATCAAAAGGGACATAACTTTTGGGACCTTATTGGCCGATATCAGCCATAATCAAACTTGATATATAGATTATGCCATAATGGTTACAAATATTTTCATAAAGTTTGCAAAAAATGATTGCTTAAGAAATGAAGATGCTATAGTGTAAACAAATTGAAATCTGGCATTTTTCAATATTAAAAGGGGCATAACTTCTGACTTAAATACCTGCTTAAGAAAATAAAGATGCAGAGAATAAGTATGAAATTTAAACAAAGGGCAATAACTCTAAAAATATTATGCACTGAGTTTGGTCCTTGTGCATGACACTTTTCCATCATGAGGTCTATCCACATGTGAAGTTTCAAGTTAATAACTTTTATAATTTTTGAGTTACGTTCCAGACAAAAAATACCTCTGATATTTAACAAAGGGTAGTTACTCCAAAAATATGATGTGCAGAGTTACGGTTTTCTCCTCTATGAGATCTTTCTACCTGTGAAGTTTCAAGTTAATAGCTTTGATACTTTCTGAATTATGCTCTGGACAAAAAGTGTCACAGACGGACAGACAGATAACTCTGACACAGACAATATGTCTCCCCCATATAAATATTGGGGAGACATAATGATAATGAATCATGTTTTATATTCTTATACACCCTAAAATAAACATTATAAAATATTTTAATTTAAAGTGTAAGATCATAGAAATGACTTATAAATTCCCCACATGTGACTACATGGGAGTACTTAAAGCGTATGGGTTGTTTTCAAAACATAACAAGAATGTTCAATTTATACATATATTATATATATATATAATATAATATAATATATAAAATAATTTATATCTTCCTTTTTTCCCTTAGAAACTTTCCTTTGATTTTTTCAATGCTTTCAATACATTGCAGCCTGTTATACAAATGACTTTCAATTTTGAGACTGTATACATATGTCACAAAATATGTCCTTAAATTTGGGTCTTTTCAAAACCATGGGTAATCAATTTTTCCCCAAACCCCTTAATTTTCAAAACAGGTGGATCTTAAAAGCAGGAGTGGAATCAGCCCTTTGACATTAACTTTTTAGCCTGGCAGAACACCTTCTTTGAATTAGGATTCCCTTTTTGAAAATTAGGGGGTCCTTGTCATGTCACTCAAAATGTGATGGCTTTATTTACATAAAAATTGGCTAAAAAGTTATCATTCTTCAAAGAGGGAAAGCTTTATGAAGAATGATTTAAAAGGTTTTTAAACAAATGTGGCTGTTCAATTTTTTTCTAATTGGACAAGTAAGTGTCCCAACAGAACACCTAGCATGTCAATCCTGGAGTCCCTTACAAATTTTATTTGTGTAACCCAAATCCATGGTTTTGGTCCCCCTCCAAACTGGAATATGAAACTGCTATTTGAAACTGCAATTAATACAACGCAAAAGCTTACCGGTATTTATTTCATGGTGCATTAATATTCCAGCATGGAGTATTACCTGCTTACACAGGGGTATCACTGGAAACCATCCAGCTCATTGTTGCCAATTTTTGGATTTGAATTATTTTAAATTTGTAACCATGTCAGAAAAAAGTACAGCAAGACCCAACACTATAACCAGAACCCCTCACTTACATGGAAAAAAGCTCTACAAACTGAGCTACTGGACCACTTAACCACAAATTTTTCACAGGAAGACTAGTACAAATATTTATACTGCAGGACTCTTTATGTGGTAATCAAATATTAGACTGTTCAGGGCCTAAAATGGCCTAAAACTATGATCACTACATATTAAATCAGGTTTCTAAACTTTGGTTGGTTTTAACATGACCACTGGAATTAATTTTCAATTTTTTTGTAAAAATGACATGAATTTACCTTGAAAAAGACTAAGAAAACCAAAATAAAGAATCAGACCACTTAAAAAGCATCTATTATTTGCATATATGGCCCAAACATATCTAAAATTTTTTGACAGAAGGCGGGTAATAACGATATAAATTTTACAGAAAATAGTTTGTCATTGCCTTCAAGAAAAAAATAGGCTGTACCACAATAAACCGGTACCCTTTAGACAAAAAAATGGCGGGACCCCTATTTTAATTTAAAGTAGAGATTTAACTATTACCCATTATACTCGATTGATTTTATTGATAGCTGCCGAAGTTGGCGATCATGGATTGTGTTCCTTCAAAATCAATTCCTCTAATTTTTTCTCCTTGTTGGTAGGTATGTTTTACCCAAAAAATAAAAGATAAAAAGAAACAATATTTACACTAAATTTACTTTGTTTTTTGAATTCTTTTTGTAAGTTTGATCCTCATAATTTTATGATTTTTTTTTTTCAATCTTGCATAAATAGCCTACTAGTTCTTGTCTTTTGTAATTCAATTATCTTTTTAGTATCTTTGTCTATTAAATTAAGATTTTTTTGCTTTCAAAGTCACATTCTACATACAAGTGATCATGGTTAACAAGTCGTTTAATATAATCAATGACTGATTGAAATGTCTTGTCAGTTATTTCCAATCATCAGTTATGACTTTTAGCCGGTTTTGAAACTCTAATTTAAAGGCATTTTCAAAGGGTTTAAGATAATACAATGATTGAATCAATATTTTCTGCACCAATTTAATAGCATGATCTTTATATTAAATTATCCTATATTATTCCTTGCTATGAATATAGTTTCGCTTTTATATAGCTGTTGAAAGGCTTTGACCACGATATTAGGTCCCCACAGGATAGATGTGAGGAAGTTATTTAACATTTCAAAATTATTTTACGTTGTGACATTTTTACATTTTATATTATAAACTGATGTAACAGGAAAATAAAAAAAGCAAATATCAGATATAATGAAGGGAAAAACGTGAAATAGGTTACTTTTAGGGCCTTATAGGTGTTACATACTCCCTGCCTATTTAGTCCCATCAATGAGCGCTCAGCGCGACATGCTATTTTCTGTATTGGGTGTCACCGGGCCCCTGCGTACCCGTAGGGGGGATATCGCTAAATCGAAAGTAGAACGATATCACAAATTACGGGTACACAAATGGGGGACTAGTCTGCCTATTTAGAAATCATCCCCCAACAATCCGACACAGAAGACAAACACAAAGGCAGTATATATTGGAGAACTAAACTGTAAATAATTGCTGAAAGTATGTGTATTTCCATAGTTGAATATAAAACAGTATAACATGGTTAAACTGAGGAGGAATATGCCAGAATTTTTGAGAAAAACATCTCCGAAATCGAAACGGCGTTTAAAAACAATGTCCGATTTTGGTGCATTTTTTATAGAGAGCTTGTTTTCATATATTTACGCTAGGCAAAAAAAAAAAGTTACCATAAGAATACTTTTCAATCAATTCTATACTAATCAAGCACATAAACAAATTTGCCGTTTTTCAACAATAATAATACTCATTTACATTTTAAATGCCGCTTCCACAAAACGCCGCCATTTCCATTCTCAGCCTCAACCAGACGTACTATTACGTGGGATAGACGACGGGAACCAGACTAATTGCTTGCTGAGCTTATTTTTTGCTTAGTACTATTGCTTACTAGGTCGTGTTTCAGGTCGGGTCGTTCAGTGAGGTAGTTTTAAGACATACAATGTGTTTGGCTACAATTTTTCAAAACTGAACGCATTTCCATAACCATTTGGGCGTATCGTAGACTTTTTTCAGCCGTAACGCGACATCGACCCTCTCTGTCCATTAGGCTCACTAATCGTTGTATACAGCGATGTCTGGGAGTTACATGTATATGCAGTAAGTTAACTACCTATACATAATTATTGTAGCTTCCAACATTGTAGAACTTAATATCAAAATGGAACACTTATTTACAGTTATAGTAGGAAAACATATACACAGAGCATGGTTTATGAAATAAAAACTACGTTAAACCCGGAAAAACCTGCTGCATGTATGATACTTATACCTATGTAATGATATACTTTTAGAACAAGGATGTGACCAGAAACATAAATATATATATATATATACTAAACAAGTCATCAACCATATGGAATAAACAAATTTCCTTGTAGAATATTAAAACAGATTTACATACTTAATGTCACAATATTCAGAAAATGCAAACTCCATCCACGCAATGCTCTGTTACGAAGGTCACGCCCTGATGGACAGTTTAAAAATGTTTTGGCTTTTCAGAGATAAGCCAAACTCAAAGTTTTCACCAAGTAGAGAGAATAGAAAAGAACTGAATACTTTTCCAAAAAAAAAAAAAAAAAAAAAAAATGAACATATAACAAAAGGATTTTTTTTTAAAGAAAATAGAAATAAATAAACATTAACATTCTTGGTGCAAGTACGAGTATATTGTTCAACAATTGATAGTTGTTGTTTTTTTAGATCCGATCCGTTCTATATTACACCCCATGTGTTTTACTTCTTCAGAACGTCTTCACAAAGAAATACCTCAACATAAAATAATGAATAGATTTGTCGCTTTCCCAAAAAAAAATCAGTTCAAGATCATTTGTGTATCATTTTACTTACACAAAGAACGTTTGTGTGTGATCGTAGCTACTAACGAAGTTACTTTGTAAGTAGAAGCCTTTTTTAACATTAACTTGAAGGTTAAATCAGATTGCTAAATTTGAAGGGGCGGTGAGAAAACCCTTTAGGGGGCGGATCGAATATCATCTGGGGTCCCTGGATAGCGTAGTGGTAACGCGCTTCGCTTCCCACCAAAGCGTCCCGGTCACGTACGCATGTATTCGGTGATTTCTACCCGGGGTACTTCTGTGTACTCGGGGTTTTCAATGCACCTGTAATTAGCTGGACTTCGCTATATGATTGAAATACTATCGCAGTGAGGTAAACCCCAATACAACAACAACAAATTATATAAAATAAGTTTTGAACCTGAGCCTTATTTAATGCAAATTGATAATCATTCTCATATGATTGGCATTAACTCGAATAAGAGTTTCCCTTCTCATAGATTAGCTATAGAAGAAGGGCGTAAAAAGAAATATTGAAAAAGAAAATATAATTTGTCCTTTTTGTAATATAAACGTTGTTTAAAATGAGTATCATTTTGTTTAGTTTGTCCATTTTATAGGGAAAATTTCGCAATCAGATTTTACCATGTTCTATTGTTCTTGACCAACATTACATAAATTTGTTACATTAATGCAGAATGAACAGTCAGGTATCAATAAAAAAATTAGCTAAATTTGAATATCTTGCAATTGTAAAAGAGAATCAGCAAAAAAAAAAAAAAAAAAAAATGTCCACTAGATTTTAAAGGTATTATATAAGATCATGTGATATGTTTCCACATTTCAAATGATAAAAGTACATGTTTTTCTCATGTTTTTATATGAATGCATTCCATGATTGCACTATTTATTGTATTTGTATGGCGATAAACATATTGGTTTATGCTAATAAAATAATTGAAAATAAAAATTGAAAATTGATTAAGATAAGTTGCAAGACCCCCGCTCCACGATATTATTTTTATTTTTCCTCAACGATATTACATCAAACTTAAATACTGATATCAATAACCTTTTTTACAATAGATGATGTAAAATTATGTCTTCTCCTATTTGCGGACGACGCGGTAATTTTTGCCCATAAACCTGAAGCTCTACAATCATTACTCAACGATTTACATACTTATTTGCAAATGGGGTTTCTTAAACTAAATACGAAAAAAACTAAAATATGTATAATTTAAAAGGAAGACCATCACAAGTTAACCTGAAGTATAATAAAATTACCCTAGATATAACTGATTCTTTTAAATATCTTGGAATTACTTTATATAAAACGGTGGCTGGTATAAAAACGCAAAAATATGTAGCCGAGCATTCAAAACAAGCTTTGCATAATTTATTTTTAACATATAATCAACTTTAACTTACTATTAAAAATAAATGTAAACTGTTCGACTCACTGGAGGATCTATTCTACATACGGTGCGGAAATATTTGGATATCACGATTGTAAAAACCTTTATATTATACATTGTAAATTTTTAAGAAAGATATTAGGCGTTAATAAAAATACTAATCTTGACTGTTTATATGGAGAAACAGAAAGGTATCCATTAAATATATATAGACAATTTAAAATGATAAATATTGGATAAAAGTATTAAACGCAAAAAAAAGATTCATAATCAAAGTAATTACAATATGTTTAAAAAAACGATACTGAAATAATATCAACTATTTTGGACTAAAATTGGGACCTGGCATGTAAAATATATTTTTAAAACAAATTAGGATTGACTGACTTATGGAGATACCAAAATGACATGACAATAAACTTCCAATTTATAAAACAAAGAATATTAGATATTTTCAACCAAAACGGGCATGCGCGCATAAATGAATCTAACCGACAAATATTCATACAATTAAATTTAAAAACATACTCTTACGTTAGAAAAATCCCTCATTTGTATAAAATATGAAAAAATACAGAATGCTCTCACAAGATTTGGAACCTCGTCTCATATTTAGCAATAGAAAAGGTCGACATTTAAATATTCCTTAAAGAAGAAAGAATTTTGTAGAAAATGTAATATGCAAACAGTAGAAAACAATACCATTTCTTTTTAGTCTGCCCAAAATTTTATTCATTAAAAAAAAAAGTTTTTACCATCCTTTTATTGCCATTGGCCATGCATGCAAAAATTTATATCGATTATGACATGTATTTCTAATACTATTCTTAACAAACTTTCAAAATATATTTATTTTGCTTTTAAGATAAGAAACAGCTAGCTATTTCAATATTGGGACTCTATTGATCTAATTATATAATTCTCTGTAAAAACACTGTAGTAATAACTTAAATACCACCCATGTATGTACTGGGAGGCTATGAATTTTGCTGTATGCTATTTAATGCCGAATAAAGTAGTTATGTTATGTTATGTTTCGTAATCGATGTAAAATAACTTAAGTTTAAACCTGGTGTTCTCACTCGTGTTAGTACATGTACAATGTAAAATAAATTATCATGTCAAACTTTTTTATTTGTTAATCATCTTTGTACAAACAAATCATTTAAAAAAACAATAATGATACACTACAAAGCACTTCTAAACAAGTACAATACAAAACTGAAGACTATCTTGCTAATTACTCTTTAAAAAGATTACAGGGATAGTAGTAATTTGCATAAAGAAAGAAAAGAAACAACAAATAATATTCGCTGTTTATAATAGTGATAATTACAACTTAACCCTTTCCCTCATAGAGAAAACCATGAAGAGACCTATGCGAACAGCATAAAACCAATCAGCCTGCGAGTAACCGCGGCTGATCGGGTTTTTTAGTTTTCGCTGCTCCTCAGTGGTCTGGTATGGGATTTTAAATTAAATTTGGTAAGGTTTGAGTCTGGTTTTCTGCGATCGGTTTTATTTGGTCCCTATTGAGTGCGTAAAAATGATCTATATGGGGGAAAAGGGTTAAGAAGATAGAAATTCAGAAGATCTGAAAAGCATTACTAACATATTTTTTTACACATGCCCCATTAAAAACCCAATTTGCTTATTGGTAAGAAAGAAAGTGTCAGTTTTGATACTATTTTACATTGAAAAATACTTTTGATTAAGAAAAGCACATTTATTTACGAGTATACACAAAGAAATAAATAACATAAATACATGTTGAAATATCCCTAATTGCACTATGTCTCTCGATATGGTGTTAAAAAGATATTTCTACCTATTTTCGTTAAAATGGCAAACCAAAAAAATAACCAAAACTTTTCAGTAAAACAAAAAAACCAGTGCAAAAGTCCCTGGTTAAATGAGAATTAAAAAAAGCTAAAAGGAATATAAATTAGCATGAAAAAATTATGAAAATCAGATCATCTAGAAAAAGGGGAAGTTTTAAAAATTAAAGAGATGTAAATACTTTTTAAACGAGCGAAAATATCGCTAAAAGTAAAATAATTAAATCAAAGTAAAAACTTTAAAATTTAGAGAGAAACGCCTAACAATTTTGGAAAAGAAATTAAAAAGGTTAACAGTCACGACAAAAAACCTAGAAAATAAGTTTGAATAGTTTTACCGTCATTTTAGTAGCCTTTTTGGAAGTGTTTCATTAGTAATACACGGGTTGAAAATGAGCTTAAAACGATGACCATAATTATCTAAAAAATTTTATAAAGACATTTTCAAACGAATAGTAAATCTTAAATCTTAGAAACAGGAAAAAGCCCGGGCATTGACAAGTTACCCAGAGTATTTAGGAAAGTTCTGAAATTTTAGCACCGTACTGTGTAAGTTATTCAACTACAAAATAGCTACATCATAAACCCCTCAAAACGTCTTAATGGTGTAATCGTCCATACCGAAGAAAGGTGACCCCAATTTGTCAAAATTAAAAGGGGGATAACTCTAATCGTTATTTTCTAAAAATTTCTGCATATTAATTAATTTTCTCAGGGATTGGTCAGAGAAAAGTAAATTTCAAAAACAATAGGTTTTCGTAAAAAAGGGATACTATAGACTGCGTTTTCATCCTAAATGATCATAGTAAATTTATTAATACGTAAAAAAAAATTATACTTTTGTTTTGTCGTTTTTAAAAAAGCCCTTTTTTGATTTAAACAAATACGTAGGGGGATATTTTGAAAAATGTTAAAAATTTTTACGTTCAATGTACAATGAGTTAAAGCATGTGTAAAATCAACAACTTTCACTTCATTTTTTTAAATAATTTCCCGAATTAAAACAGGGGACCCTTTCTCCTTTTTATTACTTTCTTTTTAAAAGATTTGATATACATAAGCACAAATAAAAATATAGTGCTGTCACTATTGATAAAATCAAATTATTTACGTTTCGTTTGCTGATGATCCCGTTTTTTTTCCCCACTTCTACTAAGGGGCCTTCAAAATCAAGTAAAATGCTATCAGTTTATTGTGACCAAGGGGGAAATTTCAGTCAACTTTTTTTTTAAAACATATTTGTCATTTGAAAAAGGGTAAAAGGACAGAAATTTTTATATATATTACAAAAATACAAAATTAAATTATTCAGTTTTTAATTATCTAGGATAACATTATCCATAACACATCCTTCAATAAAGCCCAAAAAAACATTTCAAAGCAATCATTAAAAGCCTATTCCCTTTAATTCTTTGTTTTGTAAATTTAACTTAAAATAAATGAAAAATCAATTGTTTGATTCGATGAAATCCCTTTTTTATCATAGGGGGGCCGAAATTTGGGGATTTCAAAGCCCCGGGCATAGAAAGGGTTTACGTTAAATTTTTTAAAAACAAGTTTTTGATTTTTAGACAAACTACAACAATGCAGCAATATTTGGTGAAATTTGGGACTTTTCCCAATACATAGAAAGGCTTTTATGCATACTAAAATATTGGTTTAAAAAATAAATGACCCCAACTCTTAAATATACAAATTAGTAACAAAAAAGGGCCAAAAAAGGTAAATTTTCAAAGTTGGATGAAAAAATTTGGGGGGAATGTTACTAAATTTTGGGTTTTCTTTTACTTTAAATACCTGAGCATAGATTTTAATTTGTTTTAAAAAAATAATACACAAATTTTTGAGTTTTAAAACAATCAGTTTTAAGAGTTATAAATAGCAACAAATTGATACATACAGATTTTTTTAAGACAGTTTTTAAAAGATCGTATTGAACTGTGTTTTAAACGTGAAACATAGAATTTTTTTATCAAAATTCAGTGTTTTTCATCTAAAATGCTTATAGAAGAAGGAAGAAAAAGATCAATTCCGGAAGAAAAAGATATCAAAAAACAATAGGAAGAAGTTGAGAATGAAATCATTTTATTAGTTTGTCCACACTACAGAGATTTGAGAATTAAATGTTTTCCAAAGTATTATTGCTCTTGGCCCACCCTTAACAAATTTTTAAAAAAATATTGCAAGTACGAATCAATGCATATTTAAAAAAATTAGCTAAGTTTATCCACTTTCCATGATTAAGGAAGTAAGAAACAATAACATTTAGTTTTTTAAGTTTAAAAAAAGCTAATATAATAGTTAATCGAGGTGTTAAATTTAAAATTTTCTGTTGAGCAAAGGGCATACAAAGGGTGTTGTACTTTTTTTTCAACAAACACGAAACCCCATCAGTGTCAAATTATTTTTCTGCATGAGTTTAAAAAATATCATTTTTGATTTTGTTAATAATCAATAAATAACTTAAATTGTACTGTCATTATTTTTTAAAAAAAATGAGAAAAAATTTAAAGCATTAAATTGGCATTGATAAAACATTTTTTTTTGATATAAAAAGGGGCATATAGCCGTTTGGGCCGGGGGTATTTTTCATTTGTACAGAAAAAGGTTGATATTTTTTATATATTACACATGTCACTTAATAAAAAATTAACTTATCTTATCTTATAAAAAAATTTGACTATAACAACAATGTTAAAAACAACAAAATATAAAAATGTTACCTTAAATGCGCCCGGCGCAAACCTAGTTTAACAGCGTTTACAGGTCACGTGTATAGTACACGGTCGTTGCAGTTGGTGACCTTTTGAATTTTATAAAGTGATTGAAAAAGCTATTGTAAAAACATTTTTAATTATTCATTATTTATTGTTCAATTCCTGCCTGATACATTCTTGGGGTTAATACAAGGTTGCATGATAATACAAAATTTTTACATGTTTTAAAATTTTCAGCCACGCTTTTTTTCTTTTTTTGCATCAGAGTCGAGGGGTTTGTACTTTAAATTTTGTACCGTCAAATTTATTTATATATAAAGTTGTAATTGCAAAACAAGTATTTTTTTGCAAATAAGCATTGAATTGAATTGAACATATTTAACAATTTAAAAGGGGTGGGTTTTTTTGTGTGTATACAAAGGGGGGGGGGGGGGGGGGGGGGGGGGGGGGGGGGGGGGGGGGGCTTATAAAGTAAAAACTGGGCGTATTTTTTTAAAAAAGACAAAGAAAAGTAATTTCACAATAAAGCCAGACCGTTTCGAATAAATTCTTTTCCTAGAATCATTTGGGAGTTGCATAATGAAAAGACAGAGTAAGTTATACATTAAAAAAAAACCATAAAAAACAATTTTTTTTTTTGAGGAAATCCCTTTACAACCTGCAGGAAAAGTACGAATTGCAAAATACTACAGTGGGCCCTTTAAACAAAGTAAAAATATATGTCAACCACAAAATTTTTAGCATATAACAAGGATTCAAGGGTTTAATATATTTTATTAAGCAAAGTAAACTATAAAGTTTTGGTTGCATACAAAGAAAAAAATAATATCATATAGTTTTTAACAAGGAAGACAATGTTTCAATGTTACAATGTTATTTAAAAAAGAATAATTCGACCTGTTCATGCTACATGACAATATTCAAGAGGTGGAACACAAAAAATGGTTGTATGTGAATTAAGCAACAACGGGAAATAGCAGTTAAGAAACAATTAATTTTTAAAATCGAACACCAAAAAATATGTTGCACATTTTAATTAATCAACAAAGTAAATACAAAAAAGTAAATATCTTACTTAAATAGACATTAAATATTATAGGCAAAACATGTACTGAATTTTAATATTTTTACACTTACCGAATTAAAGTATTATAAAAAATATTGATAACCATAGAATTGCGCCTAAAAAATTTGCCGGTATAAAAATTTCCCCCCAATTTAAATAACTCAGTCCTTATTAGAAGATTGCATTAACTGACAATATTTTATAAAACAAAGTCTATTATAATAATATTTATTTACATACTGGATACGTAAATCCTATAGATACTACACTTAATTACAAAATAAAAATTCATCTTCGATATCACCAGAGTTACAAAGTGTACAAATTCTAAAATTACGATCTATTCTATTATTACCATGACGACCAGATTCAATCCTAAGAGGATGAGATGACAAACGGAGCCCTTGATAAAACATTTATATATTTTTTTGGTAAATTTTCTAGGAAATTTCTTCAAATTGGAAATGTAACTTAAATGTTTTATATGACAACAAAAACTTTACTTAAATTAATGTCGCTAACCCATGACTGAACAAACATTTTAAACCCCTATCCTTAAATTCCAGGTAAAATTATCCATATTAAAGTTTTCTGATTTAAACCATACACTTGAAAATCCATGATTATCAAAAAAGCGCTTTAAACATTGCTGGCCCAATTTTTTATCCCCAAATTGCTTTTCTCAACCCATTATTTGATATAAATTGCTAATTATTATATTATCTGAATATAGAATTTTACCCCAATATTTAATTATACGTACTTGTCTATTAATAAAAAGTGGGTATCTACCCAACTCTCCATATACCCCAATATTACACGGGGCTTAAAAAATTTTAACATTTAATAAATTGTTTGCAAAATTTCCCAGATGAATCCTTTCTATCACTTTCGATTTACCAAAACCCCCAACACCTCAGAGGCGTAACATAAAATAGAACAAAACAAATGCATAAAACAACTGACAACATAGTTTTAGGCTTTTAATGGAAAATTTCTAGTATTAGTAAGTAACGTATTCAGTGCTTTTTACCCCTTTTACCTGCTAAAGTTTCATGATTCATAGAGAAATTGCCATATAATTAAATGTTGTACCTAATAATTAAAATTATCCACAGTTTGAATAGGAGTGTCATTATATGTCCATTTTTCATCTACCCGCAATTTTCCCCTCTTCTAAATACTACTAATTTTACTCTTATCAGGATTGACTTTAAGGCCCCACGAATCACAATAAGTATTTAAGAGATTGGACTGTTTTGAAGATCAGCAACTGTTTTCCCAAATAAAACCATGTCATCAGCAAATAACATTAGAATCAGAGATAAATCGTAAAATGTAAGGCCTGCATCAATTTTAAACCATTTTAAACACAATTCTAAGTCCTCGGGAAAAAAAGAAAAAAGTATCGGGGAAACGATTTCACCCTGCCTGAGGCCGATAGAACACTCAAAATAGTCAGAAAATGAAGAACAACCCCTAATACAAGATTTAACCTTAGAATACATATTCCGTATAACATTTAACAAACTTACCCGATAATCCCATACCATACAGTTTTATACCAAAGTCCGTTTCGATAAATGCTATCAAACGCTTTACTAAGGTCAATAAAAGCGCATGCAAGTCCTACGTTTCACTGAGTATATTTTAAATAACGCATTTAAAAAACAAACATTGCGTCAATAGTTGAACGACCCCGTCTAAAACCAAACTGTGCATCGCTAATGATATCGTTATTTTTTTCCGCCAATTATTGATTCGTTTATTTAATATACCGGTACGGTAAATTTTTTTAGAAAAACAACTTATCAATGTTATACCTCTATAGTTATTAACATCAGCGGGGTCATTTTTTTTAAATAGGGAACAATAATTCCCTTCATCCCATTCATCCGGGAAGCATCCACTGTCTAAAATGCCATTAAAACATCAGCTAAATGAGAAGATAAGATATCACATGATTCGAGAAATATTCATTCAGTAATTACCTGAGCGTAAGCTTATTTCTCTTTAATGAACGAACAACCCCCTCAACCTCTGATACAGTTATAGGCCCATCTAACTCCTCAAAACACACGTTGAATCATCAAAATTGTGTGATTACAAAAGTTTTCAGCATCAGCAATTTTTAGTATCCGCTAAATTTTATAAATAAAATTCGAAAAATACTCATGGAATTCCTCAATATTGATTTCCTTATTTAAAACTGTATTTTTCTTACTAAAAAAATATTTCCAAAAATCTCTTGGTTTCTGATGACGTAGACGTTCAATAGAACGCAGTTTATTTAACTCATTTTTCTTTTTTGCCTGTTTTATAAGAGATTTATACACTTTTTTTAATCTATACATTTCAACTCTATTGTCCTTATTCATGCATGTATTAACCCGCTACAGCAGACACATATTCCTCTTTGCTTCTATACAATCAATCTGTGTCGAACCCAATCTGCTTTTTTTTGCTGAAAGAGTGTACTGTTTTTAGGTTTATCATTTCATAATATTTCGTGACTAACAAAGGTTCCACAACACTTTTAATAATCTCAGCAAATTTCGAAATATAATCATTCACTCCCTCTCTATTTGAAAAGTCAGCATGAAAAGACAGATCATTGAACAATGCAGTTTAGAAATCAAACCCGCTCTAGATTTTGACCGGTGTTTCTCATCCCATTTAATACAATATCGTGTGTACTGACTATCTCCACAATCCGTCACTGTATTGCATAATACTCTGAAGCCTAGCGGGGCATGATCGGAAACCATTCACAAAAGGGTTTGTTCCCACTTTCCCAACTTCACACCTTTTAGTATTCCCACTATGCCAACTTTCCAGTTCTTGAGTGAAGGTTACCTGTACGCAGTCAGGTATAAACGGTGATAATGTACAATAAGCCCAAGGGTTTTTATGCTTGCCTAGGTTAATAATAATTAAAATATATATATTAAAATGGTGTATTTTATTTTTTTCTCTTTGCAGTATGATGTGTATTATTGTAATGTTTATGTTTTGCGTTGAGCTAATGCAATGTGTGTAATTAAAATAAGGTTTTCCTCTATATACATGTATATCCCCTCTCACTTTCTCCGTCTCTCGTTTTCTGTCTCTCTCACTCTTGCGCGCGCTGTCGCCATTTTTGTCTCATTTTTAAAAAAAAAAACAATGTTTTCTTGTTCATATTTTCTTTATGTCACATAAATGCAAAGTAACAACAATGATGTCAATAAACGAATTTCATAGGGTAAATGAAAACAATACGTCAGTCATCAAGACCAAAACATTTCATAAACTTCACTTATTATTTCTCAACGCACACTTTGTCAAAATCACAGTATATCTCAAGCCAACTTAATGAAATAGGATCTGCGTCAGCGTATCTATTATATGTCCTATTTCTCCTTCTGCCAACCGCAACTTCAGGCGTTCCAACCTCTGGTCAAGTTCCTGTAAAGTCATCTTCCTTGGCCGTTTTCTTCCCGCCAGCATTGTGTTGAATCAGTTTAACTTCAATTTGCAGCTTGGGTTTCCCTTTAAGATGAGTTGCAGCAGGACGTATATGTTGGGATGTGGATGAGTCAGCTGTTTTTTTTATCTTGTTTTGCCATCCCTCCAGGTGGTTTTTAGTTCTTGGTCCCTCTGTGGTGAAATGGTTCCATATGGGGCGATCGCTCTTTCCCCCCCAAGTCTCAGTTACATAATCTTTAAACTTCTCCACAGCATTTTCCCCTTCATATTCGTTTTTCCTCGAGGGCGAAGAACCATACATCCTCAATCCTTTCCAAAGGAACCATGGGAAAAACAGCGCTCGACGAACTAAAGTTGTGAGAGAGCCATCCTCCACGGTACTTCCCAGCCAGTCCACATGATTGTACCCTCCTCCAAATAGCCTGTGTAAAATGAAAGTAACATCCCTTAACATACACACGCGGAAACAGAGAAATCAGCGCATTCCTGGGTGCCACCTAAAAGTCCAGCATCACTCTTTTTGGGGTGCAGATGTATAGCTCGCTCTCCGGCCTTTCGCATGAGCAGACTGAAGAACCGGTAATACGTGGCTTCTGTCTTGTTGGGGAGCAGTCCGAAAACACCGGCATCATGGTACCATCGATCATGCAGTGCACTGTGTATATCTGGTACGGGAAGTCGCAGGTCTGGTGGCATAGCCCTGATTGTAAATAAGCGCATTTCAGATCACGTGACTATTAAATACCGTCTGAAGTAAACTCGTACTTTGGTTACTTTAAGTAAAACATATGTAAATACGGAATCAGATATTTTGTGGGGAATAGTATATATTCCCCCTGAATAATTCAGTGTATTCTGTCAAGACCCGATTTAGAGATACAATATGATATAGATAAATTAATAGACAAACACAAATAGTATGTATTTTCGGTGTTTTTAAATTCGAGAACAAAATGTTTAAATGATATAACATTATTGATAAAGATTTAGCTAATGTAAACAATTTTGAAGATATATATGATGAGCACCAAAATGAAATGTCAAGGTTCGAAAGATCAAATTCTGTTAAATTGTAAGAAATGTGAGGACAAATCTGTTTAATAATTATGGGGAAGATGTTACTTGAATTTCTTGAGTTAAAAAATTTTAACACATTTTAAATGGGGAAACCATGGGCGATATTCCCCAAAAACAACATGCAAAGGTGTAAGTACTATTGATTATTTTATATTAATTCAAATATGTTTGACCATATATCACATTTACAATTTTTAAAGATTTCTGTCCGTTACTGTCGGACGCACATAATCCTGTGTGTTTGAAATGAAATTTTTTTCGTTAAGAAAAACACAGAATAACAGTTATCCTAAAAATCTAAAAGTGAAATTATGGATAAAAATAAATCGAATGATTTCATAGATAATATAAATGTGAATGCCACAATAATTTATTAGAAAAATTAACTGAATATGAGGAAAATAATTCTTTAAAAAATCCAAAATAATGCCGATTTCATCGTCAATTCTATCTCAAATATTTTATTCAGCTTGTGAAAGACATTTGGACATATAACCATAAAAATAAACAAAGATAGTTTTAAGGGCACTGAAACGAAACTACCGCAGGGGTTTTTGGGACCAAAGTGTAAAAAAGCCCCGTAAAAATTTTCATAGGGGCAAATGCATTTATAAACAACGAAAAAAACATTACGAATAAAGACAATTTAAAATCAAAAGCGAAAATTTACAAATCTACGATGAAGAAATTCTATATGAATTCAAGAAACAAAACTATTCAAAAGTTGAGAAATCTAAAAATAACGACCCAAGAATATATTGGAAAAAAAATAAAATACAAAAATGTTAATAATAAAGCTGAAACTAATATACAAGATCTATACATTTCTTTAAAAGTGTCAATTTAAAGCTGATGAAGGTACGAAGATGATAATGATAATGAAATCATGACAATGGTGTAGATGATAACGAAATTAATAACCATAAAATCTAACTCAACAAACACCTCTAATATTAACCCATTCAATAATATAAAAAGGAAAAATAAGTATACTTGAAATAAAAAAGCAGTACGGTCATTAAAAAACAACAAAGCAAGTGGATAGATAAAATAAAAAGAATAACATATCAAAAAATCATTTCATAATGTTAAAGATGTTTATGAAAACTTTTTAACTTTAGATTTGACAAAGGTGTTATACCCGATTTTTGGACCATTGGCATGATTAATCCCATTTAAAAATAAAGGATCCGGGAAGACCCGAGAATAACCGGCCGATAACACTTCTTTGTTGCCTGGGTAAACTTTTCACTTGTGTAATAAATAATCCCTTTCTTTGTTTGTTGAATCGTTTTATTTTGTCATCCTGCGATTGTATATTAAAGTATTTTTCAAACAACTGTTATAATTGTGAATACATGTTACATGAATTTTGTACAATACTTAATTTAAGTTTATTTTAATTTAAAGACCGACAAAAAAAACAGACAAGTCGGTTGGGAAGTGTGAAATACTGTTTGCATTTAATAGGGCTAAATTAACGACGTTTATGAACGACCGACTTCAACATATATATAAAAAACAGGCTGAGTAGGTAAGTGTGAAATACTGTTTGCTTATTTAACAGCCACATTAAAATCGGTGAGTTTTAGTATGAAGTACTATACAAAATTTTACCAAAAAATTTGGGTAATTCAACTATGCTTATTTAACAAGTCACATTAAAAATCGGTGTTTATACATGTAGTATGAAGTACTATACATATTTGCCAAATAAAACGCAATGGTAATTTTTTTATTGTTGCACCGCAAGCATTTTCGGGGATTAACACCTTTACCTTACCTGGTCAAATTCCCACTTTCCAACTCTGTTTTTGGTAGCAAAAAATATAAAGTTGCAAAGGGGAACACCCCCACAAAAAGGTTTCTACCCTGAAATCCCCCGACCCCCAACCCAAAATCAGAATTCTTGATCAATAGGTAATCGATAACGCTCGCCCCCATTGGTCCCGCGTATGTATAACTCCCACGTTATGATCACTACCCAATCTACCATTAGCTATACGCAAATTATTAGACAAACAAATGTCAATCAATTTCAAACCCCGAGAAGAATAGGTACTATCCATTGACATTCTTTTCATTCTAAATCTGGTGAAATATTCATCATCATCGATATTATCAACTGATGTATCATACATTAAGTAATCTCGCTTGCCGCCAACGCGAGGCGTTCCAGTCACCCGCCAATAATACCCTACCACGTGACTCAAACATATGTATATCATTATCTAAACAAATTGAACAAGTCTTTCGGATATAAAATCATATGCTGGCGAGTTTTTCCACCCAAATATAAACTCCTGCTAGAAAATATCTTTTTCAAGCCTAAAAATGTTTTTACCCAACTTTAACCAAAATTATAGTATCATGATGTTTGCGCACAACTGAGATTCCCTTGCTTATAATGTCTCTAATTACACTACCACACCACTACTCGATCGCCTGGTTTCTCCTATTCTAAATTTTCTATAGAAATTATAACATTTATAACTGGAATTTCAAATTTAAAGATTTACTGGTTCCCAAGTTTCATAAAGGAACACTATGTAAAAATGAATTAAAGTTTTGAAAAAAAAAATCATCGTCCTGTAACATTTTGACTGATTTAACCCATTAATGTTCCATAAAACAAACAGAAAGTCCAGCCTCTTCGCGCCCCTACACATTATTATCACGAACTGGTACCCCATGGGACGTACAAAGTGTAAATAATTCAACCACTCCCGATTTGCCTCCCCGTTTTGCCGCTTTCAACTTAGGAAACCAGCGCTTTCCTACCTCGGCGATCTCACGCGGAAATTGCTCGTGTAACAGTAGAAATGTTGTCTTTGTATATTGAATTCATAACATAATCATTAAGTATCTAATCATTGTAATAGATATGAGACAGAAAAAAAAAATTAGGGAAAATCAAGGTCAAAAGACGATAATGTTACAACTATTGAACTATTTAAACAAAAACTAACTTAAAGTTGTAATACTTAACCATATATAGACATTTATAACGCCTTGGCAAACAGAGCCAAATTAGGCGCGTCTGATCAAAAACCCCTCATGCAATCTGTTAGCTCAGGTTCTAAAAGTCTGCAGGCAAAGCAAAATCCATCGTTTCTATATATCATGTAAATTTTTTGTGTCATAGGGATCATTTTTTCCGTCGTCTGTCTGTCCGTTTGTTCGTCCGTCCGTCTGTCTGTTCGTCACACTTTTTCCGTCTCGCTACAGGAGGTGACACATATGTTCCAAAAACACTCTTTTTTATTTGTATATGAACAATTTTTAAATAAAGAGTTAATTTTGATAAGCTTTTATTTAAAACGTTAATTCTGCATAAATTTGTAAGACATACATACAGAAATACTAGAACAAACCAACCGATTTAAAGGTCAGTTTTGAAATCACGCTACAATTCTTTATAAAATGGACTCCGTTGTTTATAGGAAGATGATTTTAACTTATATGGAACTAATTAAACGCCAGCGTACAACATGAAAATTTGTATAAACTGCAATAAAGGGTTTTTTTTTTTTTCGTGAAACGGGCATAAGAAATCATTCTGCACCCGCTTTGGCCACGACTGCAATGGTTTATTGATTATTTTTGGTCCAATTTTTTTCCCATTTTCCAAATTCAGTGCTTTTTACTCACCTGACAGAACTGCTAATGGTGAGCTTATAGTGATTACCTTTTGTCCGGCGTCCGTCGTCCGTGGTGTGTGTGTCCGTGCGTGTGTCCGGCGTCAACAATTTTCTTTTAAAAAACATCTCCTCCTAAACCACTTGGGAAAATTGATGAAAAATTTGTCTGGGATGTTCTTTGCATGAAGCTCTACCAAGTTGTTCAAAAGGTTCCTGTCCGTTTTCATATCTGGGTCACAGGACTAAAAATAGTTTTTAAAAGTGAAATCTTTAAAAAATCTTCTCCTCCGAAACCTAGAGCTTAGATATTTGGGGTGTGGCATTGTCTTATGGACCTTTACCAAGTTTTTTCAAATCATGACCCTGGGTCGAAATTGGCCTCGCCCCCCGGGTCACTTAATTTACATAGACTTATGTAGGGAAAAAAAAGAAAAATCTTCTTGTCAGAAAACCCCAAGGCCTAGAGTTTTAGATATTTGGTGTGTAACATAGCCTAGTAGACCAGCTTCACCAAGATCGTTCAAATCATGGTCCTGGAGGCGAAATTGGCCCAGTTCCAGGGGCGAAATTGGCCCCGCCCCAGGGGCACTTGATTATACATAGACTTATTAGATAAAAAATTAGAAAAATCTTCTTTTCAGAAACCCCAAGGCCTAGAGTTTAGATATTAGGTTTTTAACATTGCCTAGTAGACTTCTACCAAGTTTGTTAAAAAAATGGCCCCTGGGTCCAAAATTGGCCCCACCCCAGGGTCACTTGATTTTACATAGACTTGTATAGGAAAACCCTCAAAAGATCTTCTTCTCAGCAACCACAAGGCCTGGTGTTTTCTTGTTTGTGTGTAACATGGACTATTAGACTATTAGACTTTTTACAAAGTTTGTTAAAAAATTGGGCCCCATTTTTAGGGTCACTTGATTTTACATAGACTTATATAGGAAAAAAAACTAGAAAAAATCTTTTTATCAGAAAACCACAAGGCAGCCTAGATTTTTAGATATTTGGTGAGTAACATGGCCTAATGAACATCTACCAATTTTGATCAAATCATGGCCCCGGGTTCAAAATTGGCCCCACCCTGGGGTCACTTGATTTTACATAGACTTGATGGGGAAAAACCTTCAAAAGAATTCTTCTCAGAATTCTCAAAGCCTGGAGTTTTAAAATGTTTACTTGTGGACCTCAACCAAGTCTGTTCAAATCATGGCCATGGTGTCAAAATTGACCCGCCCCATGGGTCACTTGTTTTAAAGTTTTATGTAGACTTATTAGAGCTATGACCTTCAAAGTTTGGATGGCAGGTACAGTTTTTGTGCTGAATTTAGATGATCTTGCTTTACTTACTTCTGCATTCAGTATGATTCGTAATATAATTAAATTTACATTAGGGGCAATCTGATGTCACTACATTCTACCATTTGCTACCATTCAACTTCCGGTAAAAGCTTCCAGAACCGTGGCGTCACTTAGTGATATCGATAGTGAAGTACACGATTAACAGATTAACAGATTAAACTTAGAAGCCATCTCACATCGACTTTGTTGAGCACTGCGATACATGATGGTGATGTTAAAATTTCTTCCCAGAAGCTCAGATGAATTTTTGTTTCGTAGTGGCCCATTTTAATGACGAGTATTTGCTATTGTGCCCAAAGAAAGCACTAAAACCAAGCCCCATTGACAACTATTATTAAATTTTTATAACTTTGTTTAGTCCTCAAAAGATTCAACCCACTGTACCTTCTTCTTAATCGCCAATTTTCGCCGCTACCATCGCAGTCTCAAAAACATTTTTTTTTATATTTATGCCCCCCTTTCGAAGAAGAGGGGGTATATTGTTTTTGCTCATGTCGGTCGGTCGGTCCGTAGGTCGGTCCGTCGGTCTGTCGGTAGCCAGACCTTGTCCGAGTGATAAACTTAAGTTCTATTTGACCTTAAGTCTAAAAATTTTCATGGGGTTGTTGCTCATGATTATAGATAAACCCCTATTGATTTTGGTGTCATTATCTCAAAGGTCAAGGTCACAAGGTCACATGTTGTTATGTATAATACCAGACCTTGTCCGAGTGATAACTTAAGTTCTATTTGACCTTTAAGTCTCAAACTTCATGTGGTTGTTGCTTATGATAAGTAGATGACCCCTATCAATTTTGGTGTCAATACCTCAAGGGTCAAGGTCACAAGGTTGCATTTGTATATATTTTTTGATGATTTGGCCCCTTTTTAAATTACTTAGATCAGATAACATAATTTATGTTGTAATGTTGTTTTTTTTTAAGTTTGAGATATTTGAAGGATGATGTGTCATTTTCTTTCATTATTGTGGATGTTTGTGCTTATGGGCTAGCAAGACTGATTTGTTAATTTTAAAATAATAAACCTAGAGCATTTAGTCTAATGTTTTGTTTGTTTATAACTGACAATGTTCTTTCACTTAAACCTTTGTGGACTTGTGTAAGTATTTCCCAGCCCCATTTATTTCAGTAAATGTTTGTTCCACATTTTAGCACATTATATTTTCACTCAAATTTTTGAAGTTTGAGAATTTTTTGTGACAAGCCAACATTATGAAAGGCAAACTCCTTACATGTAAATATAGCTATATACATAAATTTTAGGCATATGAAAAGGGGGGCATATATGTTTCACAAATTTCTTGTTTTTTTTTTTCGATTGAGAAGTCAATACAGTTGTCAACTGGTGAACTCTGATTGTACTCTTTTCAAATGCCATATGTATTCAATTATGTAATGCCTGTTTATCCGTTAACCAAACTGTTATCACCATGTGTACTTTCGTATTTAGAAGTCTGACGAAAAAGAGTGTGTAAATATAATAGGTGATTCTCTATTGACATCCGAAGATTTTTTAGTTCTTAGATTCATAAATGATTTGGTAGCATGTTGATTTTATCAGTCGGTGTAATCGTGACTTTAAAAGAAATCTAATACCTTAAAAGCTCTATTAACCAGACTCGTATTTTCGATATTTTGAAAACTCAGTAGTTATAAACCTTTTTTTTTTCCCAAAAGTAGGAAAAAATAAAAAATCAATAAACTATTTAAATTGGGAGAAAAATGGAAACTATCCATAATTAAGTAAAAGGAATGAAAAGGAAACTAAGTACATAATTGATTTTCTAATTATCTATAGGTGAAGCGGGTTTTGTCGCCTGCGACGTGTAGCAGGTTACCCTCCGTACCTGGTTGTGACTGCCAGCCTATGCATCATGGGAGTGCTGTATTTCGGCAAAAAAACTTGCTCCAACCTCGGATTCGACGGAGTTCATATCGAATTGGTGAAGAAAAAAATCTCATTTTATTGAAAAAGCGAGAACTTTTCAATCCAGGGAAAGATTTCAAAGTCTTATTTAAAATCGATTTAAATTTAACATGTGCTTTCTCATATATCAAATAACAGAATTTTAAGAAGGAATGTTTTTCCTAAATTGATATTTTATTTTTTAAAATAGTTAAATTAATATTATAATCTTGCTTATTGTACAATTCTGCAAACTATTTACGTGCCCCTTGTACAATTCGAAGCAGCTTACTGGAAATATGTGTCACCAACTTTGCAGCAATGCTTTTTTTCGAGTACAACATTGTGGGAATAACAGATATAACAAAAAAGTAATTTTCTTGAATTGTCACGTTCAATGGTGACCCGGAAAAAAAACAAATGGTCATGAAATCTGACCTCAGTACAGAGCAGTACCAGAGCAAAATTACAGAATTCTTTCCCAATGAAAATGAACCATTGCACAGCATGATCAATAAACAATAACAAAACCATGGAACATTTGTCCAAAATTTTGGGAGGAGTTTAGTGAATCACGAATGGTGAATCTGATGGTCGTCTGACACACACACTTCGTGCATTTATTAAAGAGAAATTATCAAGCAGTGAAGACAAGCGAGTGTGTATAACTTTTATGGCCTTGCCATGCAAATAGAATACGTTTCTATGGCGTTGCTGATGGAACATACACCCCCGAAACTTTTTGGTACTTGTGGACATGCATACTTTGTGGAAAATACGCCGTCTGCACCAGTCACGAATTATATTTGTTCCAAGGTAAAGCACCGGAAGTGAAACATCCCTCATGAATATATTTGTTCAGCCCTCATGGAAGAAGCGAGCTAGAATCGCTTTACAGTTGATTAATATTCTAAAACGCGGACAGGAACATAACAAAACACTGCATTTTTGTGATATAGTGCCACGGAATATTGGCGTTTAAAAGAAATGGGGATGTTTCGCTGTTGGATACAGACTGTATTAGATCGGATGGTACTTTTGAACTGAAAGTTGGATCTAAAATCTGCAAAAACTGATAAAGATTGTCAGTTTGTGAAGTGCGACCTGCAGTGTAATCGACAGACCCGCACATGCACGAACCACAGAATGAATAACAACTTTCAGGTAATAAGTTGGCTTTAATTAAAACTGACCATGTCATTTGCACATACTGAATTTGACCCTCTCGACCCATCGTCGGATACCCATGCTTAAATTAGTTTGTTTCTTATATTTGTTGAGCGTGGATAATTTGTTAAGAACTTTTCAAGAATTGTAAATTGTTAATTTAGCCGAAAGCCGTTATTACTGCTGATTGTTTATCTCCCCCCCCTTTCCAATTGTCCCCTTTTCGCGTATTAAAATTTAAACCCTTTAAACTATGGTATCAAAACTGAAATGCATTTTTGCCAATATTTTCCTAGGTCTTAGCTGCATTCGTTGCATCCCCCTTCTGAAATATTCACACAGTAACGGATACCTTTGGATGATGAAATGCGCCAACTCTCTAATATTAATTCAAACCGATGATTTTCATTCAAGTGTCCGCGGTATGTTTTTGGGTAAATACACAGTGGGTATCCGACGACAGATATGACCCAGCTTCATCCAAAATAGTAGACATAGGACGGACGTGGCTATGGGTGGGTTGGTTGTGCACCCCCGGGATTTTTAACTCGGTCTCTTTTTCGTGGGCGTTGGTATATGACTGAAATACAGTCGTGGCGACAGAAAAACACCATAACAACAATAAATTCAACAACGATCTTCATCATTCACACATTAGACCATCTGCCAATAATATATTGCCAATATATATGTATATATATTTTGGGGTTAACGTTTCCCTGACAGTCTTTTAGTCATTATATGCGGGTCGAACCCACAACCTCTCGATGTCGGGGCGGGGGGGTCAAACCACTCGGCCTCCGGACCGGTCACACCCTATAAGTATCTGTAACGAAAAGGGTTTTCTTATTACAATATGGATACATTGAGTCTAAAATTGACTGCATTTTGACATATGAATGTGACAAGCTTACTAGCGAAAGGTACCCGTTCGTGCGCTCATTAAAAAAAAAATCAATTTACCTTATATTTGCACATATAAAGGGTTTTTGATTTTTCAATGCGGCAATTTTTAGTCAAAGCAATGTACCAGATACCTTTGATCTTTGCTATATTAACATATCCAAGTTCAACATCACAATTCCAACCATTTTCTTTAACAGAGTTTATTGCGAATGTGTTCCTGAGTAAAATAGAGAAGTTTGGCTTCTTCGGTTTTCCTCCCTCGTCCGTTTTCCCTCAGACTTCGGCAAGCTCTGCAGATTGTGCTATCCGGAAACCTCGTACAAGATGGCTACATTTACAAAACGGACACCTGTAGACGCTCTATTTCAGAGTCAAAACTTTGCTTTATGAAAGCCTAAAGGCCTTGTGAACATATGAATTTTAACAGTTTAAATTTGATTGTCTGTATTAAGTTCCATGGTGATACCTATCTTAGTATATAAACAAAAGATATGGGGCATAAATATTTATAAAGATCTGGAAAAAAAATCTCGGTTATAAAAACCAACTCATATAGTATCATTTCTAATGTAATTAGTGAATAGTGAATAAAGAAATGCTGGATAGAAATACAAAGATATTATATTTACTTTCTGCATCGCTTGTATAATTAGTTTTATATTTTAATGTAGATTGTTATTGTTGGGGGCTTTTTAGATCACCCGTTGTAAACTTACATTAGAAATGACTAAGATATTAATGTTGATTAAATTCATTTTTAAGTGTAAAAAAGAGATCAGGACGTAAATATTTATACAAAGTACTACCTAAAAACTTT
>CM037794.1:6655106-6705106 GCA_021229015.1 Solen grandis
AGGTCCTATGAGAGATCCATCATATATTGAAAATGAACCAACACCAGAAGGAGGTGCAAGTATATGGACAGAAAGTAGGAGACAGGTCATTTCATAGAATAGAGACAAACCATTAGTTACCGCCTTGGAATGCTCAGTCAGTAAAAGGACCAACCTACACTACACAGATCCTGGCTTACTCTGGACACAAGGGCCTGGGCTGATATTGATCATTGTCAAGCTGTAACATACCCTCCCTGGAGGTCAGAGTTGAATTGTTCCTCTGTGGATTATGATACATAGTGGCATTTTTGCAGTTTGTCTTCTTACTTTACATAAGTTTGCAGTCTTATTTCATGTTGGTCACTCAGAAAAAAAGATAAAAAGGTGAACATTTGTTAGCTTGTTCATACTCATGTTTACTAGCAGACTTTGATTTCACAATAACACTATGTTGCTTGAGGCATCAAAATATATGCTCTGGCCATGGATCATATACATAGAAATGAAATACATTCATATTCATTGTAATTAGTAGATTAAAATTAGGATGTAATTGGAAATCCACTATTGAAGTAACCAAAGCTTTATATTAGTTGTGGATGCTACATATCAATCTTTTTTAATGGGTTATAAATGTCTTCAATGTTGATTTTTGACTTTCTCAGTTGGAAGGAATATCTTTGAATATTTAAATGAGGAAACTCCAAATGATATTTGACATATTTGTACTTAATGCAGAATAAATCTTAATCTTATATCCTATACATTACAGGTACTCTTTCAATGTTTGTATCTGATCCACCAACGTCAGCAAATGGAGATCCTAGCAAAAAACAGGTATGAAACAGATTTTAATGACTTTAAAGATATAATTTTAAGTATAAGTTGTTATGATAATATTATAGGTGGCAGAGCTGTACATGTGCATATCCTTTCAGATGTTTTTTACCTTGCCAATATATTAATAGATACTATTTACTAAAATGATTTTCATGCAAGTTTAATGGGATGCTTAACAGGCATTTTGGTTTCAGTAAAATGTGACAGCTGGCCATTTTGATCTGTTCAGATGTTTAATGAAGCAAAGCTCAATTTTCCTTTGTATTTGTTATTCAAGATTTGAGTTTTTTAGCTCACCAGAGCATGAAGTGCTCAGGGTGAGCTATTGGGATCACCCTTCGTCCATCTTCCGTCGTCGTCCGTCGTCAACAATTTGCTTTAAAAGACATCTCCTCTGAAACAGCTGGACAAAATCTGATGAAACTTGGTATAAATGGTCCTTGGGTGGGACTCTACAAAAATTGCTCAAATACAGTTGATCCTTGCAGGACTCTGGTTGCCATGGCAACAAAAAGAAATTTTTTTGGAAAGTTTAAAAATCATCTCCTTCAAAACTACTGGGCAGATTTTAAAATAAATTGGTACAGATGATCCTTAGGGGTAGCACTACAAAGATTGCTAAAATTATTCGGATCCACAAAAATCATTGGCCTCAGGGGCCGGGCCTATTTTACATTTTTTTATATAGGGAAAAATTAAAAAAAACATCTCCTCTAAAACCAATGGATAGAATTTGATGAAACTTGGTATAAATGGTCCTTGGGTGGGACTCTACAAAAATTGCTCAAATAAAGTTGCTCTATGCAGAACTCTGGTTGCCATGGCAACAAAAAGAAAAAATTCTTGGAAAGTTTAAAAATCATCTCCTTAAAACTACTGGCCAGATTTCAAAATAAATTGGTACAGATGATCCTTTGGGGTAGCACTACAAAGATTGCTAAAATTATTTGGATCCACAAAAAAACATGGGCGCCAGGGGCCGGGCTTATTTTACTTTTTTTTTTATATAGGGAAAGATAAAAAAAAAAATCTCCTCTAAAACCAATGGACAGAATTTGATGAAATTTGGTAAAAATGATCTTTGGATGCGAGTCTACAAAAATTGCTCAAATAAAAATGATCTATGCAGAACTCTGGTTGCCATGGCAATAAATAGAACAAAAATCATCTTCTTCAAGATTAATATAAATCATCTTCCAGATTAATAATTTGCAGGGTTTCAAAATGTTTTTAATTGGTACAGATGATCCTTGGGTGTAGCTCTACAAAGTTTTCAAAATTATATGGATGTGTGTTGTAAACTCGGCAACAATACGAGGGGAGGCTTATTTATTATATTTATATTGATTTACACAGAACTCTAGTTGCCATTGCAATGCAATGAAAAGATAAATTTAAAATTCATCTTGTTTAGAACTGCTAGCCAGATTTAAAATACATTGTTATAGATGTTTATTGAGGGTTAATTGGCTATTTTTACTTTGTTTTTCAGACAGTTTTAACAATTAATCAAAATCAAAGGAAATGTCCTTTGTTTTCACATGACGTCATCAAGACAAATCCGCCATCTTACCATTTTACTATTTGCACTTCTGTTTCAATTAAAGATTTACAGATATATACTTTTGAGTTTAAAAGACAGAAACACGTGAAGATTGATTCTATATTAAAGAATTGAAATTGCATAAAGTGGTTACTTAATACAATATATAAATTCATTATTGAAGACGGAAAATATATACGTTGTAATTTTTTGCAGTTGTCGGTAATTAATTTCCTTAGTGTCCTATATGAGACAAACGGATCCATCAACCTCCAACAATCAGTTTTAAGTCACTATAAACTGTTCGGAGTCAAAGGTGTATTTTTGTGTGATTTTTCACTCCGTTGTCTAAAATATTTTTATCTTAATGGAAGCAAGCACGTTTTTCCCCAAAAAAAATGTAATCCATCAACTTACAACCAGTTAACTGTTCCAAGTCAAGGGTGTATTTTGTGTGGTTTTTGACTCCGATTTATCTGTACTTGAAATTGTTTTGGCTGCTTTTTCCAGATTAACAACTTACTGATTTAACCTTTTCCTTCATATAGACTCATATTGACACTCTCAAAAGGAACCACATAAAATAGTCACAGTTAAACATTCCTTGTTACAGAAAACAATTGTTTCATTTTAAAATGCAGATGTACTCTGGTGAGCGTCTATGGCCCTTGGGCCTCTTGTTTAATAAAAAAGATCAGATAAATTTCAGGCCCCTTAGCTTCTTTCAAAAATTTGAATACTTTGTGAGAGCTATCAAGTATCTGGAAAAAAATTGTGACAAGAAATTAACATTGTTAAAGCATGTTCATAATGAAAATTAAGTTTTCGCTATGAACAAACTTCTTGTGTTCTCGTTTTGTAAAATGGCTAAACTTAAGTTTGCATCTTTAAGCTTTTAATGGTCTTATGATTTATTTGTCATATTTAATGTTGTGTATTTTGTGGCTGTTGACTGTATATTTTTTTTTCATTAGCAGGGGCTGTATGTAGGATCTCTACTGCTGAAATTTACTTTAATTCATGAAGTTATCCCAAAAAATGCTAAATACTTTTAGGGTTTTTCTATCCCCAAACTCAAGAAAATGGTGCTTTTATTCCTGGAAATATGATACTAAGTCCAATCTTAGCAGAAAAGAGGCCTGGGTTATGTAAAATGAAAGCTAGAAGACTGATGTACATTGTATTTTTCAGCCAATGAACTTGATATCGGGGTCATACGAGCAAGTGGTCAGTAAGGATGGGAAGTATGTGGGTGACAAGCTCCAGTCAGGGGTCCAGAGGAAAGGCATCCAGGTCCATCCTGACGGTAAGTCTCTGTCTGCAGTTAGCACGACTGTGATGAAATATTTTGGGGTTGTTGTTTTTTTTCCCAAAAAGTTGACTGCTAGAGTGCAATCTTGACAGATGTTCTTAATGCTTTACCTCATGAATATTCATGTAAAACTTCATGACCTTATGAATATTAATGAACTGAACTTTAAAAAAGTAAAAAACAATAGATCTTGCCATTCAATATCATATGAGCAAACAGAGGAGACCCTGATTATATAGCTTCTACTGACCTGGGTCTTCTCTGTTTGCCAAGGCTTCGAAACACATCCAGGTTACGGTAGGTTTAAGGGTTAAATAAGACAGTTTAAAGTCAAATAATCACAGAAAGTCTATGTGTTTGATTCTTGAAGTTTGTGTGTTTTATGGTATTTGTTACTGGCATTCTACTGCCATTTAGATAGAAAGCATTAGAAGGTATTTGGCATTCAAATAGAGAGTTATGCATAACCAGTATCAACATTTTTTGTGTCACCTGCTGTAAGTAGAGGTGACACATAGGGATCACTTTTCTGTTGTCTGTCTGTCCGTCTGTAACACTTTTTCTGTCACACTTCTCCGTCACACTTTTTCCGTTACGCTTCAGCGGTGACACATGTATTCCAAAGAACACTCTTCTTGTTTCTTTTATCATAACATCAAAGAGACACATGTATTCCAAAGAACGTTCTTGTTGTTTCTTTTATCATAACATCAAATAAAATGATCTTCATAATCTGAATTCCTATATGCACAATAATTGTTCACTTTCCTATCCACTAAAGGTCGAGTATCGAACATCCCAGCAGGAATGGTTCCAGACCAGTTTGGAATCGTTGGCTTACTGACTTTTATAAAGTCTACGGAGACAGATCCCAACCTGATTGCGCTTGCTCCGGGTCTTGACCTCACCACGCTGGGTTTGAATCTCAATTCACCTGAGTAAGTGTACTGTACTCACAGAATGTTTCAGTTTAATTCTCCTTTCCTGAAATTTGTCTTGCCTTGCCATGTAGATATGAGGTCATGGTTTATCGTTAGCTTTGACATTCCAGTATCTTGAAAAATGGCACTGGTATCCATTGCTAGCTTTTAGTAGATACAGGAAGTTACAAATTTAGGATAATATAACTGGTTGTTTTTTTCACGACACTTGGCTGGCAACACTGTATCTATCAAATAGTCTTAGTTTTTTTAAATTGTGTAGCATGAGTTGGACAACATTTATTTATTTTAAAGTTTCACTGTATTTCACTGACATTATTTGTCTGTATTAACCCTTTCCCTCATAGAGGAAACCATGAAAAGACCTATGTGAACAGCATAAAACCAGATCAGCCTGCGAGTAACTCGCAGGCTGATCAGGTTTTATGCTGTTCGCTGCTCCTCAGTGGTCTGGAAATGAGGATTTTGTAATTAAATTTAATAAGGTTTAAGTGTGGCTTTCTGCAGATCAGGCTTTATGTGGTACCTATTGAGGGCGTCAAAATGAGTCTATATGAGGGAAAGGGTTAAAGTCAATGTTGGAACATATATTGTGGATACATGTTCAAGAAAATGTGATGCTGACTAAACAAAAAATTTGTGGGGCTCATATTGTTAAATTGGTAAATTTACGATACTCATTATCTCTCCAATAATACATGAAATGTCTTATTCCAGGAACCTGTACAGTACATTTCAATCCCCCTGGGTAGATCTACCCTGTAGACCTCAGGATATTGGTAAGTTTGAAATTTTCTCTCTTATTACACAACTTATGTCAGGTGTTTTGTTTTTAGTCCTCTGAGTGTGAAGAGTTGTTAACACTGTTGTCATCAGTGTCACCCCCCATTAATATTTGTGAAAATGTAATGCTTCTTTAAGATCAGGCTGCATTTCGTGATTTAGTTCATGTTGAGATTTTCCTCGGCTCAAAAATTTGAAGGTCTAGAATCCTCCTTATTCAGTAACCAGGAAAATAAAAGTTTTTGAATACATGCCATTATTAGCTAGCTCGTACAGAAAATTATTATACCCCCACAAATGAAATTTGGGGGGGTATATAGGAGTCACCCTGTCGGTCGGTCCGGCGGTCTGGCGGTTGGTCTACAAATATTTGTCCGGAGCATTTCTCCAAAACTACTGTACCTATGTTGATGAAACTTCATAGGTAGATAGACCTTGATGAGAGGAAGTGCAGTGCATAAGAACCATAACTCTGCATGTATTTTGAAAGGAGTTATTGCCCTTTGTCATTTTTAATCTTTATACGTCGTCGGAGGCGGTCGTATATTGGCGTCATCTTCTCCGTCTGTCCGTACGTCCGTACGTTTGTACGTCCGTACGTCCATATCTTGTGAACGCAACTCCTCCTATGTTTCTGAATGAATCTTTTCAAAACCATTACTATAATGGGTAGATTGCTGAAGTGGCGATTTTCCGGTTCATTGATTTTTACATGATTTGTGTCCCTTTGAAACTTAGTCTCTGTAGTTGAATGATATTGCAGCCTTGTGAACGTAACTCCTCCTACATTTCTGAATGAATCTTTTCAAAACTTGGTCAATATCATTACTATAATGGGTAGATGTGCATGAAGTGGTGATTTTTCGGTTCATTGATTTTTACAAGTTTTGTTTCCTTTGAAACTTAGTCTCTGTAGCTGTTTGATATTGCAGCCTTGTGACGTAACTCCTCCTACATTTCTGAATGAATCTTTTAAAACTTGGTCAATATCATTACTTAATGGTAAATGTGCATGAAGTGGCGATTTTTGGTTCATTGATTTTTACAAGATTTGTGTACCTTGAAACTTAGTCTCTGTAGCTGATTGATATTGCAGCCTTGTGAACGCAACTCCTCCTACATTTTTAGCTGATTGATATTTCAGCTTTGGGAATGCAATTTCTTGTATGTTTCTGACCTAATCTTTTCAAAACTTGGGCAATGTCATTACTATACTGGGTAGATATGCACAAAGCAGGGGCTTTGATGTTCATCAATATTTGCAATAGTTATGCCTTTCTAAACATGGTCTCTTTAAAACACAACTCAAGTTTCTAAACAGGTAAAAGTGCATAAGGCAAGGATTTTCTGGTACAGTGATTTTTGCAAGAGTTATGGGGAGAAAGAAAAAAGGATTCAAATTGATACTGCTATTTGACCTACTGTCATATTGGAAGCATTTTTAGGGTTCTATCTCTGTTCAGCTAAATTAATTGGTCTTACAGACTTCATTATGAGGTTATGCTTACAGAAATGTTAAAAGCAATAATTAAAAGACCCCTCTTGGTCTTTATATTTTGTGGCGGCGTATATTGTGGCATCACTGGCACTCTTGTTTGATTTTGTCCGGACCATAACTCCAATACTAAAGTAGCTAGGTTGATGAAACTTCATATGTAGATTGATCTTGATGAGAGGAAGTGCAGTGCACAAGAACCATAACTCTGCATGTATTTTGAAACGAGTTATTGCCCCCTGTCATTTTTAATCTTTTGATTTTGTCCGGAGCATAACTCCAATACTAAAGTAGCTAGGTTGATGAAACTTCATATGTAGATTGATCTTGATGAGAGGAAATGCAGTGCATAAGAACCATAACTCTACATGTTTTTTTTAATTTTTTTTTTTTTCCGGGAAAATTACTGTACTTATGTTGATCAAACTTCATATGTAGATAGACCTCATATGTAGATAGACCTTCATGAGAGGAAGTGCAGTGCCTAAGAACCATAACTCTGCATGTATTTTGAAAGGAGTTATTGCCCTTTGTCATTTTTAATCTTTTGATTTTGTCCGGACCATAACTCCAATACTAAAGTATAGTGATGACCTCATATGTAGATTGACCTTGATGAGAGGAAGTGCAGTGCCAAGAACCATAACTCTGCATGTATTTTGAATTATTGCCCTTTGTCATTTTTAATCTTTTGATTTTGTCCGGACATTACTCCAATACTAAAGTAGCTAGGTTGATGAAACTTCATATGTAGATTGATCTTGATGAGAGGAAGTGCAGTGCATAAGAAAACCACAATGTAAATTCTTAAAGACAGGTTTTTGCAAACAATAAATATGGATGTGAACCATAATTAGACTGCATTTTTATTCTCCTCAGCTACAGATCTTGGGGGCAAATTGTTCTCTCTGTCTATCCGTCTGTCTGTCAAAACTTTTTAGCATTGTCCAAAACTTTTGAACCATTGCTCACACTAATTTTAAACCTTACATACATGTAGTCTTTCACTCACGCAAACTTTTGAAACTGTATTCCTACACATGACAGACTTCCGGTGTGGGTATTGATCACCTTTAGTGATAATATTTTTTTTTGGTATGCTTATAAGCCCAAATCCTATGTGTGAACATTCGTTTTATGTGTCATGTGAATACATCCTGTGTCAAAGATGGGGGTGGGGGTATGAATCACCCTCAGTAATAGTTCTAGTTTAAATTTCCTGCAAAACTTCATTTCTGTGGTGATTCATGTTTTGACTTTTACGGATTTAGAGATGAGGAAAATCTCAATTTTAGAAGGATTTAGATGAGGAAAATCTCACTTTTAGAAGGATTTAGAGATGAGGAAAATCTCAATTTTAGATGATACTTGTACATTGGGTTTATGTGTACTCCTTATTTGTATATGGGGAGACATGTTGTTTTACATAAATTATGAAGAGGTGTAGGTCTGTTTGTCTGAGTGAGGGTGAGGCTTATGTTGAGATTTTCCTCAGCTCAGTAAGACTTTCAGTCATGTGGCTTAAACATTCATTACTGACATTATTCTGGTTTGAACTATTTCAGATTTCCATGTGCCGGCAGAGTATCTAACCAATATTTATGTCAGAGATAAGGTAAGTCAGACATGTTACTCTTATTAGATAAATACTTAAGACTTATATTTTATTCTTCATACACCTCTACCCTGTTATACCAGCAATACTTAGTGCTTAAGTAATACTTTAAGTAATTTGCTGGCTGGTAATATATGTTGTACAAAGTCATGGTCAGAGTTTTGTTTACTTGCATTTGATACCAGCACTTAAAAGATAATTGTGAAAGAATTTATTTCCCTTCACGTGTCAAATGATGATGGATTGTGCTTTGGTTGATTTTACAGATATACCTTAATTTAAGAGTTATTTACCACTGTTAAGTATGATTGGTTGAGTATGGATGCGATATTTATCCACATTATGGATCTTTGCTGAAAATGTATATGCTGGAGTATTTTTATGTTGAAATTGTCTGATAGAATTGGACAATATGCCTTTATTGGCACATGGCTGTTTTGAGGAAATACTTAGGGTTGATAGAATTTGTCGACTTACAGTATGTATTCAATTTAACCCATCCAAAGCTTAAAGGAACTACTCTTGGATGATAGTCATTGGCTGACATGGTTTACACAAAACTCAGAGTCAGTCAGTGGGAAACTGTTTGTGAGCAGTTGATGAATGGAAAGGTGGGGCTTGAATGTTACTGCTTAAAACTGGAAAGACGTAATTACTGTATTAACATGCAAAAAAAAATATATGTATATAAATTTCAGTGATACTTTACTTGGTAAAGGTTTAAAAGGTAGTTATATTTAGATTCAGAGCAGTTTTTAGCTCGACTATTCGTAGAATATGAGAGCTATTGTAGTCACCCTGGCGTCGGCGTCGGCGTTGGCGTTGCAGCTTTTGGTTAAAGTTTTGCGTGCAAGTTACTATCAACCTTATATCTCAATTACCATTTATGGTATTGACTTGAAAGTTTATAAATATGTTCAGGGGCATCAGACAACCAAGGTAGATAACTCTTGACTGAATTTAATATGAATTATGGCCCCTTTTTAACTTAGAAATTTTGGTTAAAGTTTTGCATGTAATAGAAAATTTGGTTAAAGTTTTGCGTGCAAGCTACTATGTAGTTTGTTTCTCAATAACCATTCATGGTATTGACTTGAAAGTTTATGAATATGTTTAGGGGCATCATATAACCAAGGTAGATAACTCTTGATGGAATATATTACAAATTATGGCCCCTTTTTAACTTAGAAATTTTGGTTAAAGTTTTTCAAACATATGATTGATTTTTTAATATGTTTAGGGGTATCATACTTTTATGGTAGATAACTCTTGATAGAATTTGTTACAAATTATTGCCCCTTTTTAACTTAGAAATTTTGGTTAAAGTTTTGCATGCAAGGTACTTTCATGCTAATATCTCAGTATCCGGGCATGGGATTGATTTGAAACATCTTTAATACGTTTAAGGGTATCATACTTTCATGGTAGATAACTTTTGATGGAATATATTACATGTTATGGCCCCTGTTTTAACTTAGAAATTTTGGTAAAAGTTTTGCATGCAAGGTACTTTCATGCTTATATCTCGGTATCCAGGCATGGGATTGTTTTGAAATATCTTTAATATGTTTAGGAGTATCATACTGTCAAGGTAGATAACTTTTTATGGAATATATTACAAGTTATGGCCCCTTTTTTAACTTAGAAATTTTGGTTAAAGTTTTGCATGCAAGGTACTTTCATGCTTATATCTCAGAGTCCAGGCATGGAATTGATTTGAAACATCTTTAATATGTTTAGGGGTATCATACTATAAAGGAAGATAACACTTGATGGAATAAATTAAAAATTATGATCCCCTTTAAACTTAGAATTATGGTTAAATTTTTGCATTCAAGCTACTATCCAGCTTATATCTCAGAAATTGCTTGTGGAATTGACGAGAAAGTTAAGGTGTGTCTTCAAGGGCATCAGAAAACAGGAGGATAACTTTTGGACTGATGCAAATTATGGCCCTTTTCTAACTTGGATTTTTGGTTTAAGTTTTGCATGCACAGTGTTACTGTGCTTATGTCTCACTAACTAGGCATGGGATTGATTTTAGACATCATAAATATATTAAGGGGTATCAGACTATCAAGGTATATCATTTTTTACTATTACTATGAAGGGCAAGAATTTTAAATAGATTTCATTTGATTTACCAACAAGCATTTTGAATAGTCGAGCGTGCTGTCCTCTGACAGCTCTTGTTTTGTGATAGTAGACTAAGAACTGAAAGTATTTGTATTAATCTAACCCTCATGGTGTATACATGAGAATTATATGCTTTTAAATATGGATAGATCTGAGTGGTGACCTTATAAGACCTTACTCACAGACATTGCCATGTGGACTGTTGTAATATCCTTGTTAAATATGAGAATATTACTAATCCTTTGTTAATCGTGCAAATTCAGAAGGTCATGGCTCTTTCCATTTAGAAAACATTTGCATTATACAAATAAAAGATATTTTATGCCACAAATGAGATTTGGAAACATCAGTTATAGTCTTGGTAATAACTGCATTGTTTATGACTGCAGCTTGCACCAATCAAGTTGAACAGATACGGTGAAGACTTGTTGTTTTTCCTGTTCTACATGAACGGAGGGGACGTATTACAGCTGGCAGCAGCTGCAGAATTGTAAGTACTTTCCCTTTGTATAGTTCTAATACTGCCACGCACACGCCATACAAATATGTACTGACAAATATATACTGAAAGCGTTTCATATTGTAACCAAGAAGTTGTGTGTTCAATCCTTGACTGCCACATACCAAATCGTTGAAAATGGAACACGTTATCAATGTGATTGACGCTCAGCACATAAGGGAGTTCTTATATCAGTGAACTGGATGTAGGGATAAAGTGACTGGGTGTGAAGCACCATATCTTTATCAAGTAGACAAATGTCCCCAGATGACTGAAGTAACATTGGACCCAAGCATGCAAACAAATATCTTCAGAGTCTGATTTCTTTTCAGGTCTTGGCTTATTTTAATTCAACAGAGACTTTTTCATGTTTAGCTCATAAATATTCATTTTCAAATATATGAATTGATGTGTACATAAAGGAAGGGTTATAACAACATAAAAAGTAATGTCAAAAAATATATTAGTATAAATGTCATTGTACATAAATATCATATTTATAGTATTTAGGCAGCAACTGTTATCAATATAATGCTGGTTTAAACTGACTCAACCATGATATCCATTGGCTACAGTGCCTTGTATGTTGTTGACTGTTCCACAGGTACAATCGTGACTGGCGATATCACAAGGAGGAGCGGGTATGGATCACACGGGCGCCGGGGGTGGAGCCGGTCCTTAAAACAAGTGCATATGAGCGAGGAACATATTACTTCTTTGACGTCCAGAACTGGAGAAAAGTCGCCAAAGAATTTCACTTAGAGTATGACAAATTGGAAGAGCGCCCATCACTTCCTCCAACCTTACATCCCAATCCTAATCAACCAATCGCAGCCCACTGACACAGCCTCATTTTCATCATGGTCATTTGCCATCAGGGTCACCTGGGTGCTTGGACTGCAAATTTGATCTCTGCCCATCATATGCATTTTATTGTTATTTGGTATTAAGAATTTATATCATTAAATCTGGTTGTTATCCTTTTTTTTTTGCCTTGAGTTGATAAATAGGCAGGTTCAACCATTCCACAAACTCTATCTGAAGATAAGCTGTTTGGAAATGAATACTAACAGGGTTTTATGGCTGAAGAATTTTCGGCCATTTCTGGGTAGTGGATAAGTTCATGATTGCAGGATATGAGCACCTTGAGGTGAACTTGATAGCTCTCTATCATATCTGGACAGATTGTTTACTGATGGTAACTGTTAGCAACCTCATATCATTGTACTTGGTTATCACCTGGGGTGTGTTGCGTAACTCAAGTGCTGTTTTCATTTCGCAATCATTCAGGTGCTTGTTGGTTCATAACCCATTTCTCTGCATGAACAAAACGGGCACCCGATGGTCGTGAGTGGTCGGTAAGAGCTCTTATCATGAAACGTACGTCAGGTCTGACTGTTTGGCTTTGTTCACACAATCACACATTGTCTTTGATGTATGGTGAAAGTGGACCATTCTTCTGTGTTTTAATGTATTTTTTTTGTTTGTAACATTAAATATCAGGGTATTTCACATGTTGAAATAGTTTTTTTAATGTTTTTAAATGATAATGATTTTAATATTTTCTATACTGGTAATTTTTTAAAACTCATTCAGAAATGATTAAGAACAAGCAGTAATTTTGAGTGGTATGTTTATGGTCAGGTCTGGTGTTCTCAAAAATAAAGATGGATCTTAATTCAGACTCAAACTATGCCCGTAAGTTCCAACAGGGATTTGAGTCTCAGATTTTACTTAAGTAATTTTTAGAACATGGGGCCTGAAATAGAAATATCAGTGTTTGATAAACTTGTTATCATTCCAACACAAATATGAAACTGCAGGTCCATTTAAAATGCAGAATTACATTTAAAAAACATTTGATTACCAGTTGTCTAGAAATCCCATCTGTTTATAAAAATGAAAACCTCCTCTTAATGAATGCTGTTTTATGTTTGAAAACTAATCATGTACCAAATATTTATCTTGTACTGAGTACTTAACATTGAAGGAGGACTGGACATAGAATTGGTGCATAAACTTATCCATCTTCATTTCTCATTTTTGGAACAAAATGTCTTGCCATATATTAGCTTTTTCAGGTTTAAAGGTCATTGGAACAGTCTATGTCAAAGGTAGAAACAATTTCTTGAAGAATAAGGACTTTTCAATCAGTCACAAAAGAAAGTGCTTTTTTTGGTATCATTTATTATTTTGTGGGGAGGGGGGTAGTAACCTATTAGAATTATGTAAATGTGATAGTCATGTGTGATAAATGCCATGCAAGAGTTGTTGAGATGTAACCACATGTATAGGTGATTCAGGTCATGTGATAAACCAGTGTATTGCATGGTACTGAGGTGTCACTAAGTAGTTGATCATCAGTATCTGTTTACCAGATGTTTTCATGTAAATAAATGATATCAATGAACATATGTGTTTCTTTTTTTTCCTTAACCATATACAGGCTCTTCTGTATGTGTGTATGTTAACTCTCAAACATTTATTTCTCTCCCTCTCTCTCTGCATTCTTACACATTTATTCTCCAAACCTCTCTTTCTCTCCCTCTCTGTATGTGCATTCTCACACACTTGTTTCTCCACCTCTCTCTCTGTGCATTCTCATACAGTTGCTTCTCAACCTCTCTCTCTGTATGTGCTTTCCCACACATGTTTCTCCATCTCTCTCTCTCTGTGCATTCTCAAACACTTGTCTCTCCACCTCTCTCTATGTGCATTCTCACACACTTGTTTCTCCACCTCTCCCTCTCTGTGCATTTTCCACCTATGTGCATTTTCACACACGTTTCTCCACTTCTCTGTATGAGCTCTCTTACACGTTTCTCCACCTCTCTCTCTGCATTCTCACACACTTTTTCCTCCACCACTCTCTCTATTTCTATGTGCATACTTACTTGATTCTCCACTTCTATGTGCATTCTCACACACTTGTTTTTCCACCTGTCTCTCTATGTGCATTCTCACACACTGGTCTCTCCACCACTCTCTCTCTCTCTCTGCTAGGTCGGTGGTTCTACCTGGATGCCTCTGTGTATTTGGGGTCTTCCTCCCTGTAATTAGCTGGACGTCACTATATGGCTGAAATACTGTCGAAGCGACGGTAAACTCAAATAGTCAAGTCTCTCTCTCAGCATTCTCACACACTTGTTTTTCAACCTCTCTCTCTCTGTGCAATCTCACACACTTGTTTCTCTACCTATGTGCATTCTCACACACTTGTTTCTCCACCCCTCTCTCTCTATGTGCATTCTAACACAATTGTTTCTCCACCTCTCTCTATGTGCATTCTCACACAATTGTTTCTCCAACTCTCTCTCTCAGTATGTCCATTCTCACACACTTGTTTCTCCACCTCTCTATGTGCATTATCACACTTTTTTCTCCACCTCTCCTTCGTTGACTTTTGTGAGACAGTATTTCAGCTATAGAGTTATGTCGGCTAATTACAAAGAGAAATACCTGTAGCCAACAGGCACCCAGGTAGAACCACTGAAACAAGTGTGTGAGAATGCACAGAGACAGAGGTTGGGAAACAAGTGTGTGAGAATGTAGAGAGAGAGACTTGACTATTTTAGTTAACCATCTAAGATGTTTCCTCACATGAAAACTCTGGACCACTCTACAGGGATTTAAAAACCTTCAGCAAGTGCTGTTACTTTACTTATTTGGCCACAGATGCCTCTCTCTCTTCTAGACAACCTGTTTCTAACCTTTGGAGGAATAATCAACACTAATGGAGACTATAGCTATATTAAGAATAATCTTTTATTCATTTTTTGCATTATTTTACAGTATTACACCATAAGCAGTCATTTAATAATTCAATAAATAAATAATGACAATTAACAGAACATCTCGCTTCGATGAATGCATACCACTGTCGAATCCTCTTGTAGTACTGTAGTGTAGTACTAGCTTAAAAGATATAAATACCACTATATCCCACAACAGTGAAATTATTAACAAGAAATTTGCTATTGCATCCCCGAATCATAACACAGAATGCAAGTAGGGAACCAATTCCCTAACATTTGTGCATGTTCTCCTTAACAGAACACAATGCTGCTATAACCTTCGAAATGTATACTTTAGATTTCTAATGTTTGAATACAATCCATACTAAAGGGTAAAAAAATCACTAATACCTTGGATGCAAAATCATAGTACATCCCTTGAATCAAGAACAATTTTTTTTTTCTTTTAAAAATGCCAATTACCAATTAGCTTCAGATCAGCTTCAAAATGCTACTAATGTCTTTTTTCTTTTACAATATTTATCATTCTTACACATGACATTTATCTAGTCCCTAAAGAACTGTACTCAAATTATGAATTTATATCTGATGAACACAAATGACACTATATAATACAATTGTCACTTACTTAAATACAATGAAACTAGAGTGATGGATGCTTCTCTAGAGCTTGGGGAAGTATTCACAAAACTTAAATAGGATATCTGTTTAACCTTAATCAAACTTTACAAATTCTGTTGTTGTTTTTTCCTTATTAAATAATAAATTCTCAAACCAAACAGCTCATCTACTAGATAAAAGGAACATATATTAACTGCTCTTGGCATTTTCAACCAAATATAGGAATGGTTTAGCAGAAATACACTATCAAAACATCACTGGTTACTTAAGTAAAACATAAGATTGCCCCCATGTCTTTTATCCATAAACTGAATGGTTGCCTTGTATTCACTTGTATTTACTGTTGCACACTCTCTAAAGCAAACTAAAGTTTATGTCAGACTCAATTACACTAACAAAATACACACCAACATTAACTCTAAACATGAAAGCGATTTCAGAATGATATACCAGTACTTTTGTTCAATAAACAAATCATATTGATGCATGATACAGATGTTTGTATTTAATATTTAGAAAGTTGGGCAACATTAAGTGATATTTGTTGATCATTCCACTTTAATTTCATTTGTAAGATGAAAGAGTATACTCTGAAAGTAGAGAAATTATATTTCTGAACAAGAGCTGTCAGAGGACAGCAAGCTCAACTATTCAAAATGCTTGTTGGTAAATCAAATGAAATCTATTTCAATTCTTGCCCTTCACATACCCTGTACATAATAATAGTCAAAAATGATATACCTTGATAGTCTGATACCCCTTAATATTTTTATGATGTCTAAAATCAATCCCATGCCTAGTTACTGAAACATAAGCACAATAACACTGTGCATGCAAAACTTTAACCAAAAATCCAAGTTAGAAAAGGGCCATTATTTGCATAAAATTCAGTCCAAAAGTTATCCTCCTTAGCTTTCTGATGCCCCTGAAGACTCCTTAATTTTTCTAGTCAATTCCTTAAGCAATTTCTGAGATATAAGCTGGATAGTAGCTTGAATGCAAAAATTTAACCAAAATTCTAAGTTAAAAGGGGGGCCATAATTTTTAATATATTCCATCAAGTGTTATATTCCTTTATAGTATGATACCCCTAAACATATTAAAGATGTTTCAAATCAATCCCATGCCTGGACTCTGAGATATAAGCATGAAAGTACCTTGCATGCAAAACTTGAACCAAAATTTCTAAGTTAAAAAAGGGCCATAACTTGTAATATATTCCATCAAAAGTATCTACCTTGATAGTATGATACTCCTAAACATATTAAAGCATGAAAGTAACTTGCATGCAAAACTTTAACCAAAATTTCTAAGTTAAAAAGGGGCCATAATTTGTAATATATTCCATCAAAAGTTATCTAACTTTGTTGTCTGATGCCCCTAAACATATTCATAAACTTTTAAGTCAATACCATGAATGGTTATTGAGATACAAACTAGATAGTAGCTTGCACGCAAAACTTTAACCAAAATTTCTAAGTTAAAAAGGGGCCATAATTCATATTAAATTCAGTCAACAGTTATCTACCTTGGTTGTCTGATGCCCCTGAATATATTTATAAACTTTCAAGTCAATACCATGAATGGTTATTGAGATATAAGTTTGATAGTAACTTGCATGCAAAACTTTAACCAAAAGCTGCAACGCCAACGCTAGGGCGACTACAGTAGCTCTCATATTCTTCAAATAGTCGAGCTAAAAATGAATGAAATTATGGCAATTTAAAGAAGCATTGCATCTTGAAGCACAAAGTGCATGAGAGTCACAAACAAACAAAAAAATATCCTTTATGGCTGCATCATTACTTAACAGTCATTATCAGGGTAGGATATCTCATCTGCATCCATTCTTCTGGGTGGGCAGCTTCCTTATAGCCCCACGCCACTTGTATGACTAAATGTGTCTTGCATAGCCTCAAGGGACCCAAATTTGCTTAGGGCATTCTTATGCTTAAGATAACATCTAAAGTTGACAGCTTGATAAAACAATCTCTCATAATGTCAAAAGATACTTCCTTATATTATGTAATAAGCCACTTTTTAAACTGAACTTTATGCCTACCTAAAAAAAACACATACTGAACATATCTTAAAAAAAACAAACTTTCATCAACATTCAATCTAGAACTAACCTTACCATTACCAGCTTACAGACACTAATGATCAAAGAACACTATGTGTTTTGATTGATACTGCAGGCAACACACAAGAGTGCACACCAGGGTATGAGCAATATGTGAGCTAAATACTTCAGAAGCCAGCTGAAGATGGATACAAAGTCTTCCAGTTGTTGTCACCTTGGTAACCCTTTAGTCAATACCAGTACAACTGTGTCAGACAAGGGTATATTCTATATAGGCCTGATAAGTATAGTCTTGGTATGAACTACAAGATCTCAAAAAATATCTAAATGTGACTTCAGTAAAGATGAGAATGACGAATGACCCTGACCACATTAAAAAGAGCAGAAATCCACTGAATGGTAGAGAACTTGTATCTCTGTTCAAACTCAATCTCAATTATTCTTAAATCACTAGTGAATCTAAAAGATGTACATATGTTATTTGAGTTTCAGCCTGAAAATCATACTTAAATATTTTTTTGAGATCATGGCACCAGGTTTTATCTCATGATTTGAAGACTGCATAATAAAATCTATTCAGCCTGCATATTACTAAGAGAATGATCTAGTTTGATTCTGATTGTATCAGTCATTTTATTGTCAGGTACACTTAAATGGTCCCAGATTATCATTACACTGAGAATTCAAATTCATTAACCTTTAAAAAACAACATCTTTATCATGAACAAGGAGTTAAGGAAACTTTTTTCAAGTTACAGCCTATCTAATGAAACAGAAGTTGACATAGATTATATTCAGATTATAGATTATATTCAATAGTATTTTCTTTCTTTATGACTTATTTGTTTCATCTGTATGACATAACTAGGTAAATCTGTCAATATTTACAAACTGCTTACACTGCAAATCTGACAAAGCTATTTACAAAATTTGTCCACAAGTTATACAAAAGTGATAGATGATTTGAAGAAACTCATAAATTCTGAACAAACAATAATGGCAAAAGCTCGAAGATGTTTTTTTAAAATGAAAATGAGAAAAACCAAATTTTAAAACCAAAGACAGAAACAATAAAAAAGGAATGCAAATGGAATAAAACAAAAAAAAAATTTCAGAGCCAAATGCTGTGTCTCTTCAGCTGGTAACTCTTCTAAAATGACTATATATATGACAGCATGAACAGATATATAGAATATTAACAGGGACATCTCTTTCCCCAATTACTTATTATGTCTATATTGAGAAGTTTCTTTTTTTTTCAGTAAAACACAAAATGAAGCTCTTCTGTTTATAGACTAAATTCAATAGCCATGAGACAACAGTTTATACAGACCATCAAAACAACAGTATCCAGCCTCAGTCGAGATATTCCCGATACTTGCATCCATCATTGTAAATATTGTCAATTCTTTTTTTTTAGATAAGGATTCTTGCTTTCATTAGCAGAAGTTCATTGCAAGGTTTCCCTTCTAATTAAAACCATTATGTTGACTAATTGTCTCCTTTTTTGAGTCATTTAATGCCCCAAGGTTGTTCAAGAGAAATTTTCTGCCTTTCAAAATACTTCATAAAAGCACCAAAAGGTATCATTTCAACAGAATTATCTTCCGTTTGATCTTGTTACCTTAATAATATCCAACAATCAACATATTTTGCAATTATTATTTAGAGCACAACACTGGAATTAATTTCATAACTTCCAAAAACATGTATTTTGCACTATTTATCACTTATCAATAATCTTTATGACTCAAAATGTGATGGTGAAAGCTTCTGAGTGATTGATCCCCTTTAGTAGTCTGAGTCTTCAGCATCAGTAGAGTAGTCCGAGTCGTCGCTGGCCTCTTGTAGTGCGTTATCCTTGTCTTCTTCGTCGTCGGAGATATCCCACTGTGGGTGGTCCTCGATTACCTTCGCATCCTTCACATCCAGCTGTCAGACAGACACACACACGTTAATTTATTTATTTTCTATTTTATTTTAATTCAACTGGGAAACAAGTTCTTACAACTTATACTTAGCCCTCTCCTATTCTAAATCCTGGGTTCCTTGGTTGGACCAGTATTTTGCAACTGGGAAGGTCATGAAAATACACTGCCCCCACCCGAGTTCGAACCCACCTTTTTGATCTGCAGTTGGATACATTCTCACTGGATCACTGAGCCCTACATATAACTAAGTGGTAAGGGACACACAGTATTTCATTTATCCCTTTACCTCATTCATAGACTTATCTTGCTGCTAAGGCCTACTCAAGTGACACACCTGCAGAGTGAAGTACTGAAGTAGGGCAGCAAACAAGCAATAGAAACAAAATAATTGACCATGCCATTTTTTTAAATTCTATATTAACAAGTTTGATCTTATACTAAAAGAACTTAGTCAAGATATTTAAAGAAATAAAAATAAACATCAGTGATTTATATCATAAACCAAGAAGCAGATCAAGTTCATGGACAGATAATGAAGTCTTCTTACCTTAATACTTATGGACTGGTCAAAGTCAAAGTAACTGTCCGACCTCAACTGAACACTGTAGGTGTAGATACCGGGTTTTGGAGGGGCAGAGAACTTTAACTGGACCTGTAACATAAACACAAACATGAATATAACTCCTCAATAAATTATTTATGTATTTCCTGGACCTGTATAAAAGAGTAACCTGCATTAAGCGGTCAGTTTTGATATAACCAAACTAGCACTTTGATATATGTTTAACCTTCATATAGCGACCACTTCTGTTATGCTGTCACATTCTATCGTTCCTTTGACTGACCACTTAAAGACAAGTTTGACTTTATTAGCATAGGTATAAATTCATTGAAATTTTACCATTCTGTAAATAGTATCAGTCCTATATTTGGAAAACAGATCTTGCTTTGTTTGTTTATAGGGTTTAACATCCTGTCATCCATCATTTTGAGAAAATGTCTACTTGAGACAGATACAGTGCTGCCACCCTGCAGTATCATGCTGTAAACATGTGGTATGATACCACATCCAGTCACATTATCTTGAAACAGAGCCAACCAGTCATGGAACTACCCTTAAATATTGAGCGCCAAACAAGGGAGCTATACTAGTACCATTTTTAAGAAATCATTTTCCCCCATACACTGCAAGTGTTGCTGTTAAGAAATGGCAGTAATTGAAAAGTAAATTTATATTCTTTCAAACTAAACCATTATTTAAGGAAAAATGCAATGTTTGAAAATCATTCAAGTTTTAACTCATTTTTTCATATCCACATACATCAAAAGTCAAAAAGGCCTGAAAAAAATCCAGGGAAAAAGTCTCCTAGCCCCTAGGGCAAATAATCTTAAGGTCCCCGCCCCTCCAGTGCCCTACCTCCTCCTCCTTTTTGAGACTCTGAATCTGTACGGGGGCCGTCACCAACATGTGATTCTTCTTGTCAGCCACATACAGCCACCAGGCCTCCTGTTTCTCCTGTAACCACAAAACGCAGTTACACATAAATGAAGATGTAAGCAGTATTGCATGTAACATCACAATATTATATAAAATTAAGGATATCACGTTCTAGATGATAAGAAAAAAAGAATTCAGAATTTAACAAGTAACATTATTGCACACTTTCTTAAATGGCTGTCATACTTTCTATACCATCAGAATTAGATTTTTAACTCATAATGTTTGTCTGCAATACTCCTTCATAAACTTCAGTAAAATATCATATCAATATTTTTAGAGTTTTCTAAACAAGACCCATATTCCATCTAGTATGATGTCATTTGGGTTTTCATACAGAAAAAATAAGACAAAAATCCACCACTTACATCTGGGAAGTAAGGACAATGCACTATGTGACTCTCCTTCTTCTTAGTATCGAGAGAGTTCTCCTTCTTTGATTCCTCTTGATACTTTTCCCAGTCATCCTCGTCGTTCTCGGATTCTTGTCGTGTCCTCTTGGCCGGCTTCTTCTCCTTCTCCTGCACTTCCTCCTCCTCACCGTCAGATTCATTCTCGGACTCATTCTCAGATTCTGAATTTCTTGCAATTTCAACAGCTCCCTGAATTCAAGTATCACATATTCATAAAAGAAACAAATGAATGAGATCACTTATCAGAGGTGACCTTAAATGAAAGTTAAACATATAACAAGAGCTGTCAGAGGACAGCACGCTCGACTATTCAAAATGCTTGTTGGTAAATCAAATGAAATCTATTTAAATTCTTGCCCTTCATAGTAATAGTAAAAAATGACATACCTTGATAGTCTGATACCCCTTAATATATTTATGATGTCTAAAATCAATCCCATGCCTAGTTACTGAGACATAAGCACAAAAACACTGTGCATGCAAAACTTAAACCAAAAATCCATGTTAGAAAAGGGCCATAATTTGCATCAGTCCAAAAGTTATCTTCCTGTTTTCTGATGCCCTTGAAGACACACCTTAACTTTCTAGTCAACTCCACAAGCAATTTCTTAGATATAAGCTGTATAGTAGCTTGAATGCAAAAATTTAACCATAATTCTAAGTTAAAAGGGGGTCATAATTTTTAATTTATTCCATCAAGTGTTATCTTCCTTTGTAGTATGATACCCCTAAACATATTAAAGATATTTCAAATTAATTCCATGCCTGGACTCTGAGATATAAGCATGAAAGTACCTTGCATGCAAAACTTTAACCCAAATTTCTAAGTTAAAAAAGGGGCCATAACTTGTAATATATTCCATCAAAAGTTATCAACCTTGATAGTATGATACCCCTAAGCATATTAAAGATGTTTCAAATCAATCCCATGCCTGGATACTGAGATATAAACATGAAATTAACTGGTACGCAAAACTTTAACCAAAATTTCTAAGTTAAAAAGGGCAATAATTTGTAACATATTCCATTAAGAGTTATCTACCATGAATGTATGATACCCCTAAATGTAATAAAGATTTCTCAAATCAATCCCATACCTGGATACTGAGATATTAGCATAAAAGTACCTTGCATGCAAAACTTTAACCAAATTTCTAAGTTAAAAAAGGGGCATTAATTTGTAACAAATTCTATCAAGAGTTATCTACCATGAAAATATGATACCCCTAAACATATTAAAGATGTTTCAAATCAATCGCATGCTTGATATTGAGATATAAGCATGAGAGTATCTTGCATGCAAAACTTTAACCAAAATTTCTAAGTTAAAAAGGGGCCATAATTTGTAATATATTCCATCAAGAGTTATCTACCTTGATTGTATGATGCCCCTAAACATATTCATAAACTTTCAAGTCAATACCATGAATGGATATTGAGATACAAACTAGATAGTAGCTTGCATGCAAAACTTTAACCAAATTTTCTATTGCATGCAAAACTTTAACCAAAATTTCTAAGTTAAAAAGGGGCCATAATTCATATTAAATTCAGTCAAGAGTTATCTACCTTGGTTGTCTGATGCCCCTGAACATATTTATAAACTTTCAAGTCAATACCATAAATGGTTATTGAGATATAAGGTTGATAGTAACTTGCACGCAAAACTTTAACCAAAAGCTGCAACGCCAACGCCGACGCCAGGGTGACTACAATAGCTCTCATATTCTACGAATAGTCGAGCTAAAAAATGCTACATTTTGGTAATATTAATAATGACTGCTAAATACAGAATGACCACTTAATACAGGTGGCAACTAATACATGTTCAACTGTACATGTTAAATAGCAAAATTCAACCCTATTTTTAAACCCTCATACTGACCAGTGGTCTCATTTTCAAAACAACTGATATCAAGGAAAATAGCTCTTGTAGCCAATGTTACGTATTACATATGTATCTTATCTTAAATAAATATTCCCAACTTGTATACCCCAAGATACTGCCTTGAAAAGTTTATTGCGACCATGTCACTGATAGTCTTACACATAGTACACAAATACAGCATCTTTTTTTTTCCACAAAATACAATATTCTCATGAATGACAGAGCCACAAGTGAAAATGTATTATAAAAGACTACAAGTGTAAGAAAACATTATCTTTATATAAACTATTTACTTCACCCTATCATGATAAATTTCATTAATTCTTTCCTTAATGTCCTTGAATTCTCCATAAGGATCCTAAATAAAGTGATGTGGCCTCAATTTTATCTTTCTGACTTTTTTTCCCTTTTATTCCAGCTTAATCAAGGCAACATTAATTAAAAAGAGATGAGCAGAATATATTTATTGTAAACAAATGATACCATCTAATCTTCTCCAGTGGATATTTCTCGGTCTTTTGATTAAAAGCATGGAATAAACATTTATTTTGATGTTAGAGTTGTCATTGGATAAAGATGATATTACTGCTTCCATTTTTAAAATCTTTTATTTCTCAAAGTGAATTGGGGGGGGGGGGGAATTTACTACATTCTGCAGGTGGTTGACATTTTTTAACTACCTATTTTCTCAATGAAATATCTTTTTTTTTTTCCACAAAATGAATTATTCATATAATTTTAATGAAATTTGTGTTATTCTTATGTTGATTTGAAACTTTTCATGACATATAGGGTGTCACCTATAATTAATAATTGTTTTGTTAATTTAAAATATTTTCATCATTTTATGATTTCCCATTTTTTTTTTTATTTATAATGATATTTTTCCCAATAGGAAAGACTCAGGTTGTAAAAAAAATCATTACTGCATGTACTAGCAAAATCTCTAACCTGTTCGGAGGCCTCATGTTCTGTTTTTGCACCAACTGTAGACACTGCTTTCTTCCACTGGTATGCCTGCTTCGTTTTCTTTATCTTGGGTTTACCAGACTTCTTCTTACCCTTTGAATGCTTCTGCCAAGCCTTAGGTTTGTTCTCTACAGAGTTCTCTGCCTGCTGATAATTGTATGGAAAAAAGTATGAACCTTTAGCATTATGAATACATATTAGTTTTTCTTTAAATTTTGGAGAAACTGTTCATATATTCAAATTTGAAAACATTTAAATCTGTTCTAAGATTTCAGCCCTAAGAAAACTGGCAAAGACTTTTTTCTTAAAGTTTCAACAAATGAGTATGGTGCTCTGAGGTGCCCTATCTTTATCAAAGCATGAAAATAAAACAGTAATGCAGGAGTAAAATTCACACACTGAACATGTGGAAATATTTTAAAATGGCTCATGGAAAATTCTCTGCTAATGTCTTAATTCTAGAGTATTTGTCACACCACAAACGATTATAAAACTACAACCAAATTGGAAAAGATCTCATTTTACCTTAGACTCATCCTGTTCATCCTTTGCTCCCTCCTTCTCTTCTTCCTCCTCCTCATCTTCCTCTTCTTGTCTTTGAGCATCTGACTCCCCGGTCAATTTACTGATATCAAAATCCTCCATCAAATATTTACGTTTCAATTTAACTGTGACCGTGACAATACTTCCAGCTGTGATAGTTGAGTCTTCATCATCCAAAACTGAAAAGCACAGGCCAGATATCAGAGGTCATAAATCTGTTGATGTGTAAGGGCTCAGAATTCATTTAAAACATCCGATAATCCCAGCTTTGGTCATGGAAAGTTAGATATTGATACTTGATTTTCACTCCCATTAATTAATAGACATCCATTAAAATAGCTAAATGTTAAATAAATATTCATGTTAAATTTCAAATTTTATTTCCCTAAAAAAAAATTACAGATATTAAATTTTAATTATTGCTGAAAGTGCCTATAAGTGCTGATTCGATTCTCTTTTGTTTTTTTTTTTTTTTCATTTTCATGCAACAATTATTACTTATTACATAAATGATGTCTAAGATCAAAGCCTGAAAAAGTATCCACAGATTAAAATTGGAATTTTCCCAATGAGAGAAAAATCTCTTAGAATTAATGTAAACTAGTCGTATAAAGGGCTCAAATACCTCACTTGACATGTACAAGTCCTCAGTAATTTTGGCAAAATGAGGCTCTTTTTTTTTCCAAATGAATTTTAAAAACAGGATTATCCCCGAGTTACACTGTCATCCCATAAGACTCTGGTATCCATACCTTCAGATCTTACAGTCATCTCTACGTTGGGCATCATGGCGCACACGTTGATCACATCCTGGTACTCTTCATCTGACATCCTCAGCAGTGCCCTCCGCTCGTCGTCTTCAAGTGCCACGAGATCTCGGATACGCTGAACATTCCTCTGTAAACAAGCAATATCATTCCTTAAGAATTAGGACTTGCATAAACCGCAAACTTATGCTTTAAATTTTAAGACATGAAGGGCAATGAACCTCATATTTTATTATCAATTTTGTTATTTCAAATTCAAGAGTTTTTCAAGACTTTTCAGTTAATTTTAAGTAGTTGTTGTTTTTTTCCAAAGGTTTGTAAGGCAAAATGTGATGTTCAGGGGTTTTTCAAGAAAGGCATCAAATTCAAGGTTTTTCAAGACCTGTGCGAACCATGTAGGATATACTCTAAAAAAATAATAGGATTCTGAATTTCTCAAACAGAGAAAGCCATATACATTGCCCATAATACTGAAGTAAAAACCACGCCAGATTACCTTCAGGCTAATGATGCTCTGTACCAATGATCCATGGCACTGAACTTTTTTCCTTGGCCTTGAAAAGTTATTCAAATACATCCTGGTCACTGGGTTTCTGAGAGACATACCTTTTTAGTAACAAAGTGCCTGAGCATGTCCAGGCGTATGTGCGGCAGCTGCTGCAGGGGGCTGGCCTTGGCATCCAGTCCCTGAATGATCATCTGTGATAGCTTCATACAGTTCTCAACTGTGTCTAGTCGTGGCATCTCCTTTGGTCCTGAAATACACATCACACACATGTAGGTCATTGGCCATTCCAATGTTTATACAAAAGTTCAAACACAAAATCAGCTTCAGATTATCTAGATGAAACTCTGGGATATTATATCATCAATGTTTGACCTGGGCTGGACAAAGAAAGATGTGGGTTTGTTTATGATACTGTTTGACTAGCTGACCTTGACTATTTAAAGGCTTGCTTAAGTTGACCTAAACTAGCAGCAAGTCTTTAGTTAGTATTATAACTTACGACTATGCCTGTCACAAATTAGTTTAAACGTTCTTTGTGTCAATTGGGAAAGAACGTGTTTCGAACCCTCAAACCTAAGATCCAAAGTCCTGTTTATGAATACTGGATCATGACTAGAGAATCACTTACTCTGTCTAGCCATGGCACTGGCCACCAGCTGTGAGAGAACGTTGATCATCTCGTTAACTAGGGCTGGAGTCTTCTTTAAAATGTACTTGCGGTCTGAAATTAAAAATCAACTCAATGAATTATTTAAGGTCATGTGTATATCACATTTATCTCCTGCAATACAGACCAGGAATAAGATTCTCACTAGAAACGTGTTCAAAAGAACACTTGTGTCACCTGCTGCAGCAATAGATGCAAAATAAAGAAATATGATGGAACAAGTAACTGGTGTTGCAGGCAACACATGAATCCCCTACCGGTGAGGTGCATAATTTTCTGTTACCATAGCAACCAGAATTTTGGTCTGAGAAAAAAACAAACAAAGAGACATACTGCCATCTACTGATATACCAAGTTTCGTAACATTTTCCATTTTCTTAAATGGTTTATAAGTTATTGCGGGATCCAGATTTCCAGACATCCAGACAGACAGATAGATTGAGGGCAAACCTATAGTCCTCTCTGGTGTAAACACCGGTAGGAGACTAAAAAGAGTGACAGACAGATATCAAATAAATGATCCCTTTGTGTCACTTTGTGTAATAGCATGAGTAGAGCAGGAGTTATTGCAGAATAAAGAGTTTGACAGACAGACAATGGAGAATTTATCCTTATGAGTCATCCCTGCTTTCAGCAGGAGACACAAAAATTTGCAAAACATACAATCCATAAAAGCTATTCAGACAACTAGGAGTTTCCAAATAATACTTTGAAATTTAACACTTTACCTGATAAATACTCCTGTACAACTTTATGATTTAATTTAACTTTGGACAATATATGAAATATTTATCAACAAAAAGAAAGCATAACCTACCCATATCAAGAGAGGTCTTTGGCAGGTCAAGTCGAGCAAAGTGTGCATGTAGGAGAGCCCTTGCCTTTACACTGTACCCAAAACACAAGGGGCGCTCTTTGTTCTTTTCATCTAGGTTTGGGAGCTGCTTCATCAGCTACAGGTAAACATCAGTATGAGTATTGGACATTACACACCCAATGAAACTATTGTTTGTTTATCTGAGCATATCAAGTACATTCACAAAAAAAAAAAGTTTGTCATAAAAATGATTCTTGAAATAAAAATAAAACCACACACATAAATGCAATAGGATCATAAGTAGACCTTTTGTATGAAAATGAACAAATTGTAACTTAATTCATTTATAAGACAAGTTAAAACTTTAGATCTGGGGGATGGTTGTTTGAAATCCAATAATTAGGCTTTCTAGGTACATATCATAAATGATGGTTTTCAATATCAACCATAAAGAGCACTCCCTCAAACATTTTCGAATCATTTTGAGGAGATTAAGTACTTATAAGAATCAAACAAGAAATAACAAGGTGATAAGGGGGCTACACATACCATGGGCACCTCCTCATTGTCACTGGGCCTCTCGATTATCTCAGAGTTATGGAACTTGTCAAACTCAAACGATGCACCCATCACCATAATCAGCTCTGTAAGAAAATATCCACATGTATACATCCATAAAACCTACTTTCAGAGGAACATATAAAGCATATTTGCATAATAACTTGATCAAAAATTGAAAGGTACCCAATCATCCTCTAAGTAGTTGATATCAAAACTCAATTCATATCTGGGAGGCTTGATTCTGTAAGATTTGTGTAGCATTACTTATGTCCAATCAAATACCCAGTACAACTAATGCTCAGATTTGATTTGCATCTGCATTGTCTTGTGTAAATGAAAATTCCCAAATGACTGATGAAAAAGAAAACAGGACTTCAATACAGAAAGAATAAGTGACTTACTCTTCATGATCATCTGGAGGTTTTTGCTGAAGAAGTACATGTAGAGCCTGGTGGTATCCAGCAGGACCTGGTCCTTGCTGAACTTGATAGACCGGTACCACCACACACCCTGCAGAGTAACACACATACACTGGCTGTCATACCAAATACCATCATTATCTGCTTATTTCTGTAACAGGTGGTGAAAAAATCAATGGCTCAACCGGGACTCGAACCCAGGGCCTCAGGAATACTGTTTCTGCACTCTACCTGCTGGGCTACCAAGCCACATGTCCTCTTGCCTATTGATTTATCACCAAATACCTGTACCCAGCTACATTTCTTTTTTACATCCATACGAAAATAGATATAATAAATAATATAGGATGTGTATACACCTTTCTTAAATTTAAAGCTGCAGCAAGTGTTTGTTTAATAAATATGCTATGAACAAAGACAAAATGCAATCCTAACCTCATTTTGAAATGTTCAGATGCCATGGCAAGAAGAGCAGACCCAAATCTGACAGCTTCTTCAAGGAGCTATCAGATCAGGGTCTGCTCTGTTGACTCACACAATATTGTAGCTCAGATTCTACACATTCTGCAAAGCAATGAAAAATACATGGTTTCATATACCATTTAATATTAGTAAATCAATATTCATCATAAATGTGTACATCTATATTCATAGGGTAGAGGGTTAAGTGGAGATTAACTTACCACGACAGCCGGCATGATGACCATGAAGAGAACTATATACACCATCAGTACCTGGAACACAGACAATCAACACTGAAACTAACTCAAAACTGTAAACACAAATACAATGCTTTAAACGAATGAAATAAAATTATGGACATGGCTTTCTTCTTCCTTCTTTACCAGGGGTCATTTATAAACACCTTACCCTATGAAAATTACATTTAATTCATGCCTTTTTCCCAAAAAATGCTTTAATTCATGCTTTTTTCCCAAAAAATGCTAATTTATCCCAGGATCAAAGAAAAATTTTATCCCCAAAATTATGGTTATACTATATTAAAGTCTTAATGCCCCATCCCCACCATTGGAAAAAAGGGCCTGTCAGATACAAATGCTGAAAACCTGAGATGTGATTTACTCAATAATAGTATTTTTTCATTTTCTGTAAGGGGTAAAAAAATAAATAAAATTCAACTTCATCTATTATACATTCATATAATGAATAATTTGAAATGCATTTCAAAACAAGAATGAAAATATACTGCTTTTATTTTTAAACTTCATACTAATATTTTCTATCACCAAAACAAAACAAACACAGTGTTTTTAAAACCTTTTGGTAAAGCTATACCAAACCTCATCACTGAAAGAAAAGAAACAAAACATGTATGTATCAATAAAATTCATCACTAATTTTACCAGATTAAGATGAAGATGTTTTCTTCTGTATGTAAGTAAATATATAAACTCACAGAACCTAAAACACCTTAACTAAATCATTTTTTCAATGTTACTTTCACATTTCATGATCCTCATGCTATGTAGGATTCCTCTTGTAAGAGTCCATATATAGAATGGTTAAAAATACAAGTGACTAGTCTGATTACAAAATACTAGTCTACCTCCTGGTCCGTCTGGGTTTCCATACTCAATCCAGTTCTTCTTGGTCTCCTCGTCTGTTAACCTACAAGTATAAAGTCACATATAAACTAGAGCTCTCCAGGAGGTGATACATATCAGATTTCATGCTTAGATTTTAAAAATTGGAGTCCTTTTCACAAAGATACTCTCAAAGTTACAAGTCCTAACATATATTTGTAAAGAATATACTTAGAAAATATGGAGTCTTTTTCCCAAAAAGCAAAGTCCAGAACATAAAATAAGGGTTTATTGAGAACCCTGTATACCTTGCTACACCACTTTGTTTCATTTCATACCACCACAGTCTTCACTAGAAATGTATTGAACATTCGGTCCCCTTGAACTGTTATTTACATTTTATTGGACAAATGAAATATTTATCCTTATTCACACATGTATGATTGAAATTTAAATGTATCGTAAGTCCAGTCAATCATTTTATTGATGAACAGATGCCAAACTAACATTTTTGTTGGTGTGTATGAGTGTTAACCAGTCAACAACAGTCTTGATTTGGATATTAATTTTACTCATCATCATAATATGCTATATAATAATATAAAGAAGGAACTGATAAATGCCAACATTATAAATTTTCCAAAGATTATTAGGTATCATCAATGCAGCAATAGAAAATTGTTATGTTTAACCCTATACCTCATGAATATTCATGTACAAACGAGCTATCTGATCTGCTCTACTCTGTTTGCCAAGGCATCAAAACATGTCTATATGAGTAAAAGATTAATGAGCAAGGATGTGTATGCATATTATTATTATTATATATATTACTTACGCAGCATAAGCTTTTGCCACTCTCATAAACATTTTGCTGTCTCCACTCTTCATGTCAGGATGGTACTGCAAACTGAGCTTCCTGTAGGCTTTTTTGATCTCCCTGTCACTGGCTTCCTATACAATACACCGAGTGGCTTAGCTAACAGATCTGTTTTGTTAAATTTTACATTAATGAAATTGTCTATGTGCAAATTTAACAGCTGAGGAAATGAAAGGGGATATCTGACACAAACACCAACAACAGGTAGTAATGAATCAAATTTAATATCCAACTAGTTTCGGTCTTTCAGTAAGACCTTCATTAGGGATTCAACAGTTGTAAAAATATCTTTCAGTCAGACCTTCATCAGGGATTTAACAGTTGTAAACATATTAATTTTTATCACAAAATTGTGAAGAACCATTCTTCAGTGTGAATGGATTCGTTATTCAGTATCCCTTACATAAAGAAAAAATGCTGCATCACAATTAAGGACCTAATTGTTTAGGACAGGAACTTTCATTATATAAACTTACTGATAAGACCACATTTTCATAGGAACAAATAGATTACGTAAAATATACATGAAGTATGAATATCTCTAAATTTTGAGACATGTGTCAAATAAAAAAAATGTGACTCTAAACATAAAGACAGAAAAGTATATTTTTTAACTATTTCAAAATTAGTTCAAATGACCTTAGTAATACACATCCCTTTCACTGACACCTTTCCCAAATTTCTCTCATAATAACAATTCTTTAACAAGTGATCATCATTATTTGGTGACACTGTCCTCAGACTTACCCTGTCAATCTGGAGGATCTGGAAGGGATCATACTCTACATAGTCCATCTGTATCATAGATACTTTGTACACCAGCAGGAAGAACACTGCCCAGCCAAGGATCAAACCTAGTTGTCTGCAACAGACACACCCATCCACATTAAGACATTTCATGCTATACATGAGATGTAAAAGAAATTTCCCACAAACCAAACATTTTCAAAACAATAACTGGGAAACGAAGAGGGCCCTGTGCCAAAGTCATAATTAAACAGAAAATTTCATGATGAAATCTTGGTGGATGTCACTTTAAAATATTAAATGTCACATAAACCATGCCAAAGGTCACATTGACAAAATTCTTAGTCACCATAAAAATAATATTTACATCATGATGGTAAGCTGTTTTCTAAGTAGCAGTGTTAGGTTCTGTCTGAATACAGGTGCAGAGACAATGCTACTATATAGGCTTTTGTATATTGAAAGCATCCAACACTGAATCTGTTCATAACCTTACTGATGTTCTATCTAAATCTGACATTTACTGGCAACAAAAATAAATATCCATGGCTACCTTTATCACATCAAAGAACAATTCTTATTCTTCTACTTTTTTTCTGCAGTTTAAAAAAGGAGCAAAAACAGTCTGAAATAAATGTACTTTTGAATCCTGTTGTTTACTTACATAGCCTTTCTCCTGTTTTTCATCCATGATGTGTTTGCCTTCAGCGACTGCCTCTTTTCGTTACAAGGTGGACAATGGCATTCTCTTTTAGTTTTGTAACTTTCATCTACAGCAAAATGGAAGAATATTTTAGAAATCATCGAAATGAGTTGGTACCAATCATAATCCTGCTATTTGTTTTTTTGTTTTGTTTTGTTTTTTGGGGGGGGGGGGGGGGTTTACCTTTTTTTTTTACTTTCCTGTTAGAAATATGTCAATATATTCAGCTGAACTGTTTTACGCCCCAGAAAATCACTGATGAGTGATGTTATCTAAAATTCTTACTGATCTAGGTTTATAGCTAGGTGGATATTTCTTCCATTCTTTTATCATAACCATGCAGATAATTTTGATTCTAAATAAAGCTTCCTTGTACATTTAATCAGGTAGAAGATTAACAAAATATCAATTTACACTGCACTTTTCACTATGTACTGTAACTTGACCATAAAGCATCTTATAATTACTATAAGATGAAGTATCCCATTAGACATGCTGAATAAAAATTAAGTAATAATACAAAAAAGCAACTGATATGCTACAGATGAGATTTTCATTAATGAAAATTACCAGAGATATACTTCCTCTCTGTTGAACTAGGATATTTATGATAAGTGAATTACATGCTCAAAATTTAAGCTAGCCCAAATGGATTTAGCTACTGAAATTCAAATATACTATAATAGGTGTGGCAAAATTTTGATGGCATGTAGGAAATATGCATTCTGGGCATGTTCACATTTTGCCTGTTTATAAGAGAAAATAGAAAATTGTACTAGCATTTGAAAACCTGAATTTCAAAAAGGTGTTTCCTTGTTCTTAGCACATGATTACTACTCATCAACAATGTTAACAATGCTGAAGAACACTTGTAAAATTACATCTTGTGTGCATTCAGTTTGCTAAATTGTATGCAACCATATGCCAACAGTCCACTATGAAGCTGTCTCAGTGTCATAAACCACAATGTTCGAATTCGTCGAACTGGTTATATATAGTAAATGTAAAGTTGTTTCGTCGCCCTGAATATTCAGTAGGCGGAAGGTGTGAAATACTTTTGTAGGGTCATTCACACCTAATTACTCAAGCATGTGTAACTGTAACTAACTGTAAATGACTTTTGTGAATTATATTCGGATGGGCATAACCCAGTAAGTGCTGTTTTCAAAATAAGAGGCACAAAACCAATAAAAGTAAAGTCAAGCAGTCAAAAAGCTAAATTATGGGACTGTAAAAACAAAGACAAGTTTATAAATAACAGTGATGTGGATAAAATTAACGTCATAGAAAATGAATTAGATACATTATATAAGTCAAATAATATCAATGATAGTGATATAAATAATGTGATTACAAGAATTGAAAATATATTTCATAACAGTGCTAAAAACAATTTTGCACCACATAATTATAATACAAAACCAAAAGAGCATGTTAACAAACAAAATATGGTTTAATTCTAAATGTAAAACAGCTAGAGGAGATTATAACTGTGCAAACGTAAAAACGAGTGTAATAAAGAGCATTTGAAAATGAAGAGTAAATTGTATAAAAATACGTTAAATAACAATTTTAAAAGATACCAAAAATATATTGCAGATAAACTTAAAGAAGTTAGGATTTAGACCTGGCTATTCGACTATAGATAATATATTCGTACTTAATATGCTAATTGAACTATTGCATTATAGTCGACAAAAACACTTTATTGTGTATTTATTGATTTGAAAGGTGCCTTTGACACAATAAACAGAAACATGTTATGGTTTAAACTCCACAAATATATAAACATTAAATTTTTTGATGTCGTCAGAAGTATTTATGAAAATGCAAAAAGTTGTGTATGTGTAACATTTATGTTTAAGTATTGATTTACAGATTGATCTATTTGAGAAAAAAAAGACAATTTGTTAAACACTTTCTTTCAAAGTTAAGTCAACAGTAGTATGCCTCCTCCTTTCCCCTTTTCTTCTTATAACTCATTATAATATGTATAGTGTATCAGTTTAATTACAATACTATCATCAGTTTATTTACAACACGGTCATTTATATCAGTCTCGTTCATTACTTTAAAAAAATGCATTTGTATTCTCATTTTGTCAAATGTGACACGAGACTTGGAATAAATAAATAAATAAATAAAAAATTAACATAATAAGGCACACTAGTTTAGGAGGAATAAACGCTTTTTATCACTCAGTATTTGTTTAATGTACATATATTTACTACTCAAAGTTTGCTAAGCACCATCAGCTATTTTCCCGTAGCGTTGCATGCTTAGACAAGCAACTTTAAAGGCATGCTACATTAAATTTTACATTAAATCAAATCTTGTTTTTATGCAGAAGTATTGTTTATGTACCAAACTTACTACCAGTTACTAAAAATAAGCCTTTCGGATCCTCATTACTGGGAATTAATCATAATTAGAAAGTGCGAATTTTGAGAAAACACCTTAAAATTTTAAGTCAGCTAAATTCAGAACTTTGATCTTCAAATATTCCTGTTTTCTAAATGGAATACTTTTAAGGATATTTGTGACGATGTTGGCCTGTTCATTGTATTTTTTTTCTGCATTGATCACAAGATTTAACTTCCATTTATAAAATGCCATTTCTTGCAAAAAAAACACACTTTTGTGAATTTTGCCAAATAATGACAGGAATTGACTAAATCGTTGTAACTCATTTTTGAGTCTCTTTTCTATCATTTTGACAAAAACTATGCGTAAAAATTATTGTCAGCTAACGCTTTCCTTTCAGGTACATAGCATTACATTAAGCATGTGTTTTCATGTGACTCTATGGGAAAATAGCAGGTGGTGCTTAGCAAACATTGAGTAGTATATATTGTTCTCCAATTGGAGAGGATCATTCATACATAATTAATCGCACACTAGTTTAGGATGAATAAACACTTTTTTTTCACTGATTATTCGGCCTTTGTTGTGTTTGATGATGGTGATGGCGACGGTATTTGTTTATATGTGCTCTATATCGGATTATCTCTGATTATTTAAATGCAAAATACACCTGCATTAAACATCTACTATTAATAATGCGCGAGTAATTGGGTGTGATTAAGTATTTCACATTTTCCGCCTATTGAATATTCAAGGCGACAAAACGACTTTTTATTTACTATACATAATCAGTTCGACGAAACAAATTGTCGACGAAACGACCATCACCCACGATGTTCACCTATACCTATCTACAGCATATGGTGCATGTTAACAGCATGGTAATTGGTCTTAGACAATTCCAGCGCTGGCTGTAAAAGACCAGTTGCATATTGTTTGGCATATCGTTCATATGCACACATGAATTTTTAACTACTTCAGGGTAATTAAGCATTCTAAAAATAAAAAATAACCATCCATCACATGCAGAAGGATTCCGACAGAGACAATAAGTTGAATAACAGATGGTTTGAACTGAACATATGTGAATACAAAAATAAAATTTAAATATAGGAAATTAAATGACATTTGCAATAATAGCAGGTATATTTATACAACAACCAATATGATTTTGTGAAGTTTGCATTGAAGCCGTGCATTGGATTTTTTTTTACCATCTGTTCAATACTGTAGTGATTACAATTTTTGCATTAGAATTCTTACCTTCGTCCTTCGTTCTTGGCCACAAATAATACGTTGCTGGAATTATAACTAGCGCCCAGAATGAGAGAAGGAAGTAATAAAACGTGCTTCCCTCTTCATCGTACTCAAATTCCATCCCAGCCATCCTGTATATTTTCGGCTGAGCGACAACTGAATGTCGTTGTTTTCTGGCGGAAGCGGAAGAAAGACACGTCAGAATATGTTTGGTTCCCGGTGCAATTTTGGTCCCTTCGGCCCAATCACCATATCGGCCAGGTACAAATCGGCCTAGTATGTTATTGTATTTATCGTGCTGAATATTTTGCGTGTTATATTGTTTTTAGTTCTATTAATGTTCGATTACAAAAAAGTAGACCTATCAAATATTAGTAAATATAAAAAAAAAAATATGCGTAAAATTTGACAGATTATTTTTTCATTTTTCTTTTGTTTACATTATTATTCCATCCCTAGGAAAATTGTTAATATGAATAAATGCCATCCATTATATATGCAAGGAGCTACATTAGGTAATTTAAATATCTAATATATGAAATGATTTACTCTATTTTACAAACTCTGTCGCAAATTGCGGAATGGACTCCATTTCGTATTTGTCAAAATCACTGTTTTGAAAGGAGTATCGGATTAATTGATATCATATAGAATAAATATCGCATAGTTTCCTTAATCAGCTTGAGCGATCTAAATATGTAACCAGAGAGAAAAAAAAACTAACAGGTGATGTTCAACGGAAACGACCTGTTTGACACCCGCCCACGACGTACCCCATTCTAATAACAAGGATTTTCGTAAATAACTTGGTTAAAAATCAAATTTGCTGATTCTTGTAGTGTCCTAGTTGAATGGCAAAATGGACATTATTTCTTCATGATAATTTCCCTAATTCGCCGAATAATGCATTCCAATGTTAATCTGATTTGAATGTTGGTAAACTATATATGAATTAATACTCGTTATATCTTAAGAAATGACACAGCGTTTTGTCTCTGCATGTTCACCCACTGACACCATTGCGTTCGGTACTGCAGTGTTTGCTCCGAAGTTGACATACTCTTCTGCAGTTTCTTCTTGGTGTGATCACGAGAAATTTTGATTAACAGCCAGATGGGTCTTCAATCTGACTTGTATTTCACTGTCACTTTGAATGGTTGCAACCGTAATGCCAACCTTTCAAACACCAATGGTTGCTTCTGTTGACAAGATGTTACTGGTTAGGTCTTTGCAGAAAATATAGATCCAGTATAATATTTATAATATTTATATAAATAAATTGGAGACTGTAACATATTTATCTGAAACAGACTATAGCTGATTCCAGTTTAGAACATGTATATATGCGCATGCTCCAAACTATAAGATGTGAACACCATCTATACCGTTAGTTTTAATTAAATAATAGAACAGCACACTTGTGTTTGAGATTCCTCATTTGAGTTATCTATTATTTATTATTACTCACACAAAGACATCAAGCAACAAACATTACATCAAGCAACAAACATTACATCAAGCAACAAACATTACAGAGACGTTCATCAGTGTTCAGGATCTGAAGCACTGAATATAACCTGAAATTTTATCACAAGTTACTTTGCTCTTCGATCATGATTTCATGTGCTTGCGACTCAGATATTTTTAGCTCACCTGAGCATGCTCAGGGTGAGCTTTTGGGATACTTGATTGTCCGTCTGCCGTCGTCCGTCGTCCGTCAACAATTTGATGTTTACACACTAGAGGCCACAATTTTGATCCAATCTTCCTCAAACTTGGTCAGAATGTTTGTCTTGATGATATCTTGAACCCTTTCGAAAATGGGTCAGGTTGGATCAAAAAGTAGGTCAGTAGGTCAAATCTTAGAAAAATCTTGTCGTTCGTCAACAATTTTGATGTTTACACACTAGAGGCCACAATTTTGATCCAATCTTCCTCAAACTTGGTCAGAATGTTTGTCTTGATGATATCTTGAACCCTTTCGAAAATGGGTCAGGTTGGATCAAAAAGTAGGTCAGTAGGTCAAATCTTAGAAAAATCTTGTTTACACACTAGAGGCCACAGTTTTGATGCAATCTTCCTCAAACTTGGTCAGATTGTTTGTCTTGATGATATCTTGAACCCTTTTGAAAATGGGTCAGGTTGGATCAAAAAGTAGGTCAGTAGGTCAAATCTTAGAAAAATCTTGTTTACACACTAGAGGCCACAATTCTGATCCAATCTTCCTCAAACTTGGTCAGATTTTGTCTTGATGATATCTTGAACCCTTTGAAAATGGGCAGGGCCGGACCAAAAGTAGGTCAATAGGTCAAATCTTAGAAAAATCTTGTTTACACACTAAAGGCCACAGTTTTGATGCAATCTTCCTCAAACTTGGTCAGATTGTTTGTCATGATGATATCTTGAACCCTTTCGAAAATGGGTCAGGTTGGATCAAAAAGTAGGTCAGTAGGTCAAATCTTAGAAAAATCTTGTTTACACACTAGAGGCTACAATTTTAATCCAATCTTCCTCAAACTTGGTCAGAATGTTTGTCTTGATGATATCTTGAACCCTTTCGAAAATGGGCAGGGCCGGACCGAAAAGTAGGTCAATAGGTCAAATCTTAGAAAAATCTTGTTTACACACTAAAGGCCACAGTTTTGATGCAATCTTCCTCAATCTTGGTCAGATTGTTTGTCATGAAACCTTTAACCAAATTTGGCAGAATGTTTGTCATGATGATATCTTTTGTGGATGGGGTCAGAAAATTCCTGAACATTGTTTCACCTCATCATCTTAATTCTAAAGCAATCTGTTTTGTATAGGCAATGAATGATACTATTCTCAGGTGAGCGATCTAGGGCCATCTTGGCCCTCTTGTTTTCTCTTCTCAGACTGACAATTTCTTCTAGACATTTATTAGTTTCTCTTGTTTTAAGCTTCTTTATATACCTGCGATTTTGTATCAAATGATTTAGGATTTCATTGTAATCGTAAAACATCACAGTTTCTTATTTCCTCAGGTCAGTCACATAATTATCCAGAGACTATATTCACACGATGCAAGTGAGACTGACTAAATCAACAGAGATGCGTTCTAATCAAGTATGTATCAGACATAAATGACACCTATTATACGTCTGTCTCATGAAATATATAGTTTTATATACTAAAGCTTCAATGATCTTTTTCGTTTCAGAGTAAGTTAATCGAGGTACGTAGAGTTCCCATATCTCAATACATGTATGCCAACAACAATAGTAAGAAGTTTGTTAAATCATTTTTTACTGATATCACTAGACCTACACAAAAGTCGTTTATCTACACGGGAAATATTCTATAAATGATTCGACTTTCAGGTCCAGCTATAGGGACTCTATTTACTGTCACATGATATAGAGTCCCTGAAAGAATCTGGTACATCAGTATTCTTTTCATCTCTTAATTATGGAAATAAATCACAACTATCAATTACCAATATCATGACATTAAAATCAATATTTCGTATCTCTTATAACTGTAACACACAGCATTCTGCAATATAAATTGTCTATGTTCATTCCATTCTCAGTTCATTTCGCATTTCATATTGAACGGTTCTAACACTAAGACTATCATAAGGCAAAGGCTACTGGATCAGAGGCAGACAGGGCCCAGTACAAGCAACTCTGTAAAGACACACGCTATGAGTGCAGAAGAGCTTACAACAGTTACATCAGTGACATGGTTTCATCTGACCGTAACCCAAAGAAACTGTACTCCCTTATCAAAGGAAAAAGATGCGACAGCAGTGGCATATCACCTTTGAAGTCAGAAGGGACATTGCATAGCGCTTCTGCCACCAAAGCAGCCATACTAAATGCCCAATTCAGTAGTGTTTTTACAAAAGAGGACTTAACAAACAGTCCCTCTCTAGGAACCAGCCCTTATCCAGAAGTTCCAGGCTTTTCCATCCATGCTGAAGGTGTGAGAAAACTCCTAGCTGACCTCGATCCACACAAGGCAACTGGGCCGGACAACATTCCATCTAAGTTTCTGAGGGACCATGCTGACGGACTGGCACTTGCATTAACTTTACTCTTTTCTGCCTCTATCGCTCAGGGGGAAGTGCCATCAGACTGGAGACATGCACATGTCACACCAATCTTTAAAAAGGGTGAACATTGCAATCCTGCCAACTACAGGCCCATATCGCTCACCTCAATATGCAGCAAGCTGATCGAGCACATCCTTCACAGCCAGATCATGTCCCATCTTGACAAACATCGGATACTTTCCGATCAGCAACATGGGTTCAGGAAGAAGCGGTCAACGGAGAGCCAGCTCATCCTCACCCTTAATGATCTTGCAAAGAGCCTCGATGAAGGGGAACAGATTGATGCTGTACTACTTGACTTTAGCAAGGCCTTTGACAGAGTACCTCACAAGCGGCTAGCCATTAAACTCAGCCACTATGGAATCAGGGGTAACCTGCTGAAATGGATACAAAGCTTCCTAACAGATAGGACCCAGCAAGTCTTGGTGGAAGGAGAGTCCTCTGATACAGCACCTGTCACTTCCGGCGTGCCTCAAGGATCAGTGATCGGACCTCTTCTCTTCCTCCTGTACATCAATGACCTACCACTTCACACTACATCCCCAACACGGCTTTTCGCCGATGATAGTCTCCTGTATAGAAGAATCCGCACCACAGAAGATGCCAAAGCCTTGCAGGACGACTTAGACAAGCTCCAAAAATGGGAACATGACTGGCTGATGTCATTTAACCCTTCAAAGTGTGAGGTGGTCCGCATCACAAGGAAGAGAAATCCTATCAAGACCACATACTGTATCCACAACAGCGAGCTCCAAGTAGTGAAGGTGGGGAAATACCTTGGGGTCTACATAGACGAGAAGCTAAACATGAATCACCACATAGCAGAAACTGCAAAGAAAGCTAACAACAGCCTTGCTTTCCTCCGACGAAACCTGTCAAGCTGCCCTCAGAACATCAAGGCCCAGTGTTACCAAACCCTTGTCAGGCCAGTCATGGAATATGCAAGTTCTGCCTGGGACCCCACACCAAAGCTGGCATCAGCAGCCTCGAAGCTGTACAGCGTAGAGCAGCACGCTTCGTGAAGGGGAACTATCTCACCACGTGCAGCACCAGCCAGATGGTAGCTGACCTAGGATGGCAGCCCCTTGACGAACGACGCTCCCATGCCAAGCTAGTTATGGTCTATAGGATTGTTCATGGCCTCATTGACATCCCTCCAGAAACCTTCCTTCACCCATCAGCCATAAATACCCGCGGGCACGGCACCCGCTACCTCTTACCCTTTTGTCGTACAGACGCCTATCTGCACTCTTTCTTTCCCTCTGCTATCAGACTGTGGAACCAGCTTCCCATGCAAATTATCTCTGTCGATAGCGTAGAGGCTTTCAAGAGAGGCCTGGTGACGCTGGGGTAAACTGAGAATTTGCCTGTTTTAACTGTTTTTACTCTGCACTGTACATACATGCGCGCCGTACACACATCTTTGTACATACACTCATGTACGACAATACCCCAGAGTGGGTTATGTACATCAAGGAAGAAGAAGAAGAAGAAGACAAACTAGTTAATGGATAACGAATATTTCATCATCTACCAACATAATAACATTTATAAAGATATCTCGTTCTCACTCAGCCTTAATCTCAAAGTAGGCCGAGTGGAATTTTGGGCCGAATCGACCCGACACCCCCGGGATAGCCGATAAAGGGGAACCAGTAATTGTATGTTTTGGTATTGCGGGAACTTCAAAGGGTTGTCGGTACAACAAAGCTTTGGTAAGTTATTCTTACTTCCTATTTTTGATTTATGTTTCGTATGTTCATTGGAGGTTCACAGATTTCATTTCGCACTTCAAGATCTTCAAAACAGATATTTATACGAACTGGAAAAGTAATATTAGGATATAGTCGATAGTTATGTAACTCATGCAATTTTGTTGTGTCGGGTGAAGTCGGACGTTTCGGTAAATGACCAGTTCGGTAAATTGATTTTATATAATATTTAGTAATGGTTTGAACGTTTCGGTAAATGATTTTTAATAGTGATTACCTATGATTAGAACATCACACCTGAATGCATGTGTGAAAAAAGACTGTTAATACTAAAATGTCACTAACAGAGGCATTAATTAAATTTATTTAAGCAAAACAGAGTGGGTGAAAGATGTATGAGTGAGGAAATTTAAAGAGTTTTATCGTACAACGAATTTTTTTCGTAGATCGTGTCAGGTCATAGAGGCCCAAAATATAGAAAAAAATGTACCTAAAAGCCCAGAAATATCGTGTAAAAAATAAAAATATGAATTTAATACATAATTTTTTGCCAAACAATTATAAAATGTTTTTTTTGCCTTGGAAATTTTTTTTTTCCTGGGGTTCGAGACTCAGAGGGTGGTGATAAGTATTGAGATTTATTCTTTACGTTTTAGATGGATAAAATGAGTGTGTTACTGAATTTTACATAATATTGGGGTCCATGACGGGTGGCCTCTTCAAAACCTGGATGGCGTCAAGTCCCCCACCGGTGAGAAGTGAATTTTGAAAATGGATATAAACATCAAAAAAAATATATATATATCAATGAAATTTGCACATATGATGTAAAATGCTATTATAAAGCTACTGGTGAAATTTTATAACTATACGACCAGTAATAAAACGGGTGGTGCCATAAAACCCTGGACGGCGCATGGATGGCGCATAATCCTGGATGGCGCTTTTTAGTAGGACCGTAATATTGTCGTGTTTATAGAATATCTCCTGGCCTTTCTGACCTTTGTTCTCTGTTGTTTTACAGTAATTGGCCTTTGGGCTGAAGACTCTAGTCAGAAAGGCCTCAGTTTAAATATTACTCAGATGACTGTGAAATTAGTTCAAATAAATCAATGTAGATGCTTGCTAAGTTGACTTCCCTCAATTGCCACAACCATGTAGAATAAGAAAAAAAAATAATCAAAAAACAAAAAAACAGAAACAAATATTAAACAAATTCCTATCCAAAAATCACTAAGTTTTGCAGTTACCATAGGAGTATGGACAGGAGTCCATATTCGGCTGAATTCAGAACATCAGCAGGTAGTTTTGATTATATCCGATTGTGAATCAAAACACAGTACACCCTGTCTCTTGCAGACAACTTAAAGCAGTGTTAGACAGTTACAACAGTTGACTGAAAGGTCGGTCACCGAAGACATTCACAAATATGCCTAAAAGAAAAGCCAGTGAAGATAGTGCAAAGGCTTCCAAGAAGGAAAAAGGTATGCAAATAGAATCATGGTTTAATTAAATTTGCATTGAAAAGAACAGTTTAATGATAATGAAATAAAAATAAGAACACCCTAATAATGTTTATTTTGTAATTGTACTGGTATATGAATTTAAATAACAGGAGAAATTGGTCTAAATCAATTTTGTCCCAATTAAGACTTTTTACTTTACTTATGTGTATTTTTGTATCACCTGCTGTAACTTTTAAGTGTAAGCAGAGGTGACACATAGGAATCACTTTTCTGTCTGTCCATCACACTTTTTCCGTCATGCTTCAATAGGTGACACATGTGTTCCAAAGAACACTCTTGTTTTTTGTCTTGTAGTTGAAATATGTATAACCAGCTATAGTTTCATGTTTTATTGTTTTTCATATTATACTATACAAAAAAGGAATACATAAAGTCATATAAAAGAGTTAATTGATATTCATTATTGTTTAATTTTTAAAATTGATGTTTCTTCAGGCATTTATCTATCTTTACAATATATAGGTTTATTTTCCATTCATCATTAGGATCAAAACCCGAGGCAAAAACTGAACAAAAGGTAAAATCAAAAACAAAGAAAGCAACAAAACCTGTAGCTGAACAATCACCATCTACATCAAAGACAACAGAAGCTAAGGGGAAATCCAAACAGAAGCACTACCCTAAACTTATTGATGAAAATGACAATTCTGAGGTAAGTAAATAAATTGAATTTATTAATATGTTGAAAGAATATTCTTTTAGCCCATAACAAAAACACTTTTTATTTTATTTTATGCAGATTTATTTTAGCATTAAGTATTTTGCATGATCATAGAAAAATAACTGACAAACTTCAGGAGACCAATTTAACATTTGAATTTATTGTTTGAGTTATTGTAGTCGCCCTGGCGTCAGGTTCGGCGTTGGCATTGCAGCTTTTGGTTAAAGTTTCGCATGCAAGTTACTGTCAACCTTATATCTCAATAACCATTTATGGTATTGACTTGAAAGTTTATAAATATGTTCAGGGGCATCAGACAACCAACGTAGATAACTCTTGATGGAATGTATTACAAATTATGGCCCCTTTTTAACTTAGAAATTTTGGTTAAAGTTTTGCATGCAAGGTACTTTCATGCTAATATCTCAGTATCCAGGCATGCGATTGATTTAAACATCTTTAATATGTTTAGTTACACCCTTTTTAAAAATTTTGGTTAAGTTTTGCATGCAAGTACTTTCATGCTAATATCTCAGTATCCAGGCATGCATGATTTGAAACATCTTTAATAGTTTAGGGGTATATCTTCAGGTAGATAATTTTTGATGGAATATATTACAAGTTATGGCCCCTTTTTTAACTTAGAAATTTTGGTTAAAGTTTTGCATGCAAGGTACTTTCATGCTTATATCTCAGAGTCCAGGCATGGGATTGATTTGAAACATCTTTAATATGTTTAGGGGTATCATACTATAAAGTAAGATAACACTTGATGGAATATATTAAAAATGGCCCCCCTTTTAACTTAGAATTTTGGTTAAATTTTTGCATTCAAGCTACTATCCAGCTTATATCTCAGAAATTGCTTGTGGAATTGAATAAAAAGTTAAGGAGTGTCTTCAGGGGCATCAGAAAACCAAAGAGGATAACTTTGGGACTGAATTTTATGCAAATTATGGCCCTTTTCTAACTTGGATTTTTGGTTAAAGTTTTGCATGTACAGTGTTATTGTGCTTATGTCTCAGTAACTAGGCATGGGATTGATTTTAGACTTCATAAAAATATTAAGGTGTATCAGACTATTAAGGTATATCATTTTTTACTATTTTATGTACAGGGTATGAGAAGGGCAAGAATTGAAATAAATTTCATTTGATTTACCAACAAGCATTTTGAATAGTCGAGTGTGCTGTGCTCTGACAGCTCTTGTTTTTGTTTTTTTGTGTTTCTTTGTTAGTTTTATGTGACAGTGTGTGTGATTTGTCGTCATTTTTTAGCTGTTTGTCAGATTACTTAAATATGAATTCACGTCACCAGTAATAAAATGCTTCTTAGTTACAAAGTAAGTTTACAATGAACACTATAAAGCCTTATCTTGATAACAATATTGGTCAGAATGTCACTGCAGTTGATGTTATGAAGGATGGCAGGAAGGATGTTGACTGTTTTTATGTTTGAAGTGGTTTTAATTATGAATATGGTGTGTAACATTTCAGAAATGTGTGGAAGAAAAAATATTCCTATACATCATTTAGACTTATTTTGATGTCTTGGCAAATAGAACAGACCTAGATCAGGAGCTGTCTGATCAGATCTCCTCTCTTTGTTTATAGTAATACAATATTGTAGCTTGAAATTTACACTCTGCAAGACAAAATAATTCCATTGTTTCAAATACCATTTTAAAAATCTGTATATGAATATTGATCAAATCTCAAATTTGGACATGAATATTCATTAGGAAAAGGGTTAAACACCTTTCTTTGAAGATTTTTTTGGTATAGCTGAAGACTTAAGCCCTGTTAAGACCAAATGCACCGAGACATTTACTATGTATTCCAGACCATAGCAGAGGAGATACAGTTCACAGAGCCCATTCCAAAGAAGAATGCAAAAGGGCAACTGGTGTTTCCGGATATGCCAGAGTTCCGGCCTAACATGACCCCCAAGGAAGTCCTCCAGGCGGGCAGTTTTGGTGGCACTTACTTCCGTCCCATCAAATCTTCAGTAACAGGTGGTGATCCTTTTAACAAATTGATTATAAGAAATGGTATTTAGGTATCTCAGAACCATGTTTTGGTGGGGGTATTTTTTAAATCATATTTCGTCCATATTTTGAGACTGGGAAATGGGATAAAGTTAGTTGTCATGACAAACCATGTTTGATTCGCCTTTGACAATTGCTAGTTTTCTAATGCATGGCAGTATGGGTGGTACTATGTGGCCACTTTCCAATGGCATGTAGTAGAACTATTAAGGTATAAATTAAGCATACATGGAGGGCTGACACCATTCTAAGTGTAAGTGTGTATAGAAATACCGGTACATGTAGAAGGAGGTTTATCTGTTAAATTGTCAGCCCCCTCCCTGATCGTCAACCTGCTTCATAAATTGATTGATAATTATATGTTAAGCCAACTCAGTGGTCGTGGTATCAATGTACAATTGTCTACAATACTAATGTGGTATTTAATGTACATTTGTCCACTATGTTGTGGTATTTAGCATACATTTGCCTACAACACTAATGTGGTACATTGTATTTGATGTACATTTGTCAACAATATTTTTAGGTTGATTACATACAGTATGCCTAGCTATTCTACTCACCCTGGTGTTGGCTTCTGCGTCACACCTTGGTTAAAATTTAGTTTAGCAAGTTACTGTCATGCATATATCTTAGTAACCAGCAATTCTTATTGATATAATACTTCACTATGGTCTTTAATACTTCACTATGGTCTTCAATGGAGTTAATGATGTTTGATAACTCTTGACCAAATTTGATGCAAATTATGGTCCTTTTTGGACTTAAGAAATTTTGGTTAAAGTTTTGCTTGCAACATTCTATATTATATTTCAGCAATCAGTCATGGGATTGACTTGAAACTTCATAAAGGTGTTAAGGGGCATCAGACCATCAAGTCAGATAACTCTTGACTAAATTCATTGTAAATTATATCATATTTTGGTCTTCGAAACTTTGGTGAAGTTTTTGCATGCAAGAAATTTGGTTAAAGATTTGCATGCAGCTAATAATCAGTTATGTAATTGATTTAATGCTTCACTTGGGTCTTCAGAGGCATTTAAAAAATATGTGTGATAAGCCTTGAACTAATACAATGTATAATGTAAATTACGGCCCTATTTGGCCTTAGAAAGTTTGGTTAAAGTTTAGCATGCAGCATACTACAATGCTTATATCTCAGTAAATAGTCATGGCATTTACTAAGAATTTTATGTAGGTGTTTAGGGGCATCATGCCACCAAGTTAAATACTTATTATTGTAAGTTATGGCCCCTTTTGAACTTAGATATTTTGATAAGTTTTGTGTGCAAGTGAATTTGTTAAAGTCTTGCATGTAATTTACTAAGATAATGATTATTGATTTAATCTCTAAAATAATAAGCACCAGAATAGTCGAGTGTGCTGTCTTACCGACAACTCTTGTCAGTGTTTAACTGCCCTTTTCCACAGCATTGTTGTGGTATTTAATGTACATTTGTTTACATCATTGATGTACCATCCTTTGCATCATATACTGTAGTTTTGACTGTCCCAAGAATGCAGCCTTGAATGTTAGTTGGAAGTGGTTTTCTACAAAAATATACCCCAGCTAAAAGCTTACATGTGTATTAAATTTGTTCCTTTAAAGTCTACAGATAAAGTAAATATTTTGTGCATTTTGCAATTTCTGAACTTTCAGTGTTATATAATAGTTGATGACATATTGTTTCAGATAAAAGTTACTCGGGGGTTTGGAAAGAACTTCCAAAAGATTGGATAGAGGGATTGAACATTGCAAAACAGGTAATTATCAATTTAACAGATGTTTTGGCCAGGATATTTATTTCCATAGTTATTAAAATTTGATATATAGCAGTTTTATAAGCTTTGTGTTAAAACTGTAAAAAGATTTTGTTTGTAATGTTCAGTTTTCCTAGTGAATTAGTGGATAGAGAATCTGCCTATAACAATGAGGTTGTGGGTTTGATCCCAAGTTACCTTATACCAAAATTGATAAAAATGCTACTGGTAATCCGTATATTGTGCTCTGCACTCAGTACATCTGGGTAGTTGTAGGACCAGCTGACCCATGGTCAGAAAAATGTGCCTGGATGTGATAATGTCCCACTTTTCGTAACACCTACTGTAAGCAGAGGTGACACATAGTGATCACTTTTCCATCACGCTTCAGCAGGTGACATATGTTCTAGGGAACACTCTTGTTTGCAATATGATATTAATGTGAAGCAGCACTATACTTTCACATGCTTTTAAACTGAATTGTTGTTAGGATTATATATCCAAACAAACTGACTAACAATTTTGTTTCCTTTTTTTTTTTATATAAAAGTAGTTTAAATTTTAGCTTTGGTTGACTGAAATGCAATACAAGCTGTACGTCCTGTGTGTTCAGGTCTCATCGCCAACATACTACGAGGACGTGAACACGTATGGTGTGAAATGTGGCGGCAGTCTGCAGATGTGGGAGGAGAGTGGCTGGATACATAAGCAGGACCCTTATGGCTGGTTCCAGTGGTACTGCAGGTACATTTCTGTTTGGTGCCTGCACCTGTCATATACTATATACAATTCTTCAGGTGCACATTTTTCCCTCACAAATTTTTGGACTTTTTTTAGGAAGCTAAGATATTACTTACTGTTAAAGAAAAAAAATATGCCATCTTTTTCCCCCATAGGGATGGGATTATTAGAATGTTTTATCTTGGGTGATTTTTGGATTTGCTTTATGATTGCTTACAAAATGGTGCCCACACATATTGCTAATAATAATGATTAAGAAAGAAAATGGGAACAGATCATTTAATCAGAAAAACAATCATGGAAATGATAATTATATATTCATATTTTGAGTTTTTCATGAATGGATTTTCCCGTTTTTGCTAAATTAGCCTGGAAATTGTTCTTAAAAAGGGGACTCAACTCTTCAGTGCTTATAAAGATTTAAACCTTCTCTTTCAGTGTTGATAAATGTGTAAATAACAAACAATATGTCCCTATATTTCATGGTGATTTTGGTATTCTTAAGTACATCCATAAACAGTAGTGTAGCATTTAAGTATGTGATGAATACATGATGCATACAGATATTGCCCTTACTTCTTAATGTTTTACGTCTGCTTAAATATCTTGAGGTCTATTTTGTCATTAGTTGACCTAGTTAACATTTGTGCAAATAAATGTTAACTTGTTTCAACAATAATTCATTATCAGTGAAGTAATTCCACAACTTATTTAATCAGCTCGATTCAATTTGTGTATTTTAAAACTTTAAGTCCTGTTTATTTTTTTTAATTTAATTGAGTAACCAACATAAACAGTGTTAAACATAGTAATACTGGGTTTTATACACAATTATGAAGCACACTTGAAATAAGCTGGACTTTGCTATGACTGCCATACTGCTGTAGTGGGGGTTAGCTCTAACACAACAACAACAACTATGAAACAGTGAATCATTTACTATTGTTTTCAGATATCAGTGATTACTGTAATTCAGTGAAGAAATCAGAAAATTCTCTCATTTCATAAGTTCAGATTCAGTTTCAGAAGAAATGGTAATACATGTAGAAATATTTCTGAAAGTTTGCTCAATTATATGAGTGTCTTAGATTTTTATTGACCTTTGTTACACATCAATTTGAAAATAATAGGGTATTTGACCTTTTTTAATCAAGTAATCATACATAGAGGAAATGTATTTGTTTTGAGTAGATATGGAATATATCTTATTGAGAAATGTGATATATGGATTGTATCTCACTGTATTTCATCAGTTAACATAAAATAAACAGACATATTTGTCTCTCTTGTAGGTTTTACCAGGGCAGAAGGACATCAGATGATGAGAGACAAATAGGCCGCTGGTTGAGATGCGCCGGAGAAACCGGGCGCTGGAGGAACAATCTCATCTCCA
>CM037794.1:6705206-6755206 GCA_021229015.1 Solen grandis
GTATGAGTAGACAGGAGACCCAGATCTGACTGCTCCGTCCAGGATCTGGGTCATCTCTGTTTGCCAATGCACAAAAACTCGTCTATTTGTAGTAAATGTGTTGACAAAAATATAACAGGAAATGAATTATATTAATGTTATTTTCACAGACTGAGAGTGACAGTAAAGCAGAGGAGGGGTCAAAAGATGAGGAACCAGCGCAACAACAACAACAAGATGAGGAGGGAGGGGGAGAAGACTAGAGACTAGTCTCGCCATGTATTTACTATCTAAGACTCAAATTTTTGTTGAATTTGAATTATGTATAATTTTAGGAATAAATTTTACACATTTTTACAAAGTCTTTTTCCAAAGCCAAGTATCAAAATGTTATTAAAATAGAATAAAGCGAAGGATACATTATTTTGAATGTAGTGTTTTGTTCTGGAAGGTGATGTTGGTGTTAGTGAAACGTTGTTGAAAGGAGAATTGTGGTGTATAAAGCAACACAATGAACATTAAAGTTCCAAGAAATGGAAAAAAAAAGTTAAAAAGTCTTAAATTTAATTGAGTACACAATATGACAATACTAGTCAGATTATAGCAAAAAGATGGACTTTTTTAGCTTTTAAAGACAAAAGAGCTTAAATACATGTGTCAGAAATATATAGTGGTAGGAGTTTTGTTACACTCAAGTCTCTTTCTCTTTTTATACTGAGTCACAAAGGAAACTGAACTCTTAATCACAAAGTTAAACTGAATTGATGCCTTAAATTGAAACAAACTGTGATAAAAACAATGTATTTTTTCAGTTTTGTTAAATCATTTTATGTTTTTGTTAATATCAATTTTAAAATTCTATTTATTTCAATCTGAAGGTATACTTTTTCACTTTTTTACTTTCATTAATTTTTTTTTTTTTTTTTTTTCAAATAAAGTTTGAAAAAAACTTAGTGATAAAAATTCAGAAAAGTAGTTAGTATAAATAAATGTCAGTTTATGTACATAGCAACTTGTTGGAACATTGAGAAATGTGCTGTTTTATGTACTTGTGATTACAAGGTCTTTATTTTATGTATGAAGATATCATTGGTTACACAGCACACTGTATTATAACGTTACTCTATATAGTGTTCATTTTTATATATAAATAGTCTATCATTTTCAACCTTGTTAACATTCTAGAAAGTTTTTATTACTACTTGTAACTCTAAACGAAGACTGACATTCAAAACAACATTGCCATCGATTGAAATAATAAAAAATATATAAAATTCTAGACTTGCATCTGTTCCTTTGCTCGATTCCTTCGTCATGTATTTTACAAAGACATGCAAGCAACTTATATTGCTAAAATGAAAATATCTTCGTTAGCGGAGGTTGTGTTGGCACAGTTTTTGATTTGGGTGGAAAACGTAGTACACTGATAAGGTTACTTATCCGTATGCATAATAAAATGCCCATTTACATGCAACATAAGGCCGACCTAGAATTGAACATAGTGTTGAATCCATTCTACACTACTTAGTATTAGATAATACTTAAATTCTTAGGTTGATGAAGTGACATAAATTATAACCTACTGATATTTTTTATATATAGTTTATGTAATAATATAGGTTCATATGTTGGCAAGACGTCCTTTTTTTTCTCGATGCATGATATAAGACGAATTGTGGCGATGAAATATGTCGACTTGCCCATTACGTTCACGTCAACTCGGGGAGTCAGTTAAACGTTTCTATACGCCTCAGGCTCGAATTCACCATCAATACTTAGCGCTAAGTAATACTTGAATTCTTAAACTAGGAAGATTTACATTCCATAATTCCTGATTTATGAAATATTCAAGTACATAGGACAAAGCTGAATCAGTTATTACCTTAATATCTTACAATGATTGTTAAGAAACGAAATATGTAGGTATTTATATTAGAGAAATATGACTAATAATTGTGCCCTTAAGTATCTAAATTTTACTTAACGCTAAGAATAGGACTGAATTATACTCTACTTTTGTATCTGACGCGGATCTCCGAGACTTCACGCCGATGTAGCGAATCTGCATCATCAGTTTATGGAAGGCCGGCAATGTCTTGAGTAGGGACATCGATCGAATCCTTCATATCGAATTTGACGTATATACCAGCTAGTGCTTTATTTGAGCTTTAAACGGGATTTAAATCAAAGTGTAATTACTTTTAAAGGATATTTTTACAAACATGCAAGTATTGTTTTAATATTCTGCTGCAATTTTACGTCAAAGTATCTTGATGTTGTGGTGAAACTATCTTTGAATATCGTTGTTATTTACAACTAACAAACATACGAGTAAAGTGGGAAAGCCTTACGAACTTCCCCTAATTATACGCATACTGTGTATATGTATGTATGTTCACGCTTCGGTGACTGCAAGTGCAATATCCAGTGACTGTGCAGTTGTATAAATGGTCGACACTTTTATTTTTTATATTGATGTGAGCAATAAAAAAGATGTTTATAGTATCTTTATATTTTGATGCATGTGCATTTATAGTGATGTATTTATACAACGTCGGATACCCATGGCTGCATATTATACATCCGTCAGCCGTGGGATACTTGGTTTAGCACTTTATCGTTATAGGGATATTAAAAAAAAGGTACGTCGACCAATCAAAATGCTGCTAACACAAATGAGTACTCTTCAGTTGGAGATCTAAAATCTGTAAGTCGGTAAAGGTTTTGGAGCATCTGTCGGGTGATGTATGGAGATACGGAACGAGCGCTCGTGGGTTTCTGACGCTGGTATTTATATGGCCTTCAAAAGAAACCGCCTTTACTTTTACTAGAGATTTTATACTTAGTTGCATTTTGCATTTTTACGGAACTCAAATTTTACTGGGATTCTTAAACAATAAAATCATACAAATTGAAATCGTTATGCGGTAGGCGCGGCCTTTTTTATCACATGGTATCAGTCGTCTGAAAATGTTTCTTATTAGTTGGATTTATTTGGAGTTCTTGTTCTTGGAACAATTTGTTGGGGAGCGATATGTCACATGTCCCAGCTTCAGAAAATTTCTACAAGAAAAATATAGGCCCAGTTCAAGTTGATAGAGTTTATGTATGATCAATAATGAAACTTAAAACAACTTAAACAGTACTTTAATTTGATATTTGAACAATATATTTATCCATTTCCTTAAAGAAAAAAAAAACTCATCGCAGACTTGTGAGACTCTAGCGCCATTATATAATATTGTCACTTGTTTTCGCGACCTGGAAACGAAATTGTTATTCTTCGAATATTGCAGTAAAGGCCCACACCAGTCAGTCATTCTCAGTCCCAAGTTCTATGTTAATGATTTAAAGCGAAAGGTAGACATATTGCGGGTAAATATATGTTTGGTAACACCGTAATGCATGTATAACTTATGAAAAATAACCAGAAAATTTAACATTTTTTTCCGTGATATTTTTTTTGTCATTTAATTACTAATGAATTAATGTATGGTGGTGATTTTTCGAACTAAATAACACTCTTCACTATTTAGCATTGGCCGAAGAATGGAGTCTAGTATATGGCCCAGTTAATCAGTTGATTGGAAATTAAGGCACCGTGTTGTCTAGGTGTGTTGAAAATGGGCCAATGAATATGATCCCCGCGTGAGTCAGACGCAGTACTGGTTAATACTATAATAGTACATAGTATAGCACTGATAATTTTCTTAAATGACTATCTGGACAGGACAAAGACATAACAAAAACATGAAACTTTTACAATAAATGTATAAAGTTTTTCTGTCCTTTTTACTTTCCTGCATGTTCTTGCTTGCTATAAATATCCCTTAAGCTTTAGCCTTGCAGTGCTTCATTGTAAAGCCAAGATACTTCAAGCAGAAAGCACGAACCCTTGAATGTGTCACTGAAAGACTCGTTTGTCTCATCACCAAACAGTTTACACGCAAGAAAATAAACCTGATCTGATTGGCACTCAATATGACAGTTTTAAATTTGACTCTTCACCAGAGGTATGCACATGATCAAATGTGAATGGGCTACTTTTATCAGCCTGGATATAAAGTGATTATGTCACTGACAATTACCAGGAATGCAAAACGCCTTCGAATAACTCAAACTGTTTCTGAAGATAGTGAACTCAGTGTTAAGTTTTTCATCAACCAAAGACTGTTTAAGGTCTATATATCCTTGGTTTACTTTTTAACAACCTTTAAACATATTAAAAAAAAAACAAAAACACTTTATTTGTTATTTCAATGATTATGCTAGTGATTCAAGTATAAGAAAATTGCTGTACTGAAATAAAATACAAGAAACAACTGGTACTCTTAATGCTAGGATAATCATGTAAATTCATTAAAGAACAGTTGCAAGGGAAACTAATGCACAGAAGAAAGTACAAAAGACCGTATAAATAAAACTTCTTGTCGGGACAGTCAGAACCTAGTGAAAGACCTTAAAAAGCAAATTAAGGATGAGAACCGAGATATTCGGATAATGAAAATGTAAAATATTAAATAATTTCATTTGAGATAAGAGTAATAAATGTCTATGATGAAAAATGTAGAAATTACACCTCAAAATTTTAAGACCTGTGATTATGAACATTGAAAAAATTCATGTAAGTGCCACCATGGTTCGAGACGTAGTAGTAGTCTGTAAGTGTTGAACCAAATAAACATCCAGCAACATATAGTCCTCGAAATGAACCACCCGGGGCTAGGAATCAAATCTGCGTCGTACCATTCATTTTGTAAACAAAAGCCGCAATTTTTACTAGAAAAAAGGTATACATGTATTTTTGTTCATTACTGTTTCTGTAGGAATTGCATGATAACGAGACACATATATGAACACGCTACTATTTCTTCCGCTTCATATGGTGTATGCAAATTGAAATCCGTTTTGAAAAACAAAAGTAAAAGCAAACTGAAAATTCGAAATGGAGAAGAATTTGCGAAACATTTTGCAGGACACGATGCAGTTAAAATTGCTGTATCCAGTATTCTGTAAGCAGAAAATTATTTTTCAATAAAAAAATGATTTGTACAAAATGGTAAGACGCAGTTGCATTTAACTATGGTACGACACAGTTGTCTTTTTGTTGCAGCCTTTTCAACGTGTTAACCGTTTCGTTTCGACAATATGTGCATATTTTACCAGCCTTTTCGAACGATTTCTTGTCTTCGATATTAAGGTGCACGCAGTTTCTTATAATGTTTCTATTGCATTGCAGTACGGTATACCGGTATCGGCGATACATAACGGTGACATATAATGTATATATTCGGTCAAAATAAACACGTTCTGTACCCACTGATAAGAAGGTATGGCACGTGTCTGGTGTTATGATACACAATTACTGATTAAATATACACATACATGCATAAATGTACTGAAACATGACCCCCAAAAAATCAATAAAAGATATATTAAGCGAACTATAAATGTAACAATATGGAATTTAGAGATTTTAGAGACAGTGGATGAATACAAGGGAGTCCGGGTGCGGTACTCTAGCTCATTTCGAGAATAGACTCCTTGGTTCTTTTACGTGTCCGGGGAATAGCACTGATATACGAGAGACAAGTTCCTGGGTAGAACAAGTACTGAGTTCAAGTTCCCATATCAACCCCAAAATTTGCCGAGTACAAGACAAGGGCGAATCTGGTACAAATTTTATACGTATTTTGGTTTGACGCGATCATCGGAGGAATGTGCCCCGGTTGGGATTCGAATTCACGACGAGTATATGTTCTGTGCAAATTATGACTTGTTCATTTTATTGTTTGCATGTGTGTGTAGAGAGAGAGAGAGAGAGGGAGGGGGGTTATAAAGTAGAAAATAAAAGAAAATGCACAATAGAACTACAATATAGGTATATGCGTAAGGTACGATTTTTTTTAATGATAGAAAACGAACACTGAAGAAATAAAAGGTCCCGGAAAATAAGTTATTCCACGGAAGCAACATCTTGGACGAAATCGGAGTTTCATGCATAAATAGGTCAGATTTAATTTTCAGTTTCCAAACATGCTAATCATGTAAATTTTGATCAAACACATCATGTAAACATATAGAATTGAATGTTGCCCAGTGTATACTTAAATATCGATAACATATTTTTCACACACGCATTAAATTAACGACGCACGGCGTCTGAACATTGCAGAAAGCCACGTACACGGTGCATAACCTTATCAGCGGCCGCTATATCCGCAGGCTCCCTGCGCTCGCACCGGTCATTCTCTGCTTAAAAACAAACAAACTCACGATGGACACACGGTATAAAAAAAGATCAGTGGTCACTTTTAACAGGTGAGTTGTTCGGTATTAAGTAATGCCGCCGATATGGTTATGCACCGTGACGTAGGCCACATGTATATACCGGTGCATAAAAAGTAAAAAGAATCATGATATTATAATTAAAAAAATAATAAGATTATAGTCTACTACATAATATAATTTATGAAACATATTAATACACATACGCAAACTGTTGAATTTAGAGACACGAATAATAATTATTTTCGAAAAAAAAATAAAAAAAAATAAATACATTAAATAAATAAATAAACAAAGGGTTTCCCGAAACTTAGACTTCCCCAAATCTTAGAGTGATTCGATACGATATGCGATGTGCGATATACGATTTACGATATACCATTGCTATATACGAAACAATGCGATACGATCCCGTTCATTATGTCTAATACGATTGGATGCGATAGAATACGATTCGATACAAAGCGATGCGATTGAGTATACGATGCGATACGAACGATATACGCTATTTTTGACTACTGATACGATAGCGCTACTGTATCTTTTGGGAACGAAAAAGATATATTGAGGGAACGACTTAACGTCGAGGGAACGTCGAGCTGTCCTTTCTTCAACCAAGTATAAAAAATAATGCCAAATGAAAATTCATAAACACTGTTGACATTTGCTTGGCACAAATTACTTATTACATTGTATAGTGAAAATTTTGCAAGATAACGCAAATTCTTCATCCATTTGACCATAATGTCTTAGATAATTTTGATTTCTTTTGAAAACTGTTAATCAACAAATTTTGAAGTGAATTTTACAAAACGGGAGATTTTATGATCCCAAAACCACGATTCTTGCTAATGTCACAACATAGCGAGATAAATAGTCAGTTAAAGTAAGTTTAGGCAAAAACAACAACAACAACAACAAAATCATGATATATGTTCATATCAATGAAATGTCCCTCTTTGTATTTTTCTCAAAAGAACAACATATGATAATGTCGGCACAATAAGACAAGACATTGCCGTCAATTGTCCATCTAATTTAATAACTGTTCCCTTCAGCAAATTATCATTTAGTTATTTATATGACCGGATTAAAAAACAAAAACATATTAACACTGCAAACTGGTGCTATCGTTTGTCTATTTAGATTATATTTCCTTATTAACTAGATTTATCGGACCTAGACTTCCCATGTTATGAATCCTGCAAAGGTTCTACACCAAAAGGAATTGAACAACATCGATCAAGGCCGATCTAACTATGTAAGCATCAGGTTCGGTCAAAAGTAATATACATGGTGCATATAAAGGCAGCTTAACGAGAATGTCAATGAGAGTGAAACGTTTTAATATTAAGCTTGTACTTAATTTCATGTCTGAAATATTCATTTGTGTGAAATACTTGTAATAAAGAATAATTTCACACGGAACATGACACCCTATTTCGTATAAAAATGTAAAGGAAATATTCTTTACATACTTCGAAATTAAAATGTACAAAAAATTGAAGAAGTTAATTGTTAAATTACCAGTATTTACAGAAAAATGCATTATATGCCTAGAAAGCGGTCAAGTTTGAGTCGTCCTTCCTCGTGATGGCTGGCATCTGTTCATATATGTATATACAGATTCCGTCACTGATTATTATTATACTGCACTTTGGCTTATTGTGGACATTGTAGTTTTTATTCGCTTTATATTCAAGAAGAGAGAGAGAGAGAGAGTAATGTATAGCTTTATATTCAAGAAGAGAGAGAGAGAGAGAGGGTAATGTATAGCTTTATATTCAAAGAGAGAGAGAGAGAGAGAGAGAGAGAGAGAGTAATGTATAGCTTTATAAATCAAACTTCTTTTATTCATCCTGTCATAAAATAGATTCTTGGGTTTTGCTTTTCTATTTTCATACATGATAGGAAAAGTGAGGGACTTTCTGCACTGAAACAACAGTATTATATATACTGTATATATTATATGGGGTGTCTGGATAGCGTAGTGGTAACGCATTTCGCATCTTACCAATGCGTCCCGGGTTCGATTCCCGGTCACGTACTCGAGAGGGGTACATAGGTCGCCCGTTCAAACACGTTGGTTTTCTCCGGCTTCCTGCCAAAATAATGACCACATACGCCACTATCCGAGTCAACGAGAGTGATTTTTTTAAGTTGTAAAAACTGTTTCGTAATCGATGTTAAATAAATAAAGTTTAAACTATTATATACGAAATATTTTATCTTGAAATGTATTGCCCCAAATATGGAACAGCGGCTAAATAAATAAGATATCGTTCCGCAGAACGACCAGTCTTGGCAAAAGATATGCCAAATATATAATTCTTATGAGATGTGGAGATTAGTCCGCACTACATATTCACTTAATAAAAAAGCAATCAAACAATCTGTTTTCAAAATATCTTTGCATTTAGGGGTATTTCTTTTAGTTTGACCATGACCATTGTCCATCCAAATTAATTTGGCAGCCAGATAGTTTCTCGTTCCCACAAAATAGTATCTCGTTCCCACAAGATAGTTTCCCGTTCACGCAAGATCGTATCTCGTTCCCGCAAGATCGTATCTCGTTCCCACTAATCGTAAATACTCGGCCTTATCCGTCGGTGGTCGGATACAATTCTATTTCGTAGAAATGGGCGAGGTGTTCCGAATGCGTTCCCACAAGATAGTTTATCGTTCCCTCAAGATAGTTTCTCGTTCCCACAAGATAGTATCTCGTTCCCTCAAGATAGTTTCTCGTTTTGTTCCCCAAGATAGTATCTCGTTCCCACAAGATAGTTTCTCGTTCCCACAAGATAGTATCTCGTCTCATGACGTGAAAATGTATTTGGTAACTTAAATTTAGCAAAAACACGAGTATTAAGTTTTAAGGGAGAAAACGCTGGATACAGCAATTCCAACTGCGTCGTATCCTTTCTAATGTTTCGCGAATTCTTCTCCACTTCGAATTTTTAGTTCGCTATAACTTTTGGTTTTCAAAATGGATTTTCAAGTGAAGCGGAAAAAATAGTACCGTGTTCATATAAGTATCCCGTTATCATACATTTCCTATTGAAACAGTAATGAACAAAAATATACCCTTTTCTGTGCAGTTTTTATTCCAAAGACTATGCTTGGCAAAAAAAAATCCACCTAAGTGAAGTTTTGTTGTTGTTGTTGTTGTTGTTGTTGTTGTTACTGGGTTTGGGACTTGTAAATAGAGAATAAGTCTGCCTGTAATACAATAAGTTTTTGAAACAGATTTGGAAGACTTATTAGACGATGCCTCAAAGTGTAGTGATGATTTAATCAAACATAAGCGCTACAATGTCTGATCGTGCAGCAGCAGAAGTGAAAATGAATGATCTGTTAACCTTTTCCCTCATATAGACTCATTTTGACGCACTCAGTAGGTACCACATAAAGCCTGATCTGCAGAAAACCACAGTTAAAACCTTACCAAATTTAATTATAAAGTCCTCATTTCCAAACCAATGAAGAGCAGCGAACAGCATAAAACCTGATCGGCCTGCGAGTTACTCGCAGGCTGATCTGGTTTTATGCTGTTCGCATAGGTCTTTTCATGGTGTCCTTTATGAGGGAAAGGGTTAAAACATATAGAAAGGAAGTTCTACCATTAGTCATTTCTAATTACGAATGTTTTACAAAAGATGTAAAGAACACAGTGTGATCACTTTTTACTTATTTTTTGTGCATACTATGCAATTGTCAATTATGCAAATCTACTCAAAGTGTATTCTTGAAGTATAGAATAGTACTTTTGATAAAGAAAGCCCTATCTTCGACAATTTTTTTTTCGAACAAGTGTTGAACCTGGTATATGTAGCCTAGTTGGACTGTCAGTGAGTGCAGTGGTGGTGGTGGTGAAAAGAGTGGTTACTAGGGGCCACTCAAATATTCATGAATTTTTGCATGACACTCACCTGAAGTCTCTGTCCCTTGAAACATGTATTTGGGACTTGTAACATTTTTACAGGATGCTGCAAATAACATAGAACAGTTCATTCATGAATGGGGAGTTGCAGATTTTCATTGAGCATGTCAAGAAAGATTGTATATATGAATATATTAATATTGTTAGATCAAGTAGATATAACGAAGCCTGTCAGGGACCATGAAAGGTTATTCTTGCAGCTCCAGGCACTCTATACCCCCACCCCACCCCCAATAAAAAGTAAAAAAAACACCATCTAAGCTAGTTACGCATCATATAAATTAAATCAATGGTCAACCAAAAACGTAATGCTCTGCTGAAAGTGTTTCTGGTGTTAGATTACTTACTGCCACATCTTATAAAATCCCAAGCTGTGGAATCATGTGTTATGTCCTGAACACTAAGATATTGCACAGGTTAAAAAAAAAACTTAGAGAAATTAAAAACAACCAAACATATAACGATAATCGCACAGAAAATAACTACGTTTTCACAACATTTAACCCTTTCCCTCATAGAGGAAACCATGAAAAGACTTATGCGAACAACATAAAACCAGATCAGCCTGCGAGTATGCACAAAAATAAGTAAAAAGTGATCCCACTGTGAAAAATGTAGAACTTCCTTTCAATATGTTTTAACCCTTTCCCTCATAGAGGACACCATGAAAAGACCTATGCGAACAGCATAAAACCAGATCAGCCTGCGAGTAACTCGCAGGCTGCGCAGGTTTTATGCTGTTCGCTGCTCCTCAGTGGTCTGGAAATGAGGACTTTATAACTAAATTTGGTAAGGTCTAATTGTGGTTTACTTTAGATCAGGCTTTATGTGGTACCTATTGAGGGCGTCAAAATGAGTCTATATGAGGGAAAGGGTTAAAGATCTTGGCACATAATTTAATAACAATGACTACGTAAGACAGTTCTATCTTTCCATATCAGCTACTCATTAATATTACACGGTATTCATAGGAATGACACGCACTGGATATGATGCTAACTCAAACGGAGAGAGTCGGACTAGCCTGTCTAAGGTTCATCGTCGGAACCCACAATATGTATTCCGTTATCACTACCGTATATCGATTAAGCGAACGTGGATTCCGGCGATGGGCCCACGGTTTTAACTGTTTACATATAGAATATCGCTTATACATACTACCGCATTTGTCGGGCAATTGTGGAGCAATGTTATGATGGTCGTTTTTCAACTGAAGATGATGTTTCCCTGCTGCCACCTCACAACACTTCATTCATTTCCTGGTTGCCATCCTTTCTTAATACTCACAGGCCGAGACTAAAAAAAAGTGTACGTTTAAAATTAAGAATGTACATCCAATGTACATGCATATAAATATCAATAAGCACTTTTACTATATTACATGTACTAAGAATATATACTTCAAAAGTATCATTAATGCGTTTTAAGGAAAATAAATTTGCCAGTTACCAACATTTTATACTGTCTTTATCAACATAATGCTTAAACAGATGAGACGGTCACTTTTTTTCATAGACATATACATTACATTAACATATACGATAAGGCTAAAGGTCATACAATGTTTTACTGACGACCCATTACATTTATTCAAACAGGAATCATAGTGACCTGTCCAGTTTTTCTCCGTGATAAAGCAAAGTAAGCACATTTTGGCGTTATCACTGATACTGACGTTCACTGTTACTCATCGCTATAGTGAAAGGATCTACTGTTAGGATCAACCTTAACTTTAAGGTAGGCGAGTGATACATTTTCGTAAGAACATTATTCTGAGTTAGTTATATTGTGATAAATCCATTTTTTAATAGAATGTTTGCAATAATTGCGTGTGGTGTATGGAAGATCGACACTGAGTAAAGTATTCCTGAGGATTCCGTAGATTGTCTTTTCGAGCCCCCCACTAGGGGCAAGGAGATTTCACTGAATTGCCAGGTGCGAAGTACTGGTCCAACCTAGGAACCGTCGGGAGATATTGGTATAAATTGTAAGAACTTGGTTCTAAATCGACTTAAAACTTAAAAAAATAATTTAAGTGATGTCCTGGGCAAAATATTTCGTTGACTTGTGGTAGCGAACGTGATTGCTAATCACGTTGTATCTCGATGGAGATATCATACCAAAATACTGGTCCAACCCAGGAATCGTCGAGAAGGATAAGTTTAAGTTGTAAAACGTATATGTTTGTCTGATTGAAACTTTGTGATGAAAATGAAAGCACGCAAAGTTAGATGAAAAAAGATTAGCTTACCTTTATTTATATCTTTATCCATTTTCGATTATTACATTTTGTTTTGTGGAGGGTAGATCATTTAAGTTTTTATAAACACAGTGATTAAAATACTGTTTATATTCTGTTTTGGATACTTACAAATTCACTATAGAACACGAATCAATTAAATATGTAAATTTATCAAATATCAGGAAAATACGCAGTGCAATAGATTTAAGTTAAGCCGGGAACTTCTAAGTCGGATAGAAATATATTAAGACATTTCTCCAGACAATAGAAGCCTATGCTCACTACGCTCGCTTCGGTCTTCTATTGTCTGTAGAAATGTCTCAATATACTCTATCCTTTACATGAGGGTGAGGGTACAGGATTTGATGCACATTTGTCATGTTACATTATTGGCAAGATCAGATGAATGATAACGATACAATTTACCCGAAATTAATGGCAACCTTTATATGGATCGCACGTGCATTTTACACGGATTAATTGTGGTAGCCTTAAAGATACGTACATATTTATAATCTAAGCAGATGTCAATTTTCAATATCTTATTCCGGGCCGGCAGTCGTTAAAAAAGATGAACACATCATTTGTCTCAATGGATTGCTAACAATAAGCATGTCGCCACCCTTACTCTCCCAATTTCTCTTCAACACAATTTACAAGATAATATGAATATGTGGAAGCAAATCTAAAACAACAAACTTTCATAATTTAATTTATGTATTTTTTTTAAATTTCATTTTATATACAATTGTACTTAATATAGGTAAATTTAATGACATTCAATATACGAAAATATATGTATCTTATTTCGCAAAAAAATGATAGAAAAGAGACTCAAAAATGAGTTACAACGATTTAGCCAATTCCTGTAAAAAATGATAGAAAACAAATATTAAGATGAGTTCGAATTTAGCTGACTTAAATTAAGTGTTTAAATTGCACTTCAATATGACTAATTCCATTGAGATCGAATTATTTTAACTGGTAGTAAGTTGGCTAAAAATCTGTAAGCAAAATGTTTGTAAAATTTAAGGTAGCAGCCTTAAAGTGCTTTTAAGCAGAAACGCTACGAATAGCGATGTGCTAGCAATTAGAAAGATTTATTGCTCGATTAAGAGGAAGGTAGATCTATATGTATTCGTTCCCATTTTCCAGGACTGACAGATATTGATGTGCGTTCCCGAATTACGTTGTATCTTTCAACAGTCTTATCATTTTAACATCTGTCAGTTTTAATAATATGAGTTTAATTTTACTTAATCTAGATATTTTGTTTCAGTTACATGTCATAGTCAGTATATTGGATCATTCAACTCTTATTTATCTCATAGCACATGGTATTTACTGTCGTCCAATCAGTTGCTAGTATTTTTTCATAGTCACCATGGATTAAAACGCGTAGTCCAACACTTTTGGGTGGACTATGCAACTACATAACTCACACTTTTGTGACGTTTTGGCGGTAGTGGAAGGAAAATGCCATGTGCTAAATAGCTTAGTTAATTTTTTTCCCATGTTTCTGTAACTTGCTTTTTTTCTTGGCTAAACTCCACCACTGATCTGTTTAAAGATAATGTCGTCAATAAGTGTTGATTACAGAAAATACCGCACGGCAAAAGTGTGGGTTACATTTCACGGCAAAATTCACATCCATGTAATTACAATAGGATAAAGCGCATGCGCAGCGGAAAAGTGGGCACAACACAATAGCCCTAATGATTCTTTTGTCAGATGTGTAGTATTTCCTAACATTCGGGAAAAAAAATTGCGATGTGCTTTTCGTGTTAGCAAATACAATTTCAGGAACTCGGAAGGTTTTACCGAATGTTAGGAAAAACTGTACTTCTGACAAGAAGCATTGGGACGTATGTGTAGGGCACAATTTTCCGCTTCGCATGCGCTAAATACCATTTTACTTGATAAAGAAATACAATACGGCAGTTTTTTTTCTCTTTGAAAGATACACTAGCTTATAATCATGCGATATAATAAAATGACTTAACACATATAGTCACACTGTATGTACATTATTATACGGTGTCATGTGTCATCCTTTGGGGTCAGAGTTCAAGTGTCATCGCATGTCTGCCACAGGTATCCGGCTCGTAATCCAATTTGACCTATATACATGTACTATACAGGCAAGGTAAACAACTCCCTCAATCGAAAATGTAACCGGCTTCGTTCCGTCACCGATATTTTCATTACACTTCAACGTACATCTATGAGAAAGTGTAGATTTTGCAAGAACGTCTGGCTCGTGATCGATTCGAGTACGAAAAAAACAACACAACAATTCGTCAATTTTGAAACATTGTTAAAAACAACGAAAATGTGTCATGTAATAGTTAGTATACCCAAATGTACGAATTATCGACCTTTCGATTGACATAGGTCTCATAGATGTCGTTGAAGTGTAATGAAATATCGGTGACGGAACGAAGCAGGTGTATTTCCCGATTGAGGGAGTTGTTTACCTTGTCTCTTAGTACATGTATAAGGTCAAAGTGGATTACGAGCCGGATACCTGTGATATCTGCAAGATATGTAGTGTGGAGTGTAATATGCAAATATACGGGAGATAAACACGAACTGGTTTACTATCTGGGTAATAAACCCGGCTAATCTCTGATAGTTGTATTCACAAAATACATAATATTGTACATTTTCAGTTAATAGGAATGGCTGACTTGAAGAAAGCAGCATGCGGTGCAATAGATGCCGTGAAAGAAGAACTACACGGAGTCAGCAGGGACATCTGGGAACATCCTGAGGAAAACTTCGAGGAAGTGCATGCACATGCAGTTCTCACGGAGTTCCTCGAGAAGCACGGTTTTCCGGTGGAAAAGCACTTTGTTGATAAGACAGGATTCAGGTGCGTTTGATTTTTATTTCACAAAGATAGTGATTTAGTACTAAGAACCACAGGTACCCGGCTCGTAATCCAATTTGACCTATATACATGTACTATAGAGACAGGGTAACCAACTCCCTCAATCGGGAAAGTAAACCGGCTTCGTTCCGTCACCGATATTTGCATTACACTTCAACGCACATCTATGAGACCTATGTCAATCGAAAGGCCGATAAATTACGTACATTTGGGTATGCTAACTATTATATGACACCTTTTGTTTTTTAACAATGTTTCAAACTTAAAGAATTGATATTTTCTTCTTACTCGAATCGATCGCGATGTATTTTTTTATGATTAATAAAAGCTATATGTTGAAAATCCAAAACTCCTGTAGAATGTACTTGAAATGGTTGTCAATAATATATATATAATATATATATATAGATTGTATTGAATTTGTGTATAAATGATATGTATGGTACGGCGGTATGGAGTGGGATGCCCTCGACCCTCACATACCTATTGACGAGGAAAATAAAGAATAAATAAAAACCAAAGGAGAAAGTTACCATTTTAGCTCGACTAATCATAGAATAGCCGAGATATTGCGGTCACCCATTCGTCGGTGTCCGCGTTAATATCTCGTATACCATATCTCAACCTGGTCCAATATTGAATTTTTCCTATTGTTATAGACTATTCATAGAATATCCCGAGCTATTGCAGTCACCCGTTCGTCGACGTCGGGGCAGCGCCTGCGTTAACAATTTCTTGTGTCTTTCTTGTGTGAAATGTATATGGATAGAGGTCAATGAGAGGACGTTCAAAACCTTTATTTCATAATAATATTTTTTTTTGTCCGGAGCATTATTCCGTAAGTATACAAGTTACTGATATGAAGCCTTAAATATACATAAATAGTGATGTGACCAAAGAACGTAACTCTACCTGGTTGCGTTATTTAAATATCTCCCTTACTCAAATATTATGATGGATTTTGATCTTGAGCATTATTTAAAAAAAAAAAGATACAAGGTATTGACTTGAAACTTTAAATATACATAATTATACAGTGAGTGATCAAGAACAATAACTCTACCTGCTACTTTTAATTGTCTCCCTTAATTTTATTTTATAATGGGTTTTGTCCAGAGCAGTTCTCAAAAACAATACAACAAACATATACATATTTATGTTTGTAAATAATCTATTTTCCATTTGAACATTCAGAACATGATACGGATTCAGTAAAACTGTCAAGGTGCTAGAATAGTCGAGCGTGCTGTCCTCGGGTAGCTCTTGTTGTTTTGGCAAGTTAATGCAAACTATTTGCACTGTCATGAGCGATTATAATTATTTTGTGTGAAAGACACAAGGTTTAAAATCATTTAAGATATATTTTATCTCTCTCTCTCTCTCTCCCCCCCCTCTCTCTTTCTCTCTCTTGTAATCCAGTACCACGTATCACGAAGCATCTCGTATCACTATTAATTTGTTAGCTGTATTTGTATTTTCTAGGTAAATAAATACGATAATTATAGATCTTGATTTTTTTTTTATTTGAGGAAAATCTCAACTTGAGGTAAAATGAGGTTATCATTTCAGGATTTAAACGTGTAAATTATTATCACACCGTATATTGTAATAGCTTTTATGTCTCTCCAGATCTGTCGTCGGTGAAGAAAGCGAGGGTCCAAACATTGCAATCCTCTGTGAGTACGATGCCCTGCCAGAGATAGGACATGCTTGTGGCCATAACTTGATAGCCGAGGTCGGTATTGCAGCAGGCATCGGTGTACGTGCAGCATTCGAGGCAAACAAGAAACCTCTTGGAAAGGTATTTGTTGTAAATGTTTATTTGTGCGTCAAACAGAATATTCGGCTTGCTTGGGTTTTAAGTCCGGTCATTTGAAATAAAACAGATATTTGCTGCTGCCTGACAGTTATGATCACGCCTTTAGATCACATTTGAAACAAATGACATTTGTAACATCTGTTATGCGTAACCAATGTTGTTAGGTTTAACGTACCACCGACAATATATCAGTCATTTGGAGACTGTGTCTACTTGAGACTGATATAGTGCTGCCACACTGCAGTGTCACGCCTTAGACATGTGGCATGATACCCCACCAAGTCACAATATCCTGACACAGCGCCAACCAGTCCTGCAACTACCCTTATATGCTGAGCGCCAAGCAAGGGAGCTATAACAGTACTATTTTTTACGCCTTTGGTATGTCGCGGCCGGGGATCGAACCCACGACCCCGCTCCCGAGGCGGACGCTCTAACCCCTCGGCCACCGGGGACGGTGCTAAGTACTTGTCCAATCAAGGAATATTTAGAGGGACAAATTAACTACAAGAATATGTTTCCCAGTTAATGTACGAGAAGAATTATGTCGAGGGTTCATGGATATCACAGTAAACAACCGTGGGTTTGCATTAATATATATCAGTAACATGCTATTTAAACGTCGGTCAAGTTTCAAGGCGTGCTTATTAACATTCGATAGTAAATTGAAACATGTGTGACTAGAATTCTTATTTTCATTTAGAATACCAGTACCATAAGCGACATTACTCGTATATATTAATTATATGATATCCTGTAAAATGACGTTGGTAGTATAAATTGTGACAGGGGTAAAGATAAGGTACGTATTTGCGTAATTACGCAAATAAAATAGATAAAAACCCAATTCTTTTAAAATTCTAGCGTATCAAAAAGCAATTAAAAATTAGATTACTCAAATATCCAAAATATTAAAGCGTACTGGTACGCGACATTTTGAAACCGAGTGATGTTTACAAATACTCGTATATATTTGACTGGTTACTTGCGAATCCGCAAAATAGACTTCAAACGATTTCTGGTAATTTCCTTCTTTGGGTTCCATTCAAGTAAAACATAAATCCAGTCTGTCTTATTTGTTCATCTGACGCTTTTCTATTTGTTTGCTCTTTTCTATTTGTTTGCTTCAAATATGGTTACATAAGGCAGTAAGAAACTGGTAAACGTTTAAAAAAACACTGAGTAGATACCTAGCACTGACTGCAAACCAAACATCAGGCATTTGTGTCGCAATAATTGACGATCTGGAAGTTGAGATAGAGTCGATAGCATCCAATTCCATGTTAACAAGTAAATAATTTGTTTTATCGTCGTACGGCCTATTTTCGTCACCGTCCTATTTTCGTCATGTTTACATTGCGCGTGACCTACAAGAGCGAGATTTTCCAATTACGTCATCGGTCTACTCGTAAGAACTGTGCACATCGGTATTTTGGCTTAACAAGCAAAAATCGATAAAATGCGTCAAAAACAGGTAAATTTTGTAACTGAATAAAAGAAATAAATAAAAGAAACACATTTCTTATTACTTTTATTTGTTCATATAATTTCCTGTCATAATATCCTAAAAAAATGCATAAAAAATTATTTATCATACACTACCCCCAATCCTGTCGTCTGTTTACAAAAGTCACGTGACTATGACGTGTTGTATACAAGTTTAGTAGTTATAAACAGTTCCACAATGCAGTTCCACAATGCTATTCCATTTTCTTTTTCGGAAATAAAATACAATCATTGTTTTATATTACTATTTTATTTACGAAATTTGTACATTAGATACAACATTTAACATTTCATTTATTTCAGAAAATTCCACTCAATCGAGGCAAAATATAAGTGCTATTCTCCATCCAGTTTACCAAGTGCCTATCAGGCTGTAAGAGAGCACAATATGACTGTAAGGCGTGCTTTCACATCGTATTGTCACAAAAAATAATTATTAACCATCAAAGAACATGTTATTTTATATGATTAGCCTGTTAGTTGTTACATTACACTGATCCAATGTCTTTAAATTCGTTGATTTCCTTAACTGAGCTGACCTGTAACTACTGAACTCCAACACCGGCGGATATGACGAAAATAGGACGGAATTCCAACATGGCTGTCGTTTCTATTTTTAATACAGTGACCCAATTCAAAACACTCTGATACTAACAATTTAATTATTTGAAATAATTTGTACCTTTTGGAGGACCAATAACAAAATGAATTAACGGTACGTACATCATTATATGGTTTTTCATCGATTTTATGTTGTATATTTTAAGTTACATTTTGACTCTGACGAAAACTGGTCGGTCCACGCTAATTCAGTAGTTAAAAGTGCTAAATCTTTGGATTAGGAAGATCAAATATGATTGAATGTTTTTTTTATTTAATTGTTGAGGAGCTAATGATAAATCCTTCATATGATTATTGTTCAATTGACATTGTTGCATACAAGGACAGCAGGCGCATATACCAGTAAGAACATGTACATTGTACTGTTATTTCAATTCCAAAATTAAGTTGATGAAAAAAAAAAACAATTGACTATATTATCATTACTCAATTAAAATTGTGAAAACCCAATTCCTTGAAAAATTGATGAGTAAATACCCAATTGACCTCAAACCTTATCTGTAGCCCTGTTGTGATACCGGTATGTCGCTTAATATGTCAGCTACCACCTGCACGTACTAAGCAGCGAAATTGTAGGTTCAAGAAGGCGTTCATGTGTACTAGTTTCATTAGAAATAAGAGTAGAAATACAAGGCAAAAAGTGTATGTGTGTGTGTGTGTGTGTGTGTGTGTTGGGGGTGGGGTCACCTGCGTTTCTACACTGTCGGCGGAAATCACTGTCTTTCGTAGCAGGAAATCAAAAGCAAGCATCGTCAGATTGTCGCAGCTAATTCCACGATCACTCTGTTCATTGGCCTAACCATGCAATGCTAGCATTATTGGTGGAAAGTGACAAAAGCTTAGTGCTTTTTATTTTTTATATCTATAAAAATCTTTAAAAATCGCTGCAAGTTTACTTCAACCAGCGCTGGATTGGCACATTGCTGCTTTGAGGCCTCTCTGATGCGGGGCAGGTCACGCCATCTGTATTTAATAATTCTCTGATTTGAGTGATGAAATTACTTGTTGTTGCTTTATCAACCTGAAAGATAGGTCTAGGATCGCTGACCTCCGTTAAATGTCGTCACATGAATACAAACATTTTGTGGTTCTATATTTCAGCTGACTATACTGGGCACCCCGGCGGAAGAAGGCGGAGGTGGCAAGATCAACATGATCGATGCGGGTGTGTTTAAAGGCGTAGACGCCGCCATGATGGCGCATCCTGCCCCCTTCAGCACACACGTCTTCCCGGCACTTGCGATTGACAGGTACATGTATTGGTTAAAGCATACATATATGGTAGTTTTCAAATATTGCAAGAAATGCGATCTCAGAAATAATTACCACAGTTAAATATGATCTTCAGGCTCAAACTTTTAACAGGTGAGGAACACTTTACGAGGTTACCTTCAATGATTTTACTTTAACTAAGATATGTTTCAACTGTTATACATGTAAATCACCCACGACGACGTCATACGTGATTGGAATTGGCTTATCTCCGGTAAGTAGGTATCTATCTGTGTGCAGGACTCTTGTGTTGTGTTGAGCATTTACATGTATTATGTTATGCTCTATAACCCACATGAGGTATTGTTACATGCATGCCTCTTTATTCCCCATTTACCCATGTTTGATTATGCTTGTGTCATGTAGAATGAAATATTATATCCATGAAGGTGTTCGATTATCTTGATACAAAAATCTGACATAGACACAGAGACGATGCATAGACACGTATATTGCATTCTGATAGTCATGTCTGTTGAAATTATTTTTGACCACAAGTCACATCAGTTAGATTGATCTACATACTGTCGTATGTCTCAATGGTAACAGGGTGGTCGTAAAATACCACGGGAAGGCTGCTCACGCCAGTGTGATGCCCTGGCAGGGACTGAACGCCCTGGACGCCGCGGTCTTGTGTTACCAGAACGTCTCGTGTATGAGGCAGCAGTTCAAACCAACATGGCGGGTTCACGGTCAGTAATTCTTTCCAACGCTGATCAGTTGCTTGCTTGCATTCATGTACATTTGAAGTTGCACGAACGTCCCGTAACTATTTTGAGATGTTTGAAATAGGTACCATGCCATGTATGCAGAAGATTATTTATAGGTTTTGGTAACATTTCAGCCGGAATACAGATCCGTTCATGAATTATTGCATAGCTAGCTGTGTGTAGTATAGGATCTAGCAGTAAGGAGTGCGGTTACAACCTTTGATGCTGTCGATGATAATATCAGATTACATATGCTAATAACTTGATCAGCCACTTTAATCTTACATTTTCTATTCATTACTCGTATGTAATATTATTGTTCAGTTATACATGTACTTCATTTCAATGAGACTCTGGTCGAAGCAAAGCAACGAGAGAAAATGCATTTTTATGCTTCCCGAAGGGAGAGCATATAGTTGCCGCTTTGTCAATTCGTCCGTCTGTCTGTTCGTCCGTTCGTCATAATTTTATCCGGAGCATAACACAATCAAAGCGCCGAAGGCACTGATAGATTGTCGGCGGGTTGGTCGTTGTGAGCAGTATGAGCGCTAGATTGTAATCCAAATAGGTTATATGCTGGATTCTAATCTGTTATAAAGGGGGGTATGTGGCCAGTATCAGTTTTTCAGTTGTCAAATAAGAAACAAGAAAAGATAGTTTTCATTTTTTTTTTGTTAAACATTAGAACACGATAATCAAAATTAAAAACATACATCTTAACTAAATATTGAACAAGAGCTGTCAGAGAACAGAACGCTCGATTATGGAATTGATTTCAATGCCCTATATATAAAATAGTAAAAATGATAAACCTTGATACTCTGACCCTTCATATTTATGAAGTCTAAAATCTATGATGATGATGATGAACAGAAGCAACGACTAACTAACGTAATCTAGAATTTTGACCTGAGCACACCCTTCCCAGTTTGTTTGTTTGTTGGGTTTAACGTCCCACCGCCCTTCCCGGTTGATAAGGTGTGAAGAAGGCCCTTAATGGCACGTGTCAATACCACACACACACACACACAATTAACAGTTCTAAATTTTATTGATTATAAATATATCAATAATTTTTTTTTTCATAATATAAAATTATTACATGCTGATGATGGTGATTTGGACATAAGTCTAAACTTAATCTTAAATTTCCTTCTTCATACTTCTATTGCGTCAGCATGCGCGTGTTTGATTAATTTACTGGAAGTGTGGCATACACGCGCCAGTCAATGCTGTATGGGTATACCGGTATCACCTTAAAATGGACCCGCTGTGTATAGTATGGTACATGACAAATGTATAGTGAATTGAGAAGTTTTAAATTGGACTATCTAATACATATAAATAACATGTCTTCATAACTTGTCGTTGGTACGAGTTTGCATATGAACATATGCCTTTCATCTGCGTGGTATTTTTAAGGTGCAATGGAATTTCCATTTCGCGAATATTTACATTGCGCGGTATATGAAAAATCTTGATAATATAGATACATAAATTAATAATATTCATTAAATTTAAAACATTATATTGATTATTATCATAAACTCTAAGTTTAATATTTTCATTGCGTCCATTGCTCCATAAATTTTTCATTGCGTGTTTTAGGCCTACCACTTCAAAACATTGGGTCACGTGATCTTCCATTCCACTAAAATATGACCGCTTTTTTCCACTTTTCTAGCTTTTGCGTGGCTATTGACTTTATGAGAAGACAGAAATGCAACGAAATATATCATTATCGTGCGAAACGCTGCTGAACTACTTTGGGTTAATTACGTACTTATGCGAAGCACTATTTTTCTTAATTGCATGAGTAGATCTACATGTACTCCAATTGGGTTCAAACTCTGTTTTGTAAACGACGCAGGTATTTTGTTCACGCTGAAAATGGTTGTATTCAGCTTGAGGAATTTGTAAAAGAAGAGTGGACACAAAAACTTTACACATTAAAAGAGTTTCTAAATGTCATTTAAACGTCGTTGCAACACATCTGTGTAACACACTCCACTCGCTTTCGTTAGCTCAGCTTGCATTGTATGGGTCCGTACAAAGCGCGGAGTGCTACAGTTAAAAATGTTGTGGAAAATATGCAAATCAGAAAGGCCCGATTTCGAATTTCAGCATAAGACTGGCGGCCGCTGGCTGCCAGTCTAAAAACTATAAGAGGTATTAACATGAAACTTCATAGGTAGATAAATCTCAATGAGGAGAAATGTAGTGTACAAGAACCATAACCCTGTTTTGCATAATGTATGAGTTATTGCCCTTTGTTATTTTTCATACTTAAATTTCGTCCAGAGAACACATAGTACAATAAAGTACCCATCAATTGAACTAGCGCAGCTCGGGGAAGCATCCACCGGTTCTACCGGCACTTGTACTCTTTAATTAAGGTTGCAGTTAAACTATTAACTTAATGAAGAAATATTCAACCAAAATAGGTTTAATGAAAGCCTGTGTACACTCCGGACATTTATAAATGCAACACTCTGTAGATTTTTATCTTCTAGAAGAAAATTATATGAACTAGAACAAAAACTTAGCTGATTTAATATATCAGTCAGACGCATTCAAAATTTCATTCTTAATTGTTGCCGACATAACATGTTTATTATCAACAGTTGAACCTGCCTCATTATCACAGATTTAAATAAAAAAATTAACAGTAACGAATGTCGCCATTGCTGGCGTCAATTGAAGCCTGACATCTACGACGTATCGTCAAGATTTTGGATGTAATACTATGATGTGGAATGTTGTCCCAACCTCTAACAATGCTTTGCAAAGTTCAGGGAGAGTAGTTGGAATATTCGCTTTATCATAAACCCGTCTCTTCATCTAATCCCAGACGTGTTCTGTTAGTAACATGCTGGCAAGTCAAGAACATATGCTTATGCGATAAAGTTCCGTGTGAATAGTTGCCCCATCATGCTACAAAAAATGCCAGGGCATTGTTAATGTAGGTGTAAAATAACAATTTGGTTTTGTTGAACAAATTGTGTTTTTACAATGTCCTTCATTGTCCTTCACAGAACACTGGTCATAAAGTCGATAATCACGTGCAGCTATATTTCCTCGTGCAAAATGTGTTTTAAGTAAAAGACGTGTTGCACATGCTGTATAACCTTTTTAACCCACATTTTAGGCAACCAAAACATGTAACAGGTATCAAGGAAAAAAATTATTGAAATGATAGAAAGTAAAAAAGAATGTTGCGTTTTTTAAATGTAAAACGAGTGTAGATATGCACAAAGCTATCATGTTTATTTGACTTCTTTTATGTACTTCTTAAAGTATAATACACTTTTGAATTTCTTGTTTTTTAGGTATCATAGCAAAAGGCGGTGTTAAACCAAACATCATACCAGAGTTGAGCGAGCTTGAATATTATGCAAGGACCCCGAATAGGTCCGAATTAATCCTGTTAAAAGACAAACTGAACACATGCTTCGAATCGGCCGGAAAGGCAACAGGTTGTCGGGTTAGTCTACTAATATTTGTCTGAAAATACAGAAACTAATCGGTTACAGTCGTGGACTACAAATTTCTCAGCCCCTCACCGCTGTGGGTTCGAATCCCGATAGGGACTTCGGATTTTTCATGTGAGGAAGCCTTCCAGCTGGCTTGCGGTAGGTCGGTGGTTCTACCCGGGTACCTCTGTGTACTCGGGGTCTTCCTCCACCTGTAATTAGCTGGAAGTCGCTATATGATTGAAATACTATCGCAGTGACGGTAAACCCCAATACAACAACAACAACAGAAACTAATGCTCATATTCTTTGTATAACACTTGTAAACTGCAAGTAGTTTATTATTTATCATATCTAGTGTTTGTAATATGTACACTTAACGGAACTTCAATATTTTTGAATATTTCAAAATCTGTACCAGTTTTCTCAAATTTTCACCACATGTGAACCGTTGTATTTCATCGCTAGTGAATTAATACATTATTTGCTTGATGCGTAAATACCCTTTTACCGGATGTTTAATGTGCGTTACCCTCGAAATCGAAAGTCGCAAAAATGAACTCTTTCACATTGTCTTAGTATGCTCTTCAAACTATATATTATAAAATAAATTCATAAAATATTCAAAATAAATTCTCTATTATTGTCACCTAATCGGGTACTGAGTCAATGCAGCATAAACATTCGAGAAACAATAGAACGTAACCATATGCAAAGACCAAAAGCAGAGACATCAATACGTTGATTTTGTTCCATGAACACCTCTTGAAAACGGCAAAGTCTTCGTCTTTCGACTTTTCTATTTGTGTGGGGGTAATGTCTCTAAGCTTGTGTAGTATTATAACAAATGGGTTGTTTGCAATAAAAATATACAGAATGCGATTAATATTAAATTTATTATTTGTTTAAACTTTCAAATAAGAGTAAATGCTTAGAGTGTTTTTCAAAATAATGAATAAGATTAGAGGAGGCGTAAGAAGTTCCGTTCAGTGTATTACGATATGTACATGTCTACAGTACAAGCCAGTACGGTGTTCCATAAAGGTCATGATCCAAAGATAACAGCAGTAAAGAGAAAGGCTGAAGACATGCGTTATCGTCCTCTTTCCGTTGCGTCTAGTTTGTAATGACGGACTCGCTTCTTTGTTGTTAATTCTTTTACAACAAGGGCGCGTTGATAGAAATGGGCATCTAGTTATCATATTAGTGCTTAGTGATAGAGTAAGCCAGCAATATGTGACCATATTCTAGAAAAGTTGGCTTAACTTTGAGAGAATTTTATATATCCTACTTTTCCTGAAATATTCAATTTTCAATATGAACAACTAGTTTGCCAAATGAATGGAAGAAATATTTATCATATGCATTTCTATAAATGTTTAGGAATGGGGAGGTTTGATTTAAATTGCTTCGTTAGTCCTTTCTTGACTCTATAAATCCAATCAGTCATGTGTCTTTATTTCTAGAAACAATTCAAATAACAAAATCAAATTCAGTAAGTTAACTTTACTCCTTGATCCGTTATTTTGGTCACGTTTTATAAACAAACTCAAGGATTATATATTGATTGCGTGACTTGTTTTCAAGGCAGAGATATGCTGGCAAAATAGACCGTTCCTGGACATCATCGACAACAGCACAATGAGTAAACTGTACAAGAATAACGCCATGGCGGTAGAGGGTGCGTTTCTGGACCCCTGTCCCATTGAGGACATTCCTCTGGGCTCTACAGACATGGGTAACGTCTCGTACGAAGTGCCCAGTATACATCCGATGTTCGGTATCGGGACTAAGGCCATCAACCATTCGAGGGAGTTCACGTCAGTAACAGGTGGGTTTTATATCGTTGAGTACAACTGACTATCAGTATACCTTGCATTGTAACACGTATACATCCCACGCTGCTTATATATTGCTGCCACACTGCAGTATTACGCCGTAGACATGTGCATGATATCACAACCAGTCACATTGATATATATGCTGAACGCCAAGCAGGGAGCTACCAGTACCATTTTTAATGAAATTGGTATGTCACCCTAGGGCCGAACCCACGACATCCAATTCCCAAGGCGTACGCTCCAACCACTCGGCCACCGTGGACGGTATAAAAAAAGCTATCTTTATTAGAAAAAAATATTTTATCATCATCATCATCATCATCATCATCATTATTATTATCATATCTACTACTACTATACTGCCAATGTACAGTTGTTGTTGTACATTCAAACAATCTATTTCTGATTTGGTATACATTTGGTTCAAATCATGCTCGACATATCGACATATCAGTTGAACTCTGACCTTGGTCTTCACTTGACCATGACCTTTAAGGTAGTGGGATCCTAGTTGATCCCATTTGAAGTAGACTGTATCTAAGGTTGTCCGTAATCTTAAATCAAACATTACCCTACTTTTGTGTCTGTACACAATATCTCGGCCAGGTTCGATAACAGGCGAGAATATTTTGTACGCCAGATTAACGGCCCTTGAATCGAAAAGAAAAGCAAAATCACCAGTGTCCGATCATAATCGCTGAGAGAAAATTAAGCAAAAAAAAAAAAAAAAAACCGGCTGTGATTCGGTTTCCACATTAACCTCTGGTTTCAGGTAGTGACGATGCCCAGCTGTACACGATAGCCGTGGGTAAAGCAATAGCAATGACGGCATTGGATATTTACACACAGCCCGGTGTTATGACGAAAATCAGAGAAGAATTCGAGAAGGCACCAAAATAATGAGATTGCGCAATAGTTGATGAGAAATGTTTTGATAAGAAACAGACTGATTGAATGTGATGAAATATTATTCACCTTCTTATAACAACCAAATATAAAAATATGTACTTAGACTTGATATTACCCAGTTTGTGCTCATTTCGTATTTGTTTTCTAAATAAGTATTGTATAGTTTGAATATGTAAATGAAAATTTATAAACTGACAAAAAGTCGTTCATAATTTTATTAAGGAATTAATATCATTAGACCAAGGAAAATCTCATATGTATGTTTATATTTTATTAGACCATTTTACTCCGAAATGAGACGTAGACATACGTAAATGAACGATTAAAGCCAGAAAACCTAATCTATATATGGTCTTTTATAGCAGTGTTTTGTCTGAATGTTTGTGGGAACTTACATAAGTGTAAGTATGGGTTATCTAGGTCACCAAGTCAAATCGTAGAAGCAGGTTTGCATAAACTGGTTTCCTCCGCATTGTTTGGCTATTGAGCCAATAGTTAGGTTTGATTCATTTGAACAGAAACCATCATTGTACACTGTACAATAGCCACTGCCAACATGAAACAAAAACTCATGAACAAAGGACAAAAAAAACAACAACAAAAAAACAAAAACGATGAGTAATAATGGACAAACGCAAAACTCACACCAAAACCACTAACAACAAAAAATAAATACTTTATACCTGCTTTTATCCTGTTTTTAACACCACTAATATCCTTCTTCCTGCACAACATATTATATGGGTATATATTTTTTACAGTTAGGATTACAAGGTGTTCAGTTTCGCACCTCTTTATTACCAACTGTCAGGAGGTACTTGTGGACTGGGTAGCTTAGGAAACCTGACAGTCTTTTACCTTTAAACCCCCACGCATGGCCATACTGTTTCAATATTGGACGTTTGCCATTATCATAAGAGAAAAAAAAAGAACAACATACGGTAAAAACACGCCAAACCACAGACTTGTTAAGTGAAATGCGGGATAATATAGATAATCATCAAAACTATGCAAAACCAAGATATATCTGTGTATCTGCACAGGTACAGTACAGGTACTTTATCGCACTGGGCGGCCAATCTTTGCCAGCAGCTACATACAAACGTTACTTGATGGACGTACTAAATGGTGGCAAATCATAGAAAATCAAATTTCAGAATAAAAAAAAATAAAAAAATAAAAAATGGAAAACTAGTTACCGGAAATTACAAGTTTAAAACAAGAAATGGATAACACTCACACAATTATAACGCAAGCCCAACAAGAAATAAGCAATACAGTGATGTGTATAGCGAAATAGCAACAAATAAAATTGACATAAACAAAAAGATGGTTGACATTGAGAAACGTCATAGTGCACTAGAACACCATGTTGATATGAACAAACATTTAAGAGACAGACGACAAAGTCGCAGATGTAAGTTAGCGAATGTTTGGTATTTCTGAAGTAAAAAATATAAACGAACGCGTTGAAATTTGCAAACAGACTATAAAAGATTATCAAAATTTAAAAACAGGATTTCAGGATATATCTTTTGACATAGTACACCAACTAGAGCGCTACTAGGACAGAATTATAATGCCGCTATCAATGATAGTTCCCATAAGGTAAGAACACGGAGATGATGCACACAACTATTATCAGAAACATGTTTCTAAACAATTCCCCGATTTCCCTATAAAATTGAGAGTGACAGAAGTTGAAGACGTCTCCATTAATATCCCCGACCCATTGCGACCAAACTGATCATGATCAGGTACCAGAGGAAGCATGTGGAAGTTTGGAATAGTGTTACACGTGACTAGCGGTGTCTTGGAAATTGATATCGTGACCTAATTCAAAGGGCTGATGATTGTACTGATTATAGTGATTTAAAGCTTCTGTCTTTAAATGTATCTATTGTCGAAATTAAATTGTCCAAGCGTTTTGTCATTTATACATTATATTTAGATATGTTTTTATAGGATACTCGCTTATAGTGTGGTCCCAAACGAGCATTTTTGTGATTGTGATTTAGATATTTATAGCTAGCTGTGAATACACACGTGTGTTTTACGTCTATCATTGCCCATCACAGACGCATTGTCATTCAAAGCAACATTCGATGATAGTAAAACAATGGTGGTGGGGTAGCCACAAGCGTACGTTACGAACGGTATTACAAAAATCTATATTTAGAATTATAACTAATTTTTAGTTCCGACGGAGCTGATTAAATTCACCCTTCACACATGCGTTTACTCCACAGCTGAAAAAAAAATCAGGGAGAGTAGAACAAATATTTCTACCAATTATCTGTGAACAAGCTGGTTTAAACTGTTTGCTATGGAATTCTGATCATTTAATCAAAGTCGTTTACAAGATAAATTTTGATGCCAAGCATCAAAGACGCCGCACATGTTTTTGAAGCACGGCTTAAATAAATCAAAGCCATACAGAAAAGGCCCAAAAACAACATCAGAAGCAGCAGCAGCAGCAAGAACAAGGGAAATGATGACGAAAAATTCAGCACTAGTTTATATTTGGTAAGGGACTTAGGTACAAGTCCCAGTATTAATTAACAATCTACTTCCCTTAATAATGTAGTTTGACGTAGGAGTATGGCATTCATTTTGTATTGATGATGTGTATTAAATTAAATATATATTTACAAGGCTTTACAGCATATGCTATGTAATGTTCAGTTAAATTTACCCATTTCAAGCACTATACATACCGGGACTGCAGATTTAGCCTGGGGCCGTAAATTAGACATGTCTGCTACGGCCATATGTTTGTGTGTTTTTACTCATTCTACACCATGTTATAACACTTAAATTAATATTTTATTCTGAATATTTTAAGATCTCAAAACATCTTTGAAAAAATAAATTTTGAGCTTTAATGAATCGGGTTGCTTGCAAGGTACGTTAACCAAGTTTTAAAACCCGTTGCCTACGAATTTAAGGAAAAGTCATCTGACACACATTATATGTGTCCAGTTTCTTCTTAATAAGGATTGAAGACTTGCATATTTTGAATCTTGTTTTTTATTTTCATCAGTTAATGCAAGTAATTGATTCATAAAGTGTTTCTTTTATACATATTACATGTTTTTATTATACAATAATAACAGTGGTTGCTCCCTGTTTTGATTATGCGGCTTCATTGGCAAAATTAAAACCACTCGGCGTCAATAAAATCTTATATTGGTGATAGGGAACCTCGGAACAAAAGGTCAAAGCATGCAAGTTCAATAAATAAGTGTGTTTCCTTGTTGTCAAACTTGGCGGTGTTTGGGGACAAAAGTCCCTGTGCCCCTCCCTCGACAACGAAACATAACTATACTTCCGGTCTGCCTGTCAACCTTTATATACGACTGACATGTTATTTTATCTATCGTTTTGGTACAGCTCGTCTAATACATGTTTTTAAATTGGAGCTGTTTTCAGGATCCAATATTTGTTTTCATACTAGTTTTATATACATGTCTTGTAACTAGGCATACAATCATTCAGCCCCTCGATTCGAGTCTCGGTCTGTACACTTCATAATTTTCTTGTGATGAAGCCTTCCAGTGAACTTGCCGTAGGTCAGTGGTTCAACCAGTGTGTCCTTTGCATACCTTTGTGACTGTGATGTACATTTGCCATCTGGGTTCTCCTCCACCTGTTATGGGCTAGACATTGTGATACGACAGAAATACTGTCCCGGCGATGTTAGCGTGAAGTCAGTCATACTTATGATATAGTTATGTCGACTTTACCTAGTTACATTAAGTTCGGATGTAAACTATAACGTTCAAGTATATCTTGTGTATCAATATATTAAGTGAGGAGTATACAGATGTACGATGGTTCACTAACCACAGTATTTCCGGTTGTGTAACAAACCCGAGTAATCTCTGACGATACACCATACAATATTGTGTATGTGCAGTCAGAATATATCCATGTCGGACTTGAAGAAAGCAGCATGCGATGCAATAGATGCCGTTAAAGAAGAACTACACAGAGTCAGCAGGGAGATCTGGGAACATCCTGAGGAAAACTTCAAGGAAGTGCATGCACATGCAGTTCTTACAGAGTTCCTCGAGAAGCATGGTTTTCCGGTGGAGAGGCATTTTGTTGATAAGACAGGATTCAGGTGTGTTTGATTTTTATATCACTAATATATTGATTTATTTCTTATGAAGTATAACTGATATTTAGAAAGAATGTTACTGTTCTTGTATTGGCAAATTAATACAAAATATTTGCACTTTATAAGTGACTAGATCTATTATTTGTATCAAAGACAAGGCATTAGTGTGGATTATAATCATAGCTCATTTTTATCCTTATTTATTTTAAACAGACTGTGTGTCACAAAACATCTGGTATTTAGAGACATTGTGAAAGATGTAGACATCGAATACCCTCGTGTGTAGAATCAAGTCACTATTACATGTAATGTATCACACCGTATTTTGCAACATCTTGACTTTTTCTCTCCAGATCTGTCGTCGGTGAAGAAAGCGAGGGTCCAAACATTGCAATCATCTGTGAGTACGATGCCCTGCCAGAGATAGGACATGCTTGTGGCCATAATTTGATAGCCGAGGTCGGTATTGCAGCAGGCATCGGTGTAAGTGCAGCTTTCGAGGCCAACAAGAAACCTCTTGGAAAGGTATTTTTTGAGGAGTTTATTTATTGCACGAAACAGAAAATTCGAAAATAATATTGTATTTTAATATGATTATAAATTGACGTTTGCTAGCGTATTCATGATGAGACAAATATTGGCTTGCCGGTCTAACTGACAGATAATTAAAGCACATGATAACCGTGCATGACACCGCATCAAGTCTCATACATTATGATACTAGGCCAACGAATCTTGATCTGTCCTCATGTGCTGAGTGCAAGGGAGAATCAACTATTTTGACCTATTTTACCGGGGGTAGATACAGATGACTTAACGATTACAAAAGTCATTTTGCCTATCTTTATTTAAATACTAACATTCAGATGGATATTAATCTTTGGTTCAACCTATTTCCCTGATGAAATATTGCATTGTGGCTAGTGTCATAGGATATTCCTTCTGCGGTATCATCTAGCATGCTGCTTAAACATACGTAATACATTACTAGAATAGATTCCTCGACTATCGATCCTAAGGTTCTGGTTCGAAACTCACGCTGGGACAAAAGCTTTCAGTTACTGCTCAAGACGCAAAGTACTGGTACAGTCTTTAATATCTAAAGGGATTAATAAAGATATTGCAAGAACCTGCTTCCTTACAGTATTCAACGTGATCAAAATTCTAATGTACTTCAAAACACTAGCACCACAAACGAGTTCTTGTTAATACTCGTAAATATTACATGGTGTATGTATTTTTTTAAGAAGACCAACGTTGAACTTATGTTGGTATAAAATGTCGCTCAATATGTGTCAGCGATCACCTTAGCAACAATCATTTAGATTCTAGAAAGGATGAACAACACACACACACGCGCGCGCGAAAAAGGTGTATATGTGTGTGCGTGTGTGTGTGTGTGGAGGTCAGGAGTAGAACTCTTGTTTTCGAGGTAAATAAGACTTTATATCTTCTAAGATAGGTAAGACGCGATTATTTTACAAAACCTTGGAATTAAAAAAAAAAGTTATTTTGATAAAAAAAAATCATTGCGTTTACTTGAAGTACTTATCCAGTTTTAAATGCCATGGATAAAGTTTGCCAATGATTACCATTCTTTTGGGGTTTTTTTCTTCGCCCAACAATAGGCTGTCACGTTACATGCTGGTTTAAGACTTCACTAATGCGGTGCAGGTCGTCCTCTTCATTTTAAAAAAAAAATAAGTCTCTCATCTCTAATATAAGTGAAATAGATATCAGTAGCTTGCTGATGATTCATTTCCGGCACTGGTTCATCCAGAAACTGAGGGTTAGAATTTGTGACGTTAAAACCTAAACTGTCAATTAGTGTTTCTATCACAAAATGTAAGCTGACGATACTGGGTACTCCGGCGGAAGAAGGCGGGGGCGGCAAGATCAACATGATTAATGCGGGCGTGTTTAAAAGCGTAGACGCCGCCATGATGGCGCACCCTTCCCCGTTCAGCAGTCACATCTTCCCGGCACTTGCTATTGACAGGTATCTGTCCAAACGTTTTTTGTTTCCATGTATATATGATAAAAAAGGGACCAGACCCCAGGTTCTCGAAAATAAAAACCATTCTTAAATATGATTTTATGGCCATTAGTTTCAATATATAGTATTGTAATATCGTGAATTCAGTGGGGGTAAATTGTGCACCTCTTGGGAAAAGCATGAAACTTTGCATAGTAATAAATAATGGTATTTCGAATATTTTCTGCTATGTTACAACATTTAGAAAATCTAAGATGGCCGCTGCACCGAATTATTTTCATGAAAATGACAGGTTGAAATGTTGCATCAAACCCATTTATTTTGATGACATGTCGCTCCTGTTATTATGTTATTATTATGCACAATTGTGCAACAAAAGTTGTTTCCCCTTGTTTAAAGTTAGCCAGCTAAAATGACAGATAAAACAAATATCCTAACATTCTGAAAGAACAAAGACAGAAAGGCTAGGAACGCAAAAGAAAGCTTTGTATATACGCCGAAATATTACTTATATATTTTTTAGATCATTAATTCTATTGGTAGTTGCTGAAAACATTACAGTTCATTAATTTAACGTGTGCAATTGCAAAATAATTCATTACAACGTATGTATGACACTTTCGATGACGCCACAAGGGGGATGAGGATGGGCAGCGGGACTGTACTATCCCGTAAAAAATGTGTCTGTACTGGAATATACCGTCCTCAATAACTTGAATCAGAACAAGCCCTAAATGCAGCTGTTGAGAATCAAAATATCCGAAGACAGCGGATTCGGTCCGTAAGTCGCATCCGAACATATGGCAATTTTAACTATTTTCTAGCACAAGACACCTCGATTACAATGTATATTGATCTACATACTGTCGTATGTCTCCATGGTAACAGGGTGGTCGTGAAATACCACGGGAAGGCTGCTCACGCCAGTGTGATGCCCTGGCAGGGACTTAACGCCCTGGACGCCGCGGTCTTGTGTTACCAGAACGTCTCGTGTATGAGGCAGCAGTTCAAACCAACATGGCGGGTTCACGGTCAGTCCATTTTCCGAACGCTGTTCAGTTGCTTGCTTGCATTCATGTACATAATTTGTGTGTGTATGTGTGGTTTTCTCGGCGTAGTCTAGCTTTTTGTTTTTGATTACTATACAGGCCATCCGAATGTGTTATCATCATTTTACTGGTTAAAATATTATCTTGCTAAAAGAATGTTCATGGTTTGCGACTCTTGACAACGCTACTGCTGTGTATTCATAGTTTCATGTATTCGTTTGTACAAGGGTACCGCTGTGTATTTGTGTATTCATAGTTTCATGTATTCGTTTGTAGTATAATTAGACAGCATATCGCTCCGTATCTTTCAAAAATGAAAAAAAGCAACAAAAAAAAACCCCAACAACAAACACACACACACACACGAAAAAAACAACAAAAAGAAAAACAACACTGTAATTATAAATTAAAACCACAGTTAGAACCATAATGGTAATATTTCATTGGACAGTCAGAAGTGCAGTTACTTCATTGGATGTTATCAATGATGATGTCAAAATAGGCCTTTCAATAACTTGCCAAGTGGTTTTAAAATCACTATACATTTTATTTATATTATTCATATGTGATAATTCAACTTATCCGAATATACTTTTAGCTCGTTTGTTTCTCAAAGAAAAAAGTCGATGTATTGTCATCACTCTGGTGGTCGTCGTCGTCGTTCGTTGGTGTAGTCGTTGTGAAAAACTTGGCCATAACTTCTAAAATGTTAAAGGTTATGTCCAAATTATTTCCTTTAAATAAATAGTGAAAAACTGTAACTTTGGCCATAACTTCTACACTATTAAACCTTTTGTCATCAAACTAAACATACTCGTTCACTATCATAACAGCTACATTCTTATCAAGGGCTATAAATCTTACGTCTATTTTGATTAAATTTTCTCTCTCTTTCATTTTATGGGGACTGTAGACAGTAAAAGTTACATTTAACGTTATGATCCCTTTTGAATTCGGATAAAAAAAAGTTTAAACGAAAACAGAATTATTTGATTGAATTATGTGATTTTTTTTTTTACTCTAACATTTGTTGACAGCTTTTGTAAAGATATGCACAAACCTGTTTATTTGACGTCTTGTGTGACATATCTTAGTTACAAAATTAACACTGTTGAATTTCTTATGTTTAGGTATCATAACAAAAGGCGGTGTTAAACCAAACATCATACCAGAGCTGAGCGAGCTTATGTATTATGCAAGAACCCCCAAAAAGTCTGAATTAATCATGTTAAAAGACAAACTGAATACGTGTTTCCAGTCGGCTGGTATGGCAACTGGTTGTCAGGTAAGTATGGTGATACTGATAAAAAATAAGGTACGTCTGTTACAGGCACTTCAAGTACAAACTGTGCGTATTTTGTTAACCCTTTCCCTCATAGAGGAAACCATGAAAAGACCTATGCGAACAGCATAAAACCAGATCAGCCTGCGAGTAACTCGCAGGCTGATCAGGTTTTATGCTGTTCGCTGCTCCTCAGTGGTCTGGAAATGAGGATTTTGTAATTAAATTTGGTGAGGTTTAACTGTGGTTTTCTGCAGATCAGGCTTTGTGTGGTACCTACTGAGTGCGTCAAAATGAGTCTATATGAGGGAAAGGGTGAAAACCCGAATTGAGCGTTGATATACAACACTATATGTGAGGACATAATTATGTTAAGGGAGACAACAACGATATGCTTAGAGCATTATCTATCACATGGGTTACTGTTACCATACAATCTCATTATCAAAGCGCACATTTAATGCGCTGAGAGACGGCGACGGGATTAACATTCTAAACCCAGCGTTTCTGAAGTTATTGAAGCAAATGCTACATAGGTTCTGTTTGTAACATAATAATCCGGAGTAAAGGTCATGAACCTTTCATTCATAAAGAGCTGCATTCCCAAATAGGTCATTCTCTTTCTCTAGTTCTAGCGAATTCTATCTGTTGTTTTGAATGTGTAGAAATTGACCAGGTATTTGATTGTTTAAGATACTAGAATGTTTGCCTATCTATTTCAAAGTTAAGAAATGTCCTGGGAGGAACCTAACTCGCCATCATGCAAAATATTGTGTGGACTACTTTAGATCAATTACATACATACGGAGCACTACTTATTCTTTTTACAGGAGTAGATCTTCATGTACGCTTAAAATTGATGTTTCCAGTGCAAAATAATGGCAAAAGAAAACATGTTAACAAACAATAAGACACTAAAAGCGGTTACGGTTATGATTTAAATGTCTGTGTAACATATTCCGCTCGTATTCGTTAGTGCAGAATCGCATTATTGTTGTGGAAAATATGCAAATTAACAAGGCCTGATTTTGTTTTTCAGCATAAGACGGCTATCGCCGTCTAAAAATCATATCCTAATTTGCGCTATCCGAGTTTAGGATCTAACAACATTGCATTAGGGGTCACGTCAGATTGACTGTTTAAGAAATTTATATGCATAAACAAGTGCTCGATTTTAAACCAATCAAATAGCGCGTTTCTAACTGATTCGGTAAATTTCGGGCCTTTTGCTTACAGGACGATTGCTCTACCGAATGAGCTACCCGGCCGCTTATACATCTTTCTACCTTTTTGTGAGATTGATGCGGTTACTTCCTCTGGTTATACCTTACGCTTGATTGGCTTATACAAAGGTCAAACTGAGACGACCCTCTATACGATGGTGTCAGTTTCTGTTACCGACACTGAATCTGATTTCAACGAGATTGTGTTACTATATGTACCAGAGTAAAACATTATATACATGGCGGTATTGGTTATCCTAATATACTTTTGTACACATTTGTAATGTGTATTTCCGTATTGGTCGAGCGATCTTCGTAATAGAACATATTAAACGAAATCTTAATGATTAATTTAGAAGGGACGGAGCGAGCGAAGCAGCGAAACTATAATATATATTATCTATTTGTTTGTTGGGATAGACCTTCCACCGACTTCACTCATTTGGAAACTATCTCTACTTGAGACAGATATAGTGCTGCCACACTGCAGTTTCACTCCGTAGATATGTGGCATGATACCACACCCAGTCACATTATCCAGACACCAGGCCATTCAGTCATTGAACTACTCTTATATGCTGAGCACAGCAAGTTCCATTTATACGACTTTGGTATTCGCGGCCTGGGATCGAACCCACACTATAACTATGAATTCAAAAGTGAATACTTGTAAAAGGTGATGAAAACGATGAACTGATCATTTAAAGTTATACTATGAAATGTGCTATATGGAGAGAGGGAGAGAGACAGAGATAATGTGTATGTTTATTTGCGTGTTTGAGAATTTCTATTCTAAAACTTTCAAAATCTTTTTGAAATAGGTCTAATCGTTAAACCATCCAAATCTGCATTGAAAACCGTGAAGTTGTCTGTGTCGTTTTTGCTGCGGAGAAACGAGACAAATATTTTACCAAACGATTTTCGATGCACATTTTAAGACTTCGACGACAAGATCTATCTCAGTAAAATTTTGTTTCCTTTTAGAGTACGAAAATATTCAAACACGCAAACAAACATTGACATTCTTTCTCTCTCTCTGTCTCTCTCTAAAAATAACAATAAATAATTGGTGTAACAAAAGACCTATTAAGCATGTAGAATTTTAACATGTGCAGTCCATTTTTATCATCACCATTTACAAGTATTACGTAAGTTTTCCGTTCATGAAAATTCAACTGTAAGGTATTGTGTTAAAATGTTCCATAGCTGACTTGGGGAGCTGTTTGCCTGTTCAAAATCATTAAATCCAGATCGCCGACACCAAATTGTGCTTCCATTTTTAATAAGCGCGGTAGCACTATATTGAAATAGACACGCAGATTCAAATTAGTGATGCGCTATTTATAAAGATTGTCACATGACGTGCATGTCGTCCAATCAAAATGTAAGTTATATCCTACGTAGTTAGAACATATAGTGAAATCTTTATGGTTAAGAAGGCGCTTGCTCGCTCCATCCCTTCTTATTCATTAAGATTTTACAATTTGTTCTATTACATATTAAATAAAAAAAACTTCAAACTTTATGAAGCACTATGTACATGTACAGTAGAACCTCGTTAAATCGAAGTCATTGGGACCAAGCTGAAAATTCGAAATAACGATTAAACGGATTAAAAATCCGATGGAAATTTCAGTTTGTGAGCGTGCATGTCTGCGTTTTCATTACCGGTGCATATTGTGGAAATTGTAATGCCTTGAAAAACCCCTATTTGGTGTACGTATATACTATTTGCAAGTTATGAAAAGTAATAAATATATATCATGATCTACTTAGACGCTTCTGATGAACATACTCTTTCTACCATGTCAAACAATGATACATATTAGCGAGGGTACGAGCGCTCGCAGGAAATGTGTGTGTGTGTGTGAATTACGATCGATCAGTGACAGATTGATATATGTAAATTATGAATGCAACAATGTACCCTGTACACGTTGAGATAAATAAAGTTCTGTTCTGTTCTTCATATTTTTACCGTCGATCTGCTGCTTCAGGTAGCGTCGCATGCCGGTGAAGAACGCGATGATATGGAATGTACTAAAGATCTGACACCTGGGTTTATCTGCTGGCACGTGCATATTGTGCAACCTGTCAAACATCGATTAGCAATAATCAACATTTCCGGTTGGACACACGTTGCCCAACCCAATCTCGAAAAAAGGTGTGAAAAACTTGCCTGAGCCATCACTCCAGGTGCCTCCGCAAAATAAACTTGGTTACTGACCCGGATACGATTGATAATAAGGACGATAATTAGTTATCGAACATTTATGAAATTTGACTTCGAAATAAAAATTGGAAAATGTACATGAATTGCGAACTCGGGACCGGGAATTTTACTTCGAAATAGCTAAAATCGGTATAGCGAAATTCGGATTAAACATTTTATTTTTAGTTAAAATAAGAAGGGAAGAAATCGAAATAAACTTCGAATTGGTGAGGAATTCGGTTTAATGATGTTCGGTAGGGCGAGGTTCTACTGTACATGTTAACAGTACGAGCTTCTCCGGTGTTTCTAACCGCGTCATCGTGTTTTCGACGCAATGGCAATGGCAGTGAAAGCGTGCTTTTCCATTTCCCGTCACAACTATCTTGTAATCGTTGATATGTTCTTTCGCCACTTATCATGGTCCCAATAGATATTTAGTTATCATGTCGCGTAATAAGAGCTGTCGCTTAGTGATATGAGTACTCTATCAAAAACATAATTGTGTTCAATAATTTAAAATTTGTCCTCAAATTTTTGTCTTGTAGATCTTCCAGACGTTAAAAACTATTGGTCCGTTTTGACTTTCTGAAAACCCTAATGCATTGCATGCATCTTGCATTTTTTTTCCTGCAAACCATTCATATATCGACACCAAAATCAGTAATTTCTCTTTACATTGGTACTTATTGGTTTGCTTTTCACCTATAAACATTAAACATTGAACACGTTGTTTTAATACCCAGGCTGATATATGCTGGCAAGATAAAATGTACTTGGACATCATTACCAACAGTACGATGAGTGCCCTGTACAAGAATAACGCCATGACGGTAGAGGGCGCGTACTTGGACCCAGTTCCACTGGAGGATGTGCCTTGGGCCTCTACAGACATGGGTAACGTATCTTACGTGGTGCCCAGCATACACCCAACGTTCGGTATCGGGACTAAGGCCAGCAACCATTCGAGGGAGTTCACGGCAGCGGCAGGTGGGTTTACATATAATTTGGTGCTTTTGGCAGATACAAAAGAGACAGGGGCTCCCAATTTCGTCTAAAGTATTTCTATTAAAGTATTTAATATCTATAAAAGTATTTAAAAATAGTTAAGATACAAGAAAACTGAACGTCTTCAGCACTTGTAGTTTTTATTCTGTGCCATTACCGTTGTGATGATGATTAATGGTGTTGCTGTTAATGATGATGATGATGAGTATGATTTCCTAGGTACCCATCTAGCTTTTAAGACTGTTTCCTTGTTACACATATCATTAAGTCTCATTTGATGTCTTTAACTTTGATCTTGAGACTGGTGAACTATTGTATAGCTGCATTTTCCTCACACTTAAATCACATTATTATATATTAGACTCAAATGGATTATTGCAATGCCATAATTACTTATACAGTATATAGAATGTGTTGAGGCCTCGATCAATATGAAGAGAACACTCTTTGAAGAGTATTAAACATGTCACTAGTGTTTGTGGGGGATCTTTTAAATCATAGCTAATTGTTAACAATCCATCAGAAGGTCCCCTGATAAAATGAACATTAGGCATTGGATTGATAATTTAGCATCATTATTAGCGAAAAAGTTAAGCGGACAGGAGCATAACTATTTCACTCCATGTCCCGTGAGGAAGTCAGAGTTATATCCCTTTGTTCTTTAAGAAACGGCGCGATGTATTTTTTTTTTCTAAATTGGAATAAAATAGGCAAAACTATCTCAATTTGATATGTGTCTGTTTAAAAATCGCACGCAATGTGTCTTTGGAAACCTTAACTTGATCTCAAATAATCAATGAATTCAATTAAGTTTGAATTCAATGACACATGATCTTCTCAACTTATTTTATCTTGATAGATCTACTTTGTAACATGGCCTTATTCATACATGATTTATGTTGATAGGCATTCACGCTGACATTCAGATCTTTTAGTTTTCTTTATGTGACCTCGACTTTTACTTTATCATCATTAATATAATTATGAAAACACCGTTTCCAGTGGTCGAGTGTTTGGAACGTCCGCAGAGGGAGAGGGTGGTCGCGGATTTTATCCTTACTTGGAACCATATGCTTGAGTGTCATTTTATGGATGAACATTAATGCTAAACGAACAATACAATTAATACACAAGAAAAATATTTTTGAACAGACATTTCGGAGAAAATGTTCGGCCATTAAAAGACGGAAGGCGGACAATCACAGTCTTTTGGACATACATTTGTATTTTCAACAATTTTGATCCGATCGTCAATGAAACTTCGTCATCGGGGTTCTAATTAACGAAGTCAAATCTAAGTTATCTGCTTGTGTTAACATGCACTCATTTGTTAAAATGAAAAATCTGGCTGTGATTCGGTTTCCACATTAACCTCTGGTTTCAGGTAGTGACGATGCCCAGCTGTACACGATAGCCGTGGGTAAAGCAATAGCAATGACGGCATTGGATATTTACACACAGCCCGGTGTTATGACGAAAATCAGAGAAGAATTCGAAAAGGCACCGAAATAATGAGGATGCTCAATATCTTTGTTTTGATAAGAATCAGGCAATAGATTTGGTAATTCCTGTTTTCAACCTGGTTCGATGTTGTTGTTTTTAAATCTACTTACATTCATCAGACAAACAATCACCATCTCATTATTGTATAATGATATTACCAAATTTATTTTCATGTATAATTATATCTCGCTTAAACATCTAACATGTAATTTCTAAATAAGTATTGTATAATTGACTATGTAAATTGAAAGGACAATCTAACAAAAATATGTTCAGTATTTAGACATTTTAGACAGTTTATTTCAATATACATGTAGGTCATAGGCCCATGAGTATACAAAATTAAGACATTTTTTTATTATATATATACACACACACACAAATATGTACACAAATATGTACACACATATACATGCAACACACACACACACACACACACACACACACACACACACATCATTCAATTATCAGTCAATATTCGGTTTAATTATAATGAAACCATAATTTAACATCACTGTTAAGCTAAGAAAACTTGAACATGAAATACTTTCAAGCGTAAGGGATATGTTTCATTGAGATTGAATAAACAAAGTTTGAATTTAGTTAATTTATCTTCCCGCGATGTACTGCATCTGGTTTTAGTTGTCTTTTACTGAATGGTAAACGCTTTAATGTATTTAAGTGCAGTGTTGTTGTTATTTTTAACAGCCTACGATCGATTAAGATATGGAAAACTTACTTTGTTCATTTCGTTCCACCATACACTCTTTAACCCTTTCCCTCATATAGACTCATTTTGACGCACTCAATAGGTACCACATAAAGCCTGATCTGCAGAAAACCACAGTTAAACCTTACCAAATTTAATTACAAAATCCTCATTTCCAGGCCACTGAGGAGCAGCGAACAGCATAAAACCTGATCAGCCTGCGAGTTACTCGCAGGCTGATCTGGTTTTATGCTGTTCGCATAGGTCTTTTCATGGTTTCCTCTATGAGGGAAAGGGTTAAGTAAGATATAAGTCTTAAATCAATACAACCTTAGTTATACACCGATACAGAAGTCTACATAGGAACACGTCGCATCTGTTTTATTGCACTGTCAAGGGGCATAATTATTCCCCACCATAGGGAAAGGGAAACAACTGCTATCGTAATATGACAGAATATATTTTTAAAATTAAGCCTTTAACCGTAATATTTGATCAAATGACCCTTCATTTATAAGACTTCAATAGTCCTGGATCGTGTTTGTTTCAAAAACCCTCTGACGTAATATACACCCTCTGACGTAATATACGGGTTGGCCAAGGTACCCTCCTTATGACGCCGATCAGCTGCTCTCGAATGGTAACGTTGAATGTATTTCTCTCAATGTCTTTTTGTTAACCGAGCCTAGATATTTTCGGAGATGTTCAAATCTGGGTGACTGTGTTGCCAATTTTGTGGTATTACCATTGTTGGTTTGTATGCACGCCAATATTCAACTCGGCCTGGGTGGTGAAAAATATTGTCCTCTGACAATTGTATACATTTCTGATACAGTCAATTTTGTGTGACTTTTTTCATCAACACATTTCCTTCCTTTATATCTACAACATAGAGAAATAGTCCTACATTTAGTTTTCTACATTATCATCAGTTATGCCGAGTTGTTTTGTTTATACGATTGCATTATGGAAGTCGAATGTGTTAAAAATTAATGCTGGAGATAGTATGTTAAGACACTGCTATATTAATTTCTGCGATGTTTGTACCATCAAGGGCACTACAGTATTATTTACCTAGAACATACTCATATAATGAACATAAGTCTGATTGAACCTGTCGAATCCATTGTGTTAGAGCTACAGGCTTTTTGTTGTAAGTCTATATAGGCTTGCATTTACTTTAAAATTCCAACAATCACTAGATAGACAATTATCACATTTTTATTGAGGATGGATTCCCTTAATTACGACGAATTTTATCATGAGAAATGAGTCTAATTTTAGACACAATGAGTCTATTTTTAGACACACGAGGGGGACTTTGTTAAGATATGTCAGGACCACTGTTCAATGTTTCTTTCGATTTGAATCCCCGTGTATATACATCATGCGTATGTATGAATCCAGGTGTTTCCCTAAATTTTCTTTTCATTAGGGTATCTAATAGGTTTTTGTTTTGGAATATCATACAATTATTATTAAAATTTTTTTCGAATTACACATATGTCTCCCTAAATTCACTTTCGTTAGGGTAAGATATAATAATGATAGTTATTACTTGGCATCTATAAGTACGCTGTGTATTTTTATGTTGTTTATATATATGTATTGACTACCTAACATTGATTTGATGTACATTCTTAGAGTCATTTTTAACCCGACAACGTGATAATACCAGCTTATCTGATTATTTATCAACGTATTTCATTCAAATTTTGAATGTAAATAACTGAATGGATTAGACAAACTTCCCCGTCACTTCATCTCACTTGATATACATAAAATGATAAAACTTAACAAACTAACAATCCGAAAAGTCAGTTAATCACAGAGCAGTGTGTACGTCCGAGAAATTAATACATCATGTGTCTGTCGCGGTCTTGAAACATTTTGGAGGTGATCTTTAACGATTAGCGCATCCGGTGCAGATGTTTTTACCCTTCTGCGAGGCTGCCGGGGTACATCATCAACTGAGCCTGTGCGCTGAAACTTCTGCAGAAGGCTGACTATGGCGGTAACATGTTTCCCAAAGTTAAGAAAATAACTCAATACTAAAATTCCAACGATAAATGTACATTTGTTTTGGGATTTATCGTTAATTTAGCAATTCTTAATATATGTTTGCAGTGAAAATATCGTTATTTACTAGAAAATAAAACCCGATTTATTTACGTGTCGTAGTGAATGTCCGGTTTGCAACTTGCCGCCGTTACACGACCGCGCTCGTGGATTTCATCCTAACCATTACAATTTTAAAATTAAAATCACATGTATGTTTTTTCAGGGTGAATGAGAATATAGGAAAGGGAAATAAAAATAAAAAATGATATTTTTGCGTACCAATATTTCTGCGTGCAATATGGTGAAATCGTGCACGTACCAGACGCAATTATGATATCTGCCAGCTAATGTTGCAAAACAACTTCATGTAAAATCTTCAAATCTAATTCATTAAACCATATTCGAGGAACAGAATTAAAAAGGTGTCGGTTTGGAAATGGCTCTTAGTGCATATATGCCTATTAATATTTGTTTTATTTTATATATAATGCTAAAATTAATCTGTCTTTCCACTTCTGTCCATGACTTTCTGGAATTTGCAAAATAAATACTTGGAACTTGAAAAAACTCATATTTATAGCATTTCATATGAATTCAGTTTTTGCTAAAAAGGTCTTTTTTTCCGAACGTTGACATGACTGAAACAGTCACCGTTTAATAAATCTCACGTGTGCACATAAGCGGAAGGTTTACCTGTACAAGGTGTTAGTGACAACCGCATTGCTTTTCGCCCAAAGCAAAACGTGCGGTTTTCGTCTCTTGCATAATACGAAGAAAAACTATGCGCGTAAACATATTCCTTCTAAAGAGCAAAGTATTGTTTGATATGACGTAAACTGTTTAGCATTTAACATCCTGTAATTATTAACAAATACTTAAAATGTCTAACGAGACATTCTGGTCGTATTTGAAAATGATTAATTGAAGGGAAATTCTAACCAATGAGAGGAAGCCTTACATTTAGTGTTCGTCTCAGTTTTTTTCCAAAGTTAGTTATAAATAAGAATTGTGGATACAGAACGACCAAAAAGAACCGGAAAGGACTTGAAAATGCTAGCTGTAAGTGATATTTTCATTATAATTTTTTTATTGAAATAGTTTCTTCTAATTTAGACAAATATTTCTTACGCTGAATTATTCATTTTGCATTACCCTTTTGAAGATGCCATTAATTAATCTCTAATTAATAGCATGCATAAATAGTTAATATGTGTTTTACATAGTAATCTAATATTGCTTTCACAACCATGCCTCCTTAAACTATCGTTTTTCCCAATACACTACTACTACTACTACTACCTTTTTAAGTTTCCCCCCAAAAACCCCCCGATTATGTTGTTGAATCACAATTTCTTAGACCTTTACGCTGTGGGTTCAAATCCCGGCAGCCTGGATGCTTCAGAGTTTTCAGAAAGTTTTCCAGCTGCTTGCGGGAAGTCTGTGGTTCTAACCGAGCGCTCTCTGTTGTCGTAATTAGCTGTTTTTGACTAAATTGTCTCGAATTACAACTACTCATTAGAGCAATCACCGCCATCACTACTGCTGCTGCTGCTACTACTACTACCACTACTGTTGCCTTGCATTTACCCTAATTTGTTGACAATCTTCTCCAGAGAGTCCTGCTGCTGATAAGCCCCCTTCTGGGGTGTGGCTGGTGCTTTAAGATGTCCGACCCCATCGGGATGGGTAGGAAGTGTGGTCTAACTTACGGCAGCGTCCTAAAGACACACTCCTGGGTCTGTGAAGATATCCAGTACACAACCTATCCCAGGTACGCGTGGTTACTCTCTCTGTTATAATTTGTTGTTGTTGTTGTTGTATTTGGGTTTACCGTCGCTGCGATAGAATTTCAATCATATAGCGACGTCCAGCTAATTACAGGTGGAGGAAGACCCCGAGTACACAGAGGTACCCGGGTAGAACCACCGACCTACCGCAAGCCAGCTGGAAGGCTTCCTCACATGAAAAATCCGAAGTCCCTACCGGGATTCGAACCCACAGCGGTGAGGGGCTGAGAGATTTGTAGTCCACGACTGTAACCGCTCGGCCACGGCGGCCCCTGTTATAATTTGATATACGCTACAGGTGAAATATGCTATACAAATAAATAAATAAATAATAAATAAATAAATAAAAATAAATAAATAAAATGTTGGTAGATAAAAATGGTCACTTGAAATGAATTATTGAGATGAAATATCATTGCTAGAGATAAATCAATCATGCAAATTGTGAGACAGATGATTCTTGTTGATACTGATTTGCATGGTAAGCGCTCGCTCTTAAAAAAAGAGGTGGGGGGGGGGACATGTCAGTCATCTCTAAACATTACGTATATCATTTCTATATGTATTGTCCTATTATTATTATTAATAATTATCGACATAATCAAAACAGGTGAAAGTAGTTTTTTAGTTCTTTTTTTAAGATAGTAATATTTGAATTAATATTTTGTCTACGCCAATATCAATATTGCATGATATCTTTACACCAATAAAAGCAGCAACATAACAATTTTTTTCTTCCTAGTGAGAAGATTGACGCACTTTTAGCGAATAAGGCTCTATATGGAGATGTTGCCGAGTACTTGAGGGTGACACGTGGCTGTCACACATACAAAGACCATACAGACATTTATGGGTTTGTATCCAAACAAATTGACTGTTTTCATACTCAAACACCTAATGCCAAAATTAGCAGCTAAGTTTACATTCCTCGTTTGATATAAGAATTAGGATTAATCTCGACTAACGTTAGTTGTTTTGAAAATATCCTTCAAAAGCAGGATTCTGAATTTGAAACCTGCTCGTGGGGACGAATAAATCAAGAATAATATAGTCGAATAATGTATTTTTTTTTTTTTTTTTAATTCTTGTTAATTTACTTTTTAATTGCGTATCCTATGGATAAAAAACCTAAATGGTAAATGCCGAGCCGTATAGGGAATTTCACGGCGTAAACATGCTCTCGGTATTCCAGACGAGTCCTGAATATTTTCTGTGCGTGTATGCTAAATTAGGCTTATATAGTTCTTAGAAATGAACAATCATCTTAATAAAGATAAGACTGTTGATATTCTCATAATGATTCGATTTTATATTTTTTATCGTGTTAATACTGCCTAAGTTAGTTTTAGACTGGTTTAAATGTTGGACGAATTTTACTCCGCAGCACTAATGAATACTATGAATATGAGACACTTTGCAAAACTGTTCGAAAACCAGTCCGGGTGATCTGGGCCCAGGTGCCTGACTACGTCTTGCCTCCCGACCAGCAATCTATAAATGGCGGACTACTTCCGTGCCACGTGCTGGAGGGACAGCACCTATATGATGTTGAATGCATGCATCCTTGGTAAGTTGTAATCATAATCTTTCATAATTTTCAGCAAAGCTATCAGTTATTTATGGAAATTTTCAGTTGACATCTGTTTTTTTTTTTGTTGTTGTTGTTTTTTTTTTTGTTTTTTTTTTTTAGTCGATATATTAAAAAGGATCCCGGAAATGTCAGAACGTCCCTCGTGTGACATATCTCACATATTTGTTTTTCTGCATAAATTAGACCACACTTGTGCATTTCAAGGGGTTGAGATGACATTCATGACTTTTTTTTAATAACATTGAAATCATAAATTTGTAATAGTTTAGAATTATTTTACCAACTGACTTACCATAGTATACCAAAAGTCCATATTAAAAGAGTTTTGATAGTATATGCACGAAATTTGAATAACTTTATTTTTATGATAAAAATGATTGATCATGAAGGCAGAAATCGTTTTACTACATGTCTATGATTGTTTTTCTACACATTTGAATGCAAAATAGTAGATTTATATTATGTCAACAATTTTCAATATTTTGACCATTTTTTAAACCCCACAGACGTTAGGGACTTTAGAATATGGTGTTCCTTTGTATGTTTGAATTTTACGTCCCACCGACACTGACTTAGTCATTTGCATCAGATATTCTTGCGTCACGGCGATAGTATGCCGTATGATACCATATCAAGCTTTAGTCTCCTGGCACGGGCCAGCCCGGCCCGGAACTACCTTAATAGGATCAGTGATAGACTGGGACTTAAACCTGCCGGTGTGAGCTAAACTTGTAGCTTCCTTGTTGGTGCCCAGGTACCGTGCTCTCCGATTGGAAATCAGGATATTTTTGATTGGGTATGGTATCATGCCGCTAAATGCAAGACGTATGACATCGCACTACATGTCCCCACCCCGGCACACACTGAGTTTGTGTCCGTACTTGATATATTCAGTTATTTTCGTACATAACATTGTCTTCCGAAAGTAATCATGTAACCGGCATGGTATGAAAATGCAGAAACTGTTTATCTTTCTAGGGCGGATGGGATACCACCTCATTTCCCACCTAAGATGGCAAAAAGACTTAGTCCTCCTATTGGAATGGAAAAGCGAATGTGTATGAGTGGATATGGCTACAACAGAAACATGGTGTGTAAACCCACGGGCTACATCCAGCGCGAAATTGTCGTCTACAGCGAGCATGCTAACATGATCTTCAGCGTCATCATCCCCGATGTACCTACCTCGTGTTCCTGTGTTATTTGTAAATGTAATGTTAAAGGTTAAATGAATAGGTTTGGGCATGAGAGTTTAGAACAGAGAGGTATTTATATCTTTTAAAATGGAAGAACGTCAATAAACTTAGTTTATGAATATTTTTTAAAGAATAACATTTTTTTTATAATAGAATGTTAACTATGTAAAACAAGTTATCCTGTTCGTGATGATATGTGTGTGATAAAAATATATTGTATATTATGTAATTGGTTATACTGAATTCATATTCTTAATTACTAAGTGTATCCTACCAGTTACGTATAACACAATTTGTAAACTTGTGGTTGGCTCACTACGTATTAAGGTGCCCCCCCCCCAAAAAAAAACACACACACACACACACACAAAAAAAAACCGCTAGAAGTCTGATGATATTGAGCCTTGAAAATTGGTTTGATTTTTTTGTTATTGTTTAACAATACAGCGTGTTGTCGATGGGCACTTTTAAACTATGTTTTATGTTGATAGTTGTTGCACTCAAATGATCATTGTTTTCATGACACTGGGGTCGTGCAATATATGTGTTATTTCACCGTTTTTGCTTGCTTTTTTTGTTTATCTCAAGATCACATTAAAAATGCTAAACTAACATATTTGTCGTTTTCGTTTACCCCCTGTCAAGGCTTTTTAAATAAAGGAATCAAAACAATGGAACAATTTTCACTGATGCACGAGAAACTAATAAAAATTGCGGTTGAAGATGAAAGAGACGGGAAAACAGAGTGTGACTGAGAGAGAACGAAAGAT
>CM037794.1:6761179-6811179 GCA_021229015.1 Solen grandis
AGAGGAGTGTCAGAATGACTATGAATTCAAAACATTAACTGTAAGAAAAATTATGACGTCATTAAGCACTTATGACGTTAATTATATATATGTTGCAAGTTTGTAGTCATCATTATCATTATTGAGTTATCATTCTTGTGTACTGCACTCAGACCAATGAGATCTATCTACTATAAATGTTTAAGGCAACACTTCAAATACTTTACAAGTTATGCACCACACAAGAATTAAATCCAAAAAAAATAAACAAAGGGAAATAACTCCAAAAATACAACAGTTATCATTCTTGCACAATGCACTCCATGAGATCTTTCCACCTGTGAGGTTTCAAAGTGATACCTCAAATACTTTTCGTGTTATGCTCCAGACAAAAATGAAGTCTGAGTATCAACAAAGGGCAATAACTCAGGAGAAAAGAAAGTAAAAGTTATCATTTATGTGAACTGCACTCCTCTTCAATGAGATCTATCTATCTAAAAAGTTTCAAGTCAGCCAAATTTTCAAAATATGCCCCGGAAAAAATTAAGTCTGAAAATTTACAAAGGGCAATAACTCAGAAAATATTAAAGTCAGAGTTATCATTCTTGTGCACTGCACTCCACCTCAATGTGATCTATCCATGTTTTAAGTTTCAAGGTGATACCTCAAATACTTTTTGAGTTATGGTCCGGACAAAAATAAAATCTCAGAATCAACAAAGGGTAATAACTCAGAAAATACGAAAGTCAGAGTTATCATTCTTGTGCACTGCACTCCACCTCAATGTGATCTATCCATGTTTTAAGTTTCAAGGTGATACCTCAAATACTTTTCGAGTTATGCTCCGAACAAGAAAGTGTGACGCCGACGACGACGCCGACGACGACGACGACAGACAAAGTGATCCCTATGTGTCTGCCATGCTATGCAGGCGACACAATAAAACAGATAAGTGCTGTCTCTTTGTGATATCACAGCAAATTATCCAGACATCAAACCAACCAAACCTGGAACTACCCTTACCTGCTGAGTGCCATGCAAACAGGATACACCATTACTGTTTTATTCTGTAATTTTTGTATTTTGCTATTGAGGAACAAACCAATGACCTCCCAATTATGGGGTACACATTCTTACCATTCGGTCAATGGGAAATTCTTATTTATTCAAAACATTTTCAAAATTTATCAGTTGCTTTCAGCAATAGCTACCTTTTTCTAAATTAACTGCCAACAATGATAATTCAAGAAAACACCGATAAATAAACTAAGAAGAGTACAAATCATATCGGACAACAAAACTATACTGACTGAAATTCGCTGAAGTTTCCTCATCTGTGATTCAATCTCCTTTGCACTGCGTTCATCTTTCACTTTGAGGGCCTCAAAGGCAGTTTTACGTTCCTCCGTAGTCAGGTTGTAATTCTGAAGAGCGTCACGGAATTGAAGCCAGAGGTCATCTACTTTGTTTTCCAGCTGAACTCTCAATGCATGCTTTTCTTCCAGATTCTAAAGACAAAATAAAGAAAATTAACACAAATCAGAAATACTTCAAAGATGTATATATCTGACAGATGAAAGAGTAGAAATGTATTTGAAAAAAAAATCTTAAATCTCATTTTTTTTTCTATTCTAAGTTATACCTCTTGATTTAAAATGTTTTAGGGCTATATGACTTTATGACTAGTAATGCTTGGAGCATAAAAAAGAAAGAAATTTTCACTCCTGCATTTTAATACAGTAAAATACATTTATTTATCATTAATATATTTTATACATAATAGTACAACAAATCGATGAAATGTTGAATTCTCAATTAAAATTTTGAAAATTTATCTAATATTTAACACCAGGTTCAGGTCTTTCTGACCATGGACAAGCAAAATCATCATACTAGATTATTATAATTTTTAAACAATTTTGGCACAATTTTAATTTACATCTTTTCACACATATCACACAAGCAGTTGTCAGTGCAACTTCATATCTATGGTGACATATTTCTTCCAGCCACTTATCCACTTAGCTATGTTGAAACCTTTCTGAAAAATTGTCACATATTCAGTTATTATCTGGCAAGTGAAAATTTTCAAGTTAGCCACTTAGGTATCTTATCAGGACTAACTGCTGTTAGTGCCCACTACTGCCAATCACATATTCACTTAGGTTAACTGGATATCATGCTTTTTTAAAGATAATTATGTGAAAAAATGCTTGTTATCCACATAATTTAACTAACTTGAAAAAAGGCGAGATATCCAGTTATCTTAAGTGAATATATGGCTGGCAGTAGTGGGCACTAACAGGCAGTTTTGCCTTGTTAAGATACCTAAGAGGATAACACGAAAGTTTTCTACTTGCCAGATAATAACTGAATATGTAACAATTTTTCAGAAAAGTTTTGACATAGCTAAGTGGAAAAGTGGCTGGCAGAAATATGCCACCATACATATCAATTAATTGCATGCCCATTTACCTATTGTGAAGAGTTTTTTACCCCCCCCCCCAATTGGCTATGTACCCAAAACACTGTAGGGACTCTCTATATGTTAAGGGGGGGGGGGGGGGGGGGGAATGGACATTAGTGGGCACCCTGATTTAAAGAAAAAAGTGGGGTGGGGAGGAGATCTCTGAATGTCAACTATACTGAAAACATCTCATTCTTGACATGACAGGGAGATAAATGTTAGTAAAATATGACAAATGCACTCCTAAAAAATCCCCACAATTTATCATGATTCAGATCCATTTATTCTCCTTTAAAGCAGCTATTATCACAAACATATATATAGAATCTGACATTAATTGTTATTTTATATCAAATTTTACTAAACGAGTCCATGAAAATATTATTAAGCAAGCCTCTGGCAAGCTTAATAACATTTTCATGAACGAGTTCAGTAAAATTTGATATGAAATGATAATTCATGTCAGATTCTTTTTATCATATGACTTAAAACTCAGCTAGTAAACCAAGATTATAACAAAAGTATTTCAGTCATTTGGTGACTTTGTCTACTTGAGATAGATATAGTGCTGCCACACTGCAGTATCACGCTGTAGACATGTGGCATGATACCACAACCAGTCACATTATCCTGACACTGGGCCAACCAGTTCTGCAACTACCCTTATATGCTGAGCGCCAAGCAAGGGAGCTATAACAGTACCATTTTTTACGACTTTGGTATGTCACGGACGGAGATCGAACCCACTACCTCCTGCTCCCGAGGCCAACAATCTAACCATCGGGGACAGTGAGAACATGAATGAACAGACTGTGAACAAATTACTACTTGTAATCTTACACCCAGAAAATAATTTCAAATAATAGCTGAAAATAATGAATTAACATGAGTATTTCTCATACACTTTCAACATCATATGAATAATGCATCTTTTCAATCAAAGTAAGCTGCATCAAACACATCTGATCGGTTTTTCCAGCTGTTTGAGTTTAACACAATATGTACATGAAGAATACATGCAGGTGAGGCCGAGTGATATAACTTGGCCTATAAGTTATAAGTAACATGTTAAATATAAGAAAACATGTGATGGTTTTACGAAATCAGAAACAGCTGCTCATGCATAATGTCATATGATATACATATGACTTTACCTTATTCTTAATTTCATCTCTCATGCTCTGGAACTCTGATTTGGCATCATTTTCTCTCTCCTGGAAATTTTGCTCCATGGCAAACAATATATCAGCGATGTCGTTCATTTCTGCAAGCTGCTGGTCGATCATGATTGCACGCTCTGTATCAAACTCTTCCTTTATAATCTCTAGTTCGTCTTCATACTCATCAGTAAGCTTCTGAAGTCTGGCCTTTTGTAAATCTGGCAATTAAAATTATTATTGCATACCTTACTTCATGACATCAACCAATTAATTAAAGCTATATTTTATTCATCAGCTGGGAAAAAAACTTAAACAACTTATATAATATCTTTGAAAGTTCCTAGGCTGGCCAAATACCTTCCACCTTGTAAGGTTTTGAAACATTCCCCCTCCCCCACCTCCCATGGGGAAAAATGACTACATTCATAGAAGTTATTCATATAGGATGGCTTGCTGAAAATTTGTTAATGCATTTAAGAAATGTTAAGTTTGGCCTTTTTCACCTTAAGGCTCCCTAGCCCTTTTTGTGGGGGGAAAAAGTGATTTTCACAATTTGATGGATTTTTTTTTTTACCATGTTTATGAGCATCAATCGATCTCTGCACTCTGGAATCCAGTTCCAATGTCGTAATGTGTTACTTCACAAGTAAAATGTTTTCATAGAAATAATATCTCTATATAAATTAAGAGAAAGTCAATAAAATAAGGTTAAATTAGCTTCATAATTATTGTTCACTGGGTTTCTCCATGTCCCCATATTTGATGGGGGCTTTAATCTGATGGAGGGAAATTTAGGAGGATACTTGGAGGGAAAACAGGAGGTTACCTGGCTTTGGGAAGTAGCCTGTAGCCAGCTACTGTAAAGAAGGGTAAAAATGCCCTGAACACTTACCTATAAGACCATCAATGTTCTGTAAGTGACTCCTGAGAGCCATGGCATACTGCTCCTCTGCTTCCATAAGATCCTTAGCCAGAGATTTGATCACAGCATCTTTCCTATCCACTACACGTTCAAATGTCTGACTAAGAATCTCAATGTCTTTCTTAAGTTCCTTTGACTTGGCTTCTCGCATGATGTTCCTCCATTGATGGTTCAATTTGTTCAAGTTGAACCTTGTAGCTCGCTCTTCTTTGGTCAGTTTATCCTGAAAGCATATTATAGAAAAATTCATATCTCCAGTCAGAAAGAGAGTGTCTGTATTCTTGAATGATGGTGAAAAATCAAATGATACTTATTAATAGGACTTTACTTGACTATTTGCTCAGTTTACCATTGCTTCTACAGTATTTCAGTCATATAGCAATGTCCAGCTAATTACAGGTGGAGGATGACCCTGACTGCACGGAGGCATCCAAGTAGAACCACCGACCTAACGCAAGCCAGATGGAAGGCTTCCTCACATGAAAATCAGAATGATCCTGCCGGGATTTGAACCCATGTGGTGAGGGGCTGAGTGAGTGTTAAAGTCAGCAACTATATCCTCTCGGCCACGGAGGCCCCATTTATTAATAGGCTTGTATTTGGAGGATATATACATTTACAAATGACAGCGATAATGACTGAAAACCTTTGGAAATCCAAGACTTGATTCAGAAGACTTCTACATATCAGTTCCACTTTGAGTATCAAAAGATTTTAAAATGAAAGATAAGTCCTAATGATTTACCACTGATGCAAGTTAATTTTTCATCTCTGCACCCTTCTGAAATTCTCTTTAAAATTATAGGTCTTTTTTTCCTTGGGAAACTACCAACTGATATCTTTTATGAAAGAAAAAATACTGTACATATATACCTTTAAGAACTGTGTTAGCATATCCTCTTTCTTTTTCTTCATCTCTTCTTCAGCCAGTCTTTTCTGCTCTTCATAGGCCAGTCTCTCCTCTTCTGTCATTTTGGACAACTTGCCTGACTTTTTCTTTTTGGCTGGCATGATTCTTGCTTTTCTGAATTGGAAAATTGACCCTACTGACCTGAAAATCAATTCCAATACCTATTCCTCTTCCGATAAGGTATCTATTTACTACATCTGATAATCATACCTCACTCTTGAAAGAAGTTATTTGACAGAAAAGACAGATCTGTTTTAGTAACAGTGACCTTGACCCTATCAACCAATCTTCCTCTTCTCATAAAGTATTGTAACAGTGATGACACCGCACCCTAAAGGTGGAGCATGTAAACACAACACAAATGCCGAGTGAAGTTATCCCAATTTATTTACATGTAAACTATCTCATCATAAGCAATAAACGTGAATGTTACAAGAGAATAATGGAGTATGTTGCCAACCACCAGCTGTAGTTTTGTTTACGTTTCATACAATTTGTGTGACCATCATAGATGGTTGTGAATTGTTCTGAACACAAATTGTCAATGACAGTTAACAGTGCAACATAATTGCATACAATTGTTTCTATAATGAATTCTAATGCTAAATTTATTTAACTCTTAATTAGTATCGACACATAATGGGGCCATCATTAAGAAATTGTTTGTTTGTAGTGCTCTGACCCTGAAATCCGTTGTGTTTTTTTTTTAATTTCAAATAATACAAATACAGCTGAAAGTACTTTTTTCATGCGGAATGGACATAAAAAGAAATTTACAACTTAAAGACCAAAAAAAAAAAAAAAAAAAAAAATGAGTAGGGGCCATTCTGATGGGTCAGTCAAAGCACTACAAACTACAAACAAAATATTTTTAATTTTGGCCTGGGAGGGGAAGCACATGGTAACCTCTGCCAAATAAATAGCTAGATTCTGCAATCTGTCAGATTCTTACTGACCCCAAACTGGAGTGAGTAAATACACATGCTCCTCAGCTTTTATACCTGTAATGTAATTCAGATTCCAATACTTGCCAAGCATACCAATTTAACTCCTAAAACCAGCATGAGGATGTAGTTACTTATACAATTGGATTGGTTAATATTCCAATAACAATATGGCAGACAAAAAGAAACCAATTCAATAGTTACAAAGTAACTGCTTGCAAATACCCATGTTTGTTGGCTATATAAATGATGTCATTCATTAATGGGAATTCTAACAGTTACTGTAAATAAATTATTGTATATGTACATGCTAATTACAGCATATCTATTTAATATAACCGAGCAGATATAAAGAAGATAATGATGATCAAATGACAAGTATTCATGATTAGCAACTCTGCTATTGTATCTACCTACCAAGTATGAAAATTGTATCTCAGTACTAACAGGAGATTTTAGAAGTAAATATCGTGTTTGTACCCATTCTAATAACCAGGATTTTTGTTGAATGTGCATCATTGTTCAAAGTAAAGCATACACTTTTTTTACTAGAATGACTTTGTTATTTGAATATTTTTTCTTATGCCAAATCTTTGAGTTTTATTTGTTTTAGATTCTAGAACTTGCTAAGAGCTATTCTAAGTGCTGTTCTATTTAATGGTGATGGTTCTACATAACACTTTTGATGTAAATATGAAAATCACTCAGTTTCAGGTTAGAATCACAAAGACTGATATCTTAGTTGTCGAATATTTAGAGCTGTGAATCATGTGTTGGAACTGTACCATTGTATACTATTGTTTTTAGGTAAATACCGTGGTACATACCACAATATACCACACACAATATGCCAGGACTTGTGTTGAAGATTCATATATTAAAATTTTGCAAAGAAAAACAAGTCAAGATCATTATTTGTATAAATGAGTGAATATTTTCAAATAAAATTGATACATTAATATCACATCTATGCAGGTTTTTGATGTTGTTAAACAAAATAAAATTATAGGAATGACAAAATCAGTGATATTTATACTAGTTCATTTTTGTTGTACAGAAACCACCAAAGTACTGGCATTATTTGTCCTACCAGTTTGTAACACAAGCTGCTTTGGACCACGGTTTACCGTGAAACCGGCAAAATCACACACTTCTATGGATGTTCTAAAACTGAATATCCCTCTCCCACTGGAATTTTGATTTTGCTTAGGGATCCAACTTATCAGAAGGTGCCAATTGTCAAGAAACAGGCATTTAAATAGGTAATATTTAAATGAATTTCAAAAACTAGCGTATAAAAAAAATCAATTCTATTTAACATCTGTGAAAATTGCATACATGTAGAATTATTTTATATGAAGTAAATGAAACGGGTCCCTTGTCTATAGTACATACACGATGGATCTACATCTTTGAGAGGTACAGAGAAATTTGATTTTACACATCACGTTAAAACAAGCCTTTATTTTTGTATTATGTTAACATTCAAAAGATTTATGAAAAATTTGAATGTGCTTATTGTATTAGATACTGCGAAAATGCCCCCCAAAAACAACCAAAAACGAATTTGTAAATATACTTGGGTAGGGTATTACCGGTGGTCGTATATTACCGGGGTATTCAGAAATAAGAAGAATATTGGTTTCATGAATTCTGCCTCAATATCATTTGTATACTAAAGGTAAACACATACTATGTGCTATCTGTCAAAACTTTAAAACCTTAGGTATGAGCTATTTCCAAGTGAGATTTTGCATTTCTTCTAAAATGCATTTTAACAACCAAAATTCCATGGAAATATAACATATTTTCTACCAGACTTATTTCGAAGCAATAATTAAAAAATAAATATATACAACATAATTAAAAATCATTCTAAATGTTGCAGGACAGCATAATGAACGTCACAGAAAAATTATTATGATGATATTTGATCTAAAAAGATTACTAGAGGTGAAGTTTATAAATACATTGGTAATACCCTACCAAGAAATTTCTGAAATATATTACGTAGTGTTTACATTGTCAATATTTTTATCAAGGAGAAATTGTTGTAGAGAAGTGACAATCAATTATTTTATCAATGAAATGTTGAGGATTACTGAAAGATAAATTTTTCATGTGTGTGCTTCTTCTTCTATTTGTAACTTATTTCTGAAAGCTAAATACCACGGTAATACAACCCACCAGGATATATAAGATCACGCCAGATATAAACAGTTGAATTCGAATGATCTAATTATTTATGCACAAAGAATGACGAAAATATTGTATAATGCAATCAAGCTTCAAAAAATACATATAAAAACATAACCTACTTGTTTAATAACAGCTAGTTTCAGGTAATTTTATTTTGATAAACCAATATGCTTTTACAAATGGCGCTTATTTGTTGTCACTGGAAACAAACAGGAAGTAGCCGAGTGTGTTGTTGTTGTAGTAATATATTACGCTCGTATGCGCTCCTTGACTGAACGTAACCAGGGTATATATAGAGGAGAGATAGACCCCGAACTATTTTTTTAATTCGGCATTGTAAATTTACCACCTCCTGGTCTAAACTAATACGAACCTGTAAACAACGTTGTTTTTTTTTTTTGTTGTTTTTTTTTTCTCCAAAATTTAAAGTGAAGGGGTTCCACTCGATCCGGGGTCTGCTCACCAAGCAGTCATATATCTTTAGACGGACCCTCATTAAATTGCATTGACAATAAAGGAATGGATGACTGCGCTTTTATGTTTTTAGAAAATTTAAATTGTAATTATCAAAATAACAGTCTCTTGTTAATGTTACATTCAGACGTTCGTATACTGTTTGTTAACTATTTTTCGGGTACAATGTACATGTATTATCTTTTAATCAGTGAGCTATGTATCGTGCATTAGCACATGATAAACCCGGTGTTGTCAAATTTGTAAATGGTTTAAATCCACACATAAGGAAACACGAAATGGCATCCATAGAACAGCGTGAATTGTCGGGTTAATCAACACTGGCATACGTCAGTCAGAGCTGAGGTGCGTCTAAATTATAATTTGATCGTTTAATTATAAATATTTGTATCCATGGGATATTCTATAAATATAAAGGTCATGTATATATATTTCTTTTACTTTATTTCATTTTTTTTTACACATAACTCTGTATGTCTTCCTAATTTATAACCTATTTATGTCCTAAATAAGTTTCTCCCCGTTTCCACACTGCTTTATTACTTCAACATAATATTGACCTGTACGATGTAGTATTTTGTTACTTTATGTTTATTTTTTCCCCCATGTTGTATGTTTCAAATCTGGGACGAAAATAAAGATATATTCTGTTCTGTACTAATAATTACAAGCCACTCTCATTTTTTATCGAATATATCTTTAAAAATAAATAACACGTTCACGCTTTTTATTTCACGTGGTTCGTAATTAGTTAAACCGCTGTCTTAGAAACACTAGCCCAAACCATTATGGGCAGGTACGTCACGTGACAACGATCTTCTCGTGTTCCCATCTTTACATTTTGTGTGCCGTCAACGTCATTATCCTGTGGGTTGTAAATAACACGTATTCGTCCAGTAATTGTAATGTGTGTCGGCTGTGAGCGATGTGATTGGTCAAAGACATATAATAACAAAGATTGGAAAGTAATTAAAATCACTCAACTCAAAATCACGCGCCAGATTGTCCAGATCTCGCAAAGTCACGATTGCAAATTTCTGCCATTATATTTGAGATATTTGAAAGTAATTCATATCTTGCAATAAAACAATACGTTACCTTCAAAATGATACCGTATATATTTAAATTAGTAAAGAAATAAAAAAAAAAGTTTTATGGAAAATACAGAAGCCCCTGTATGAACAAAAATATGTGGTTTTTCTTTGTCGAATTTAAATCAAAATTTTAATGAATTTTCAAAATTAATTAATCTGAGTTTTTGGCATTAGAAGAATGATACTTTTACAAGAAAGTTATATTTTTTCTCTGAGTTTTCCAAATATTTATTTATTTATATTATAAGTTTGCAAAATTCGTGACCTGCCGCGTGAAAAAAAAATCATATTTTCCTGTCTGTTACAGGAGTTTCCTGTCTCTGCTTAATAGGTCTTTGGATTGGTTGAGAATGTTCACAACAACTTTTACAAACAGTTCATAACTCTTATCTGGCACTTCACCTTGCACTCGGTATTGTTTTTTTCAAACTATGGTTTCTTCCATAACTAAATAAAATTATTCTTGTGAAAGAATTCTCGACTCAAATTGTTATTCGAAGTCGGGTGTCTGGATAGTGAATTATATTCATTTAATAGTTTAGATGGATAGTTTTGAAGTGTTTGTACATGTATTAATTTTTAATTTTTCAACTGTCTTGTTTGACACTACCACTTTATAACATTGGTTTCATTAAAGATCAGATCTTTCTATTAGATGATTAGCTATATACGTTCTAAATTTCTACTTGATCTAACGAATAATTAAGGAAATATAAAATATAGGGCCATTTTTCAAAATACTTGCACATTTATGAAATTCCGTAAGGGTCACGTGGTATGTGAGGTGTGTGACGTTACTTTAAGCTGCCACAAGCACTGTTGTAAGTATATTTTTCCACATATTATAATGCGCCCAGTGCAATGCCCCTTATTATTTTTATTAGGTTACCAAAACATTCGGGAAAACATAAACGTTATTTGTGATGCGCTTTTTGCAATAATAAATTTCACAAACTCTGAAGGCTTTCCCGAATGCTAGCAGGCCCGGATCCAGAATTTTTCAACTGGGGGCGAGCGGCTAAAGACATGATTGTGATGTCAGTGCTAGGGTGTTCCGGGGGCATGCTCCCCCGAAAAGAAAATCAAAGTACTGAGAGCACTGTCAGAAGCTAAAGTTAAAAAGTGTGAATTATAAAGTCACCTTTAATTTATTGTGGTATGCATGTAAAAAATCAGGGAAGTTAAATCTTATTAAAACAGCAGGTAAGATAGATTATTTTATTTATTGGTCTCTGTCAAATTAAACAAAAAATGGATAAAGAATAGTGGTTCTTAGTATTGATCCTCTCAATACCTTTAATACTTCATGAATTTGCTGCAGACAGAAATGATTTTAATAGAAAAACAAGAAAATGGGACAAGATAATGTTATTATTCTTTGTCACTTCACATCCTTCCCGTGTGTTAAGAATGATATCCATGCTTTCAATAGTTTTTAAAATATGTTCTTGAAAAAACATAACTTCACCATACAAGTAAGTAATAGAGATGAAGCAAGGTAGAGTTATTGTTCTTGATAAGTAAAGTTTGACCATTGCATAAAGTATAATCTCAATCCCTAAAGTACTTTCTGAGTTGTGACATACAGATGCGACTAGACACACTACAGTCATCTGAGACTCTAACAAGAAAAGATTAAAAACAAAATGTTTCAAATGACAGCTTACATTAAACATACTGTCCCCCTCTCATTTCTAATGTTTTGACCTTATAATAAAACCTTTCTATGCTGCGCAGGACCCTCATATTAGAAAAATCGACCTCTCTATAGATAATTTAAATATAGAGAGGTCGATTTTTACGGTCTCAGCTGGACTAGAACTCACGACCCCTTGCAAGAATAAAATACTGAACGACGCTCTTACCAATTACACTTATTCCACATCTTTCTAACTTTTATCAAAACTGAAATGTTAACTTCTACAACCAGTGGTACTATTTTTCAACGCGAATATATGGATAAGTGGCGGCAATGTGATTGTAAGAAGAAAATCCACTGTCTGACTTTAGAAGCTTTCGCTTCTAAAATGATTCTAGGATAACGGAGATGCATTCTGAGGGGTATCTGGGGGAAATATGGTAGATTTTTTATAGTCAGATATACGACTTATATATTGAAATCTAAGCCTTGGGGACCGTCCCTGGTGACTGAGTGGTTAGAGCGTCCGCCTCGGGAGCGGGAGGTCGTGGATTCGATCCCCGGCCGCGACATATCAAAGTCGTAAAAATGGTACTGTTATAGCTCCCTTGCTTGGCGTTCAGCACATAAGGGTAGTTGCAGGACTGGTTGGTCCGGTGTCAGGATAATGTGACTGGGTGTGGTATCATGCCACATGTCTACGACGTTATACTGCAGTGTGGCAGCACCATCATATGATCTGTCTCAAGTAGACAAAGTCTCCAAATGACTGAAAGGCTGTCGGTGGGGCGTTAAACCCAACAAACAAACTAAGCCTTTGGCTAATTTAAAAGCAGCTCGGTAGAATTTGAAAAAAAAAACTACTCTGCAATGTTAATTGTTGGTTAAATCTTTGTTTCCAATAAACTCGGCAAGTTAAACTCACATTACATTGAACAAGAAAAGATTAAAACAAAATGTTTTAATGGACGGCTTATTATAAGCATACTGTCCCCCTCTATTTCTCTTTTCTACTGTTTTGACCTTATAATCTAACCTGTCTATGCACAGGACCTTTATATTAAAAATAAAATAAAAATGAAAAATAATAATAATGAATAATGATCTCTCTTAATATTAATATTATTTATACATAGAGAGGCAGTTATTACTTTATAATTTTCCCTGCACGAGTCCCGAGTCTCTCTAGGGGCCTCCGTGGTCGAGAGGGTAAAGTCGCTGACTTTAACACTCACTCAGTCCCTCACCGCGTGGGTTCGAATCCTGGCAGGGTCATTCGGATTTTCATGTGAGGGCGCCTTCCAGCTGGCTTGCGGTAGGTCGGTGGTTCTACCCAGATGCCTCCGTGCATTCGGGGTCTTCCTCCACCTGTAATTAGCTGGACGTCGCTATATGACTGATCTTGTTTTCGAAATACTGTCGAAGCGACGGTAAACTCAAATAGTCAAGTCAGTCTCTAGGCTTAAAAAATATGACTCTCAATTAAGAAGCATTTTTCATATATTTAATGGCATCTTGTGGATGCATTGAAATTTAAACTTTGAATCCTGACTGCGAAAACATTACATCTAAGATGAAAAGTGCATGGGTAAAAAAATCATTGGAGTGGTCATTTTTTAACTTTTTTTTTTCAAACAAGGAATAAAAATTTTAAAAAATCGACCTTTCCTTATATTATTTTTTTTTCTTTCTCTTAGGACTAGGAAGATTTTTGACCAATTTCACATTTATTCAGACAGTGCACGGGCAAATCGTGCAAAACATTTCTTTTGAGGCGTAACGTAAAACTTTTATGCAAACAGTGGTCGGATGTACCCATTGTTTGATAGACAAACATCTGTACATCACAGGATTTAGATCTAACGTTACATGTTAATAACTACAGTTATGCAAAAAAAAAAAAAAAAAAAAAATGCACAGTTTCTTTGCGGTGTGATGGGAAAATGCTCCCGGATCGATAGATCGAGGCATATTGTTTTGGTCTGTCTCTATTTGTATGTTTGATTGTCAATTTGTCACAAAACTTTAACCTTGACCATAACACGGAAGTATTTCCACTTACAGTCTCCAAACTCCACAGTTGCATGCACCTTGATGAGCTCTACCCGCCATGTGACCTTGTTCTTTAAATGACCTTGACCCCTATGTCTAACGCCATCCCCGGGGTGGGGGTGGGAGTGGAGAGAATGGCGTTATAGCGTTCATTCGAACGTAGCTTTTTTTTCCACGATCACAAACTTTGCATTGGGTGACATGCGCCTATAGATAGGTATATTGATAGACGTAATTTACACACATATATTTAAATATCAAATTCTTCGTCAATGACCAGCTTTAATGAAAATGTAATAATAATATAGCCCTTTTCCTGTAAAGATACACTAAAATCGCGATTTTACAAATCATCACCGTAGAAGTAGCCGTTTCAAATTAATTTTGAAACAGAAAATCAAATAAAATAACAATATGGTGTTGTGCTTTTTCGGTTGAAAATCAACAGCGTGTGGCTGCAGGGGCGCGCGATTTGTACAATGGGAAAGAAACATGAAACCCATGTGAACAATTCGTTTAAAAAAACATGGTGAAAATGGCACATCTGGCGTGCGTCCAGTATGCTAAACCGTATGCAACAGTTTCATAGCTGACTGTAAGCATACGGTTGCATACAGTTTGGCATACTAAACGCACGCCAGATTTAAGATATTATATATAAATTAGATGTGCATTTTTCACCACGTTATTCCATAAGAACTGTTAGCACCAAATCGTCATTTGAAAAGTGGGGGTGAAACGTCTTGGGAGGAAACAGAGTTTGGTGAAATGTGTAGGGGGGGAATCAGTTTGGTAAGAGAAACTTAAATTTTACATAACGATATTTTTTATTTTAATTAGAAATCATGGTATCAAATAATGAATTTTTGGAATAAAAAAAAATTATTTCATATTTTTTTTTCCATTTCACCAAAATATTTCCACTGCGTAGTTTTCGAAAACGAAACTAAACCAACAGATTGGCAATAGAATTATTACCGCCCCTAGCAAAATGGGGCGGATGCCGTGCGCGGACAAAGAGGGAAAATGCGGACCATATGTAACGCATTAGAAAAGTAGAAAAAAAATCTCAATGACCTGAAAGACTATGTAATAACTAGATATGAATATGATATATAAAACATTTTTGATTTGTAATATTTTCAACTATATATACCTACAACTACGAAATATAACGTTTGACCTGGATATGATAGAGTCTCATACTTGGTCTAATTCTGTAGCTATTGTATCCTGCTAATAGTATATTATGGGGTCATTGATTGGTTTTCAATTGTAGCGGTTTTTTATAGAGACCCATCTTGGTCTTATTCTGTTCACATTGATTGGCTTTCAATTTGTAGTCAGATATTTGCCTATGAATATTTTTTTTTTCTTTCCTAACACATACCCCTACAACAATCAAATATAACTTTTGACCTGGTAGAGTTATGATAGAGTCCAAAACTTCATGATACTTGGTCTTTTCTATAGCGATTGAATCCTGCTACATATGTATACATAGTCTTATGGGGTCACATTGATTAGTTTTCAATCTTTAGTCTGATATTTGCCCATGGATTGCTGTTTTATGCATTTTCAACCATATACATGTACACCTACAGCAATAAAATATAACCTTTGACCTGGATATGATAGAGACCCATTCTCGGTCTTATTCTGTTGCTATTGTATGATCTTACATACATATGGGCTCACATTGATTGAGTTTCAATATGTGAATGTTATCTGATATTTGCTCCTGCTTGGTCTTATTTTGTAGCTAATACATCCTACTATATACCTATTCCTAGTCTAATGGGTTCATCCTTTTTTCTCAATTTTTTTTAAAAATAAAAGATTGGTTGATTGTTTTCAATAAATTGCTTCATCATGCATTTCTAAATATATACCCGAACTACTTTTGATATGGATATAATAGGAAGATGCCCATACTTGGCCTTATTATTATTATTTTTTTTTTTTTTTTAGCTTATTAATTGGGACCTTTATTGAGTGGGGAAAAAGAGTGCGTTTTTTTATGTTTTGGGAAGAAAAGAAAAAGGAAAAAAAATAAATAAGTATAATCATGACCTTTATGTTATATATAATATCTCCTGGTCTAATAGATTACATTGTAATATTTTTTATCTTTCGAAAATGATTAAAATGGTGATTACATCAATCAAACATTTACATTGTTATTAATTACTCTGAGGTACCTGTATATTGATCAACATGGTTTGTAAATTGAGCGACATTTAACAGTACTGTACAGTGCATTGCAGCGAAAAATGCCATCTTCGGGGGGAAATTCCTAGCTTTAACGAAAAGCACATGTCCCGATCATAAGAGTTTGGATCTCGCCGTTTTTGATCAGCAGTAGAGTTCGTTGATATCAAGTAGCATCTTTTAAACTATAGAGGCCCGGCCAACCTGTGCCTCAGCTAACCCCAAGTAGTCACAAATTTTTTATTGACACTCACGGATCGATCTGTGAGATCGAGTCCCGTGCCAAAAACTGCGCTCGTCTCTCGTCGCTCATTCACGTGCCAATAGTGAACTAAGATATGCGTTTACAAAAAGAAAATCTGCCAAATGCCAAGATGTATAAGCCATATGAATGGACGGTTCCGCAATATGTATGCAACTCCTCCCCCTATTGATATCTGGCAGTTTCTATTCATAACTAGGTCAAGTGCTCACAAACAATATCACAAACAAAAAGCACATGTACTTTTGTGTAAAGTAGGTTAACCGTTCACCATGTGCTTCACACTAAATACACTGGTTGGATAAGCGGGTTAATGTAAACATATTTGATTGACAGTTTAGGAACTGTTCATTCGTCTCTTCCAACCGACGACTGACCACAAACTGACCAAACCGTGATTTACTCACAAAGCGCGGGAACTGCCCTGCGTTCATTTAACCATAACGCTCGCAACTTTTACGGAAGTGCATGGTCCCCTGCTTGCATTCTATACGTTTCCCGTGCACGAGGATTTAAAAAAAATAAATAGAAAGACAAGCCCATATCCACACAAAAGAAACAAAGTGTCAAGGCCAATGGAGATATTGAAATGAGAGGTTCTGGAAGGGGTTAAATGTATCGAAATACGGAATATATATGATATATAATGATTAAAATCTGCTTTGATATTTCCTGTTGTCCGGTAAATTTCCGAAATTATCAATTTCGCCAGGCGGGATAATTCTGAAACTTAGTCTTTGCTTATTGCTTGCTAGGTTGTATTTAGGTAATCAGCCATCTTTTGAATCCTAAGGAGTTTGGAAAGATGGGTAGAAAAAACAGAAAGAAAAAAAAGAAAAATGCAAAATGTAAGTTTGAAAATGATGTATTTCATAAACAGATTACGACGCAGTTTCTAATACAGTATCTGTACATTATCTCCCGGTTGAAAAGAGCGGGAAAAACAGACTATGCGAAAACTTTTCCTTCTTCACAGGACATTGCGACAGGTATGATTGTCTAACACGTTTTCGGGGTACTAACGAGATCGATCCATATTTGCATATCAAATATCATTAAAATTTTCATTTAATTAGAATAAAGGGGTGCAACAATAAATTTTGTCACTCCCTGTACACATTTGCGATCTTAAATATTCATTTCGATCAAAACAGAGCAGCGTTCATTCCAATGTAGGTCAACGGTGATGAAATACAAAATTACTAACAAGTTTTTGGGGTATTTTCAAATTAAGTTAAACATACTCTGTTAGTTAAATATGCATCGAAATTCCATTTCAGGGAATTAATGCTGCTATGATTTGTTATTTATAGAGCCTTTATTTCGTCTGAGATGCTGATCTGATTATTTTTTTTCTGATTGGCATCCACGGTCGGAAATAACTGCTGACCTTACACCCACCCCTTTCGACGATCATTTTTTCATTTTAAACTTACTGACAGTTAATATTGATGACACATATGGATAACTGAAACATTTTTACACATATTCATCACAAGACATATACTTTACACACCTTAAAAAGCTTCTCGTACAAGCTATTTTCTAACCCCTTAAAATTCATAGCAAATATCCGCCATTTTTTTTTATTCAAATTAAGCCATCATGCGACTTATTACAGTGTTTTTTTTTGGCTAAAATATTCGGCGAAATTCGGCGGCATTCCCCCCTGCCAGAAGTATATATTTCCCCCCCTATTATGCTGAAAATTCCCCCACTTAGGGTTCATTTTGGGGTGCAAAATGATGAGTTTCTCTCATTAAATCAACAAATGTTGCACATACAGTATGGTTGAATCTATTGTTTACTTCCGGTTTGTTCGTAGGAAATAATGGAAAAAAGCATGCACTGATAAAACTTGTTAAAATGTTTTAAAAAGCTTCAATAATGTTATCAAACATGTTATTTATGAAAGAAAACACATTTTAAAGACTGTCTTTAAAAAATATATTACAATATAATAGTGAAGTGGGTGGGGTAATGCATTAATTAATGAAGACAGGACTTATTTAAGATATATCTATACACTTTTATACATCTTTTTTTTTCTTCCAAGTTTTGTTTTCCTACATCAATTTAAGCCACCCAAAGCCACAATTCAACAAATGATAATATATGAAGTGCATAATTCAATGTATAAAAGTTTATAGATAGATCTAAAAACAAGCCTGTCTTAATGAATTAATGCATTACTCCCACCCACTTCAGTATTATATTACGTAGTTTATTTTTTAACAGTTTTTAATGATGCAAACTATCTTTAATGATTCTGTGTTGAACAGATGGGCATCACAATGAAAATGTTGAATTTTATTAAAACAGTTAAAGCATACTAGTGCTTGTGTTGGTGTTAACTTAGAGTCAGTTTTATCATTTAAATAGAGATGAAAAAATAATTTAAAATATACTGCCTTAATGATGTATAGAGTAAAAAAAATCCCCTTTTAGCTAGTTAGCGCGCTTTTTTCCCCCCTCAAATGGGCCCGGACCCAATTATTCTCCCAAAAGTGAAAAAAAACACTGTATTATCCGGGTAATTGATAACATTTAGTTTGCTGTCTGCGCAAAATACTAAACCTGTAAGTTGTATTAACTTAAATAAAAAATATAAATGGATTTTTGTTTGAAAATATGTAAATTTAAATAATTCAGATGAGTTTGATCTACAAAATAGCTAATCAAATACGAGTTCAAGATTTTAATGAAATGGACGTACATCTTAAACATTGTCTAGAATTTACACAAGAAGTCACATGCAGTGACTTGGAAACCTGTGCGCCATGCGCCATAGTCCCATTAAAATTGAAAATGTCCCATTGTTCTCACATTCCTGTGCGCCATTTGTCTCTTTCACTTTGAACCACATTAAGTACAATATGCATTGAATCAAAATCTTTATTGTTGTTTTTTCTTATCGAAATACATTAAGTATGAATCACATTTTCATTTTGCTTTTTTGCTGAGTAAGCCGCATATTCTCAGACGCTTATTAAGATAAGATATCATACAGGCAACTGAGCTGGACGCTTATTAAACCATATAGAATTACGCAGTCTAAACACTCGGTTAATATAACAAAAAAGCTTGTCCGAGATGTTACATTCAATTTTGTATGGTAGACGCATTGAATATCGTCTGAAAAGAACAAGAATGCCAAAAAAAAAAAAAAAATTTAAAAGATCTGACCAACAAAAGTTAGACATCCATCTTATCGTTTTTAGGCCCACAATCCAGATATTATATGAAAACTGTAAATGATAATAATGAAACAGCGTCAAGTGCTGATTTATCGCAGTCTCCCTCTCAGAAAGTTACGAACTCTGCTTCATCTCCCCCTTGGGAAGTTTCGTCCGATTCATTGGATGTCTCGATACCTTCCAGTACATGTAACACCAAATATAAACCTAGAAAAATCCAGTAAAGTGGAACTAAGATTTAGGAGGTGAATTTTTAGCTTAGAACTTTTAATCAGGCCTTCTTCCAAATAATGAGCTGGGATCTTTCTAGATCGTATTTAGCCTATGTCTTATTTTAACAGCGTTTTTATAGTTGCTTCAGGTTGTTGAAGATACTGTTCTTTATTAACAAGACTATATGAAAAGTTCTTATTTACTTACCACAAGTATAATTATGTGTTCTAAAACCAAATAAAACCTGATGTTAAGCAGTTTTCCTTTTTAACCCACTAAAACTTTTCACATCAATAGTTAAAAATGTCCCATTAGATTTGAAAATGTCCCATTGATTTTAGCAAATGATGGGCCATAGTCCCATTGAAAAAAATTCTTTCCAAGTCACTGCACATGGTGTCTTAATTTGAATATTAGAGCATGGCTGACATTTGTTTTGATCATATGGGACAGCGAAAACAACTCGTCATATCACGTTCTCACGCGTAAACGGTGTAAAAATAAAATACCCCGAAAACTTGTTATACCCCGAAAACTGGTAGTCAACCATAAACACAAAATTTTTACCTGTCGCAACAAATGTTTACCTGTCGCAGCAACTTTTACTTGTTGCAGCAACTTTTACTTGTTGCGACATATTTTTACCTGTTGCAAGGTTTTAAACAGTATTTAGTGAGAACTTTTTGATATCTTGATTTCAGTCTCTTTATTGCAAGATTTTTACATTAATTTATCACTTAATTAATAATATAATGAATATTCATTCATTTTTGGCTATTTTTAGATTGTCTCTGTTTTACATATACACTGCCCTAATCAGCTATTCAAAACTCACAAACATGTAAAAATGTAAGACCTGCAAAATAAGTACATATAGAAGATTAAACCCTACCCCATTACAACAAGAAATTATTTTTGCACAGATAAGATCATAAATTGCTAGGGTTGGACACCGATTCCTGGTATCGGTCCAATACCGAATAGTAACTTCGTAATGTACTGGTATATATCGTTTCGTAAAATACCGGTGCCTGGTTTCGATACTTCTGTAATTGTGTCAACAAATAAGTCTTTAAAACGTAAAAATGTAAACAAATAACTTTGAAAATGGCCTTAAAACACAGATAACTAACCGTGAACAAAATATAAGGATCCATAACGTGTTATAGCAGCAATGACTGACATATAGAGCAAGTCATGGGACAATCCTAATTTCACAAATAAACATTTTCATTTATAAAATACTTACTGACGAAATATTGACAAAAAGTCATAAAATTAAAAAATAAAGTATTTATTACACTATTTAAAAGAATGATAATGCGCACTCGAGGAGGTCGCCATTTTTGTTTAGACGCGGGTGTTTTGCGGACGTTCGATAGAGCTACAGGTAATAAAAAAAGTTCTGCTGCTTCCGCAAGTCAATCATACAAAATCATTATTCACACCTCTAGTATCCATTTAATTTGCATTGTTACGTTGATTTTAAATATGGTCAATTGTTTGGGTAATAATCTTCAAATGTTGACACCGTAAGTCCCTTTCCAAATGGAATTTGATGTACACAACTTTCTTAAACCGAACAGTTCTGTCCAAAATGAAACTAACTAGCTAGAATATCGTCTGAATTATATAATAAAAACAATACAATCATAACATGATGGCAATCATTGTTGCTCTCAGTAATGACGATGTGAACATCACATTTTGCTGTATGTCGTTAATTAATTATTAAGTAGTTCCGGGAGGGTCACAATAATGTAATCATAATATGAATACGAGAACAATGATTTCGACAGCATTTATTTCACAATTATATTATAGAAATCACAACCAGACAACATATTTCTGACAGGTAAATATACGACAAAGCTTTAATATCGATTTAAATTATGAAATCGTACACTCATATAGACTTCGCCGAACACCGATATGACTTCTTAGTGGGTGGGGTAAAGCTTGAAAAACTACGAAAAAATTGAAAGCTTGTGTATTGTGCACCCCTTCTCCGAAATTGAAGTCATAGAAATGCACACAATTATTAAGAGTTTACGGCTTTTTACAACTGAAATGGTTGGTGTTGGAAACTGTACAAAAAATTCCAAAGTTTGGGCATATTATTCTAAGTAAATTAACGGTGGCAAACGTAGTTTGTTAGGGCCGTTTGTAATGGTTGTTGTTCAAGAATGCTGACTTACTGAACATTTATAATGATGAAGATATTTAAGTTCTTTTTGTTGAGATTTCTTTTTCAATCTCTCAATATTCTATGTGCAAAAGAGTAACTGTACACTTGTAAGTTCAACTTAACTGTGTTTAAAGTCAAATCTAGTCAATATAAATACTTTTCGAAGGTGGTTATTAGATGTGTAAATTTGATATTTCTAGTCGTAATTATCATTTGTCTGTTTTGTTAAGCATATGTTATCATTTAATGTTTGTCTTTAGCTATTAAAATATTAAAAAGCTTTTCCTTATTAGATTTTTTCTCCAGCACCAAAATGTTCTGAGCATTACTGTTTAAATCTTGCCATGTTCCTTGAATAAAAAAAATATGAATAAAAATATAAATTAATGTACAAGACTTTTATATAATTTAATGTGTATGTTGTTGAAAAAGGTAAAACTAAACACAACATAAAAAATAAGAAAATTCTCAAAGGTATACTTTACAGCATAGCATTACATAAGATTAGTTAATATAAATAAAACAGATTATAGTACATGATCTACATTATTAGTGCTCATTTGCAACAAAGGCTTTGATATGGTAAACTGATAGTAATCATAGTATCAGTATCGTTTCGTCATACCGGTATTGGTATCGGACCGTTTCGTGAATAACGATATCCAACCCTATAAATTGCTATGCAAAAACTAAAGTTCTGTAAGTTGTGTGACCATAATGAGGAAATCAGCCAAAAAACTATCTCCAAAAATGTCTGTTATTGTCAGGAGCTCTCTTCTTTGGTTCGTTACTAGAACCAGAAGGCAATTTTCGACCCAGCATAGCACCATCAGAATATCTAAATTCATTGACAACAGAATCTAGATTTAATTATTTACGATAATGAATATTGAAATGATAAAAATTGAACCTGATAATAAATTAAAACAAGTATGACCTTGTTAATTGATTATGGAAAGTGAATAAAAAGAAAATCAAAGCGCACAATGCGCTGAGTGACGGTAATGGGATTAACATTCTAAACCCAGCGTTTCTGAAGCTATTGAAGCAGTCACATGATGACAAAAACTCCACCCGCTGTTGCTACAGAAGTTCTGTTTGTAACATAATGATCCGGAGTAAAGGTCATGAACCTTTCATTCATAAAGAGCTGCATACCTAAGTAGGTCATTCTCTTTCTCTAGTGCTAGCGAATTCTATCTGTTGTTTTGTATGTGTAGAAATTGACCAGGAATTTGATTATTTAAGATACTAGAATGTTTCCCTATCTATTTCAAAGTTAAGAAATGACCTGCGAGGAACCTAACTCGCCATCATGCAAAATATTGTGTGGACTACTTTAGGTCAATTACATACATACGGAGCACTACTTTTTCTTTTTACAGGAGTAGATTTTCATGTACGTAAGATGGGTTGCTGTTCTGGTTAAGAAATGTCGGGGATATTTTTTTCACCCTTAAAATTGATGCTTCCAGTGCAAAATAATGGCAAAAGAAAAAATGTTAACAAACAATAACACACTAAAAGTGGTTACAGTTATGATTTAAACGTCTGTGTAACATATTCCACTCGTATTCTTTAGTGCAGAATCGCATTGCATGGATCCGCACTAATTCGGAGAGGTACAGTTAAAATTGTTGCGGAAAATATGCAAATTAGCAAGGCCTGATTTCGTTCTTCAGCATAAGATGGCTATCGCCGTCTAAAAATACAATCTTTCGTGAATGCATCGTCTGCCATGTTGTTGATTGTTGACCGATAAAGACAGAGATTTCCGCATGGTTTCCATTACGAAAGATATTAATATATAAATTGCGGGGAACCAATTCGCAATCGTTACTGCTTGGCCATCTCAGACAGCCGATAATCATTACATAATCGCTAAAAATAGCAAAGGAAACTGTTTTTCGAAGAAAGTGAAAGTAATTTTCCAAAAATGAAACGGTGCTGTATGGATTTCTTTCATCGGACATTGTGTCTGACAATAACAGACGTTTTCGTCGGTCAAAATGAAAATATACCAGACATGTCCGACTGACAGACGGACATTCGCATTGACTGAAAAAACTTGTCCTTCCATTCCATCGCATTGCTTTCCACAGAAAAAAAGTTAAGGTGGGGTGGATGTAGGCGGGGTGGACCCCTTTCACATGTCAATTTATAGCTCGTCGGGACGAGGTACTCGGAGTGTCAGCATCGGCATCCGCGTCCCAAGAAATGTTTAGATTATGTTTAACATTGCCATTTTCTTCACTGTCTCTCAAACTTTAAACATGTGTTTATCATCATCAGATCAACCAGTAGAAACAGGAACAGTAACTCTTCCAGATATTTTTGCATATTTATGGCCCTTTTTGGACTTAGCAATAATGTTCAACTTTTGTTTAACATTACAATTATCTCCAGCATAGACATATTCACCATAGCTTTGCAACTCCATACAGGTAAAGAGTCAGTCAAGAGAAACTTTCGATTAAGCACATGGAATGTCATGTGACCGCGAGATAACGTGAGATGTGTAAAACTTGAAATAGTCGCCATTTGCAATATTGCGCAAGAGTGAGTTTTGATGTACAAAAAATAATAAAAAAATAATCCACCTAAATAAAGATTTAATGTGTTTTTAGTTCGGTCCTGACATTATTTTTTATCACGTTGTTGACATGAACAGTGTTTGTTAATGTAAAATCTGCTTACCATTAGCTTGCGTTCGTATTTCGTTTCTCTCTTCTGAGGATAACCATACATAAATGGCTAAAAATGCTAAAAACTTTTTTGATATTCTCAACACAATTATTGTTAATTTTCCATTCCTTTAACTTTTATGCATTGTTTAAGCTAAAAATATGAGTTGTAAACAACAATTTTCTATGTCTAATCAGTTTAAAAGTAATCTCATATATAGTCTACAAAGCTGATATAACCTCACCCGCTTTATTCTGTGGATGTGCTATAAACTTTTTGTTAATCTCAAAACAGTTATAGTTAATTTTCCATTCCTTTAACTTTTATGCATTGTTTAAGCTAAAAATATGAGTTGTAAACAATGATTTTCTGTGTTTGAAAGTAACCTCATATAATTCAGTGATTCAGATTGAACCCACTTTCCTTAGGACAGTTGTCCTAAATGTTCAGGTTTTTTTCAAGTCATTTGTCCTAAATTACAAGAAAAACTTCGGACAATTTTGTTATATCAAAATGATTTATAAGACATTAATGACACTTTCAAGTTTACTTTATTTATTCATATTCACATTTTTGCTTTGAAATATATCATTCAATATTGTTTCAGAACTTCAGTCAGTTAAATAATTTCCTAGAATAAATCTTTTGATACCCTGTTCACTCATATAGGAATGAAATAAATAATTGTTATTCAAGTTAGTATCTAGAGGGATGCATTTCTTCAGCATAAAGTTAGTATGTCATAAAAGAGCACCCACCCAACCCTTAAGCATAAACAATCTTACAAATAAAAGCAATATATATGTATTTATATATTTAATATCTTTTCAATTTCATTGACTCAAAAAAAAAAAAACCCCAAAAACAGCAGGTAATAATAAATTATTTAACTTTAAATGGAAATGTGAGATCATTCATACTTCTGAGATTTTGAAGATGATGAATGAAAGAAAGATCGGACATATCATAATATTTTGATTGTTTATCAAATTAAACATAGAATTGTAATTTATATGACTTTCTATCTAATCAAAGTCTAAGGGGAATTCAGCAAAATCCGAAAAATCAGACTTGTCAGAATGATTTTCCATCCTGCGACAGTCGTGTTCTTATAAATACGATCTAATTTGAAAGTGCTGACAAATCAATTACAAGTATATATATTTTATTCCCCCAATAATAGATCGACATCCTTTGATTCCTTATCTACTCTTTGTTTTTCAATCATCATTGACAGTTTCTTGCCGACATTTTTGTAACGGCCTGTTTATTTCTGAGAAGACTCGCCGATTTCCGGTTTTAACGACACTTGTTTAGACAATCAAATGACCACATCTTGTGGCACGTGATTTATGGTATCTGACAATTCTATTGGTTCTTCTTATAGACAGACGCTATTGTTTAAAACAAAATAGCAGGAGAAGAATAAATTTGCATAGGTAATTTTCCACTGGATAGAACTTGAATAGCATGAAGAAAGGAAAGCGAAACCTAACATGCATCATTCTATTTATTTAGTCATATTCCTGATTTTATTGATTGATATATGTATTTAATTTTAAAGAATCCTGTAATTATGAAAAAGAAAGATACTTATACGTAAAAATTGTGGAAAAAATCGATCTTTCCGGTGGTCGAAATTCTCACAACGTACGAGTCCTATGAACACGCATACAAACCGGCGACCCCGAGTATCAAAAATCGTTTCTAAATGTAATTATTTTCAGGGAAAAAAACAACACATTTTTTTTATATAGATTGTAATATGATTAAAGTTTCAGCAGCAACAATGCTATTTATTTATTTTTCTTATTTTTATTTTTTTGCCGATAAGAAACTTTTATGCTGTTAAAAACCGACTTCGTCAATTTGAGTCTCAATGTGTCTGTATGAAGTAACAGGTAAATGCATAAGAATGATCGAGTCTCTATGAAGTAATTTCACCGTCCGGTACAGACATCTGTTGGTCACATTGTCTGACGAACTGTATTTTTATCGGCCCGATGGGCGTACTGAGTTTATTTTTTCCGGTCATCTGTAGCTTTTATCGGCCCTGGACCGAAGGGCCGATCCAATCTGAATCTCTGTAATTATATAATCTACAAGGGCTCTTCTTAAATGAAACCTCTCCCTCTATTTTCTGTGAATATTTACTAAAGTACCTCATTGAGATATCTTCATTGCATCATTTGAGGCATTTTTCTTACACTTTTTACTTTTTCAGTGCTTTAGCTAAAAATATTATTGTGCATAGATTTATTCTTTGGACTTAATAAAACTGGCCGCTAAATGTACTGAGTACTGATATGGATGAGTCCATAATGAAAGAAATTTCATAACAGAATGTATTCTAAAAACAACCACGAAGCTACATTAATCTAGGTATTAACATCTCTGAAACATATATGATAATATTGACATAAATGTCCTGGTCATATCAAAAATATGATTTACGTTAATAAACGTTTTACATGCCTTTAAATCCAAATCCCTCTTTTTGGTGGGTTTCCACAGAGACCGTGTTTTCAAACTATATGTACATGTATTGCTTATTTGGTATGATTATGTAATATCCTGTTTGGGTCGATCAGGGGGTAATAAAAGGGTTACCATTAATTGATCTGGACGTGTGTGAGTGTCGGAGAGGTGACGAACTGATGGGGATGATTTATAGCCCTGGGTGTGAGATATTGTCAACTTCAGGGCAATAGCCAATCACTTTAAGATGTGAACTGACACTTACATAACGGTCTGGTTTTTCGAGCAATTAGTTAATAATGACACAAATTAAGTTATAAATAACGTGTTTCAGATCGGCAAGGTTCTTTCAAGATAATGTTGTGCAAAAAGTATGATATAATGGTAGGTTTTGTTGTTCCATAATTATTCAAATCATTTCGATTTTATAGTTATTTCTTTGTAGGGTATCGGAAAAAATAATAATAATAACGCACATGTGATCATAAACATATTCAGCATATGTCTTTGATGTGATTCTGATTAGATCTATTTGTCATTCTGAAATGAGAAAATATTTTATTAAAATTTTAATTTATTAACAAATTAATAGTTATGGACTGACGATAAAAAAAAAAATGAATATAGATGCGTGAAGGAAACTAAAGGTATGCATGTCTTTGATTTGATCACATATATCTCTGCATGATATTTTAAAGTGTCTGTCTGATGAGCATCTGCAAGATGTAAAGCGTCTCAACGAAATCTCATTCAAATCTCGTACACATGTTTTTTTTGCTACGATAAAAAACGTGATTTCGCAACAATTCACATCTGTGCTGCATATGTCTGTGTCTCCAGTATTACTTAATGGATGTCCCTCAAACTTCACACATGTTTATCATCATCAACCAGTAAAAACAGGAACAGTAACTCCTCCAAAATAGTTTTGCATATTTATGGTCCTTTTTGGACTTAGCAAAAATATTAATACTTTGTTAAACATTGCTTTTATCTCCATTTTTACTAATTGAATGTCTCTCAAACTTGACACATGACTGTGTTTATCCTCATCAGACAAACCAGTAGAAAAAGGGACAGTAACTCTTCCAAATATTTTTGCATATCAAGCTAAGTAAGTGGGTGTGTCGCGCACAAGAACCAGATTCGTAATTCAAAGTTCAAGGTCATACATAGAGGTCAAAGGTCATGGAGCTGGATTTGCTTGTCCGGGCTGTAACTTAGACATGGATTGCAGCATTTTCAAATAACCTTAATAAGGCGTAGTGTCTTGCAGAAGAGTTTGGTCCCTAGCTCAAAGGCCTAGGTCACACCTAGAGGTCAAAGGTCATGAGTTGGATTTGCTTTTCTGAGCTGTAACTTAGACATAGGTCACAGGATTTCAAATAACTTGGCACTTACGTTAACCTCAATTAGATGTAGCGTTAGGTACAAGAGTTTCTTCCTAGCTCAAAGGCATAAAACCCGACACTTATGTTAACCTTAATGAGACAGAGAACTTGCAAGAGTTAGGTCTGCAGCTCCAAGGTCGCACATAGAGGTTAAAGGTCATTTGCTTGTCTGGACTGTAACTTAGATTTCCAAATAAACTTGCAGTTATGCTTACCTCAATTGAACAGAATGTCATGTACAATTAGAGTTGTGACCCTAGCTCAAAGGTCAAGGTCATACTTAGAGGTCAAAGCTCATTTGCTTGTCTGGGCTTTAACCTAGACATGGATTGAAGGATTTTCAAATAAGTGAATGATCCAAAGTGTTAAGCATAAGAGCTGGGACTATAGTTTCAAGATCAAGGTCACACTTAGAAGTGAAGTTCATCATGCTGGATTTGCTTTTCTGGGCTGTAAATTTTCTCTGGATCAGAATTCTCAAATGATTTGGCAGTAAGTTTTGCCTCAATGAGATGATGTGTCGCACTTAAGAGTTTGGTCCCTAGCTCAATGGTCAGGGTCACATTAAGGTGAAAGGGGCACCATAGGCCGCGGGCTCAACATGTTGCCCTTGGGCATCTAGTTTCACTTAAAAGTTTGAGGTATTGCTTTAAACTTTAATTACCTGTTCAGTGTTTTCATTCACTTTTTTGGGAAAGGGGTCCAGGCCCATAGGAGGGGGGGGGGGGAAAAAGTGTGTGAACAAGCTAAGGGGGAAATTTTTCTACTATGTATAATTTAGGTGTTTTATTAGGTTTTCGCACCTCGCAGTGCGAAAACCTATTGTTCTTCTTCTGTTTTTTTTTTGTTTTTTTTTATTATTATTTTTCTAACCCTTTTTTGTGAACGGCATAGCTCCATGATCAGAAAAGTCACATGTATGAAATTTTAATCTTTTATTACCACGTATTTGAAGATGATCCTAACGTTGAGAAAATTTTCATTTATGTCTTACTTTTCCTGCTAGGGGGCATTTTGCATGAAATTTATTAATGGCTAATAACTTAGTTATTTGAGGTCCGATTCAAATGCGTTTTTTTGCATTCTGTTCCTTGTTGACAGCCTAATAAAATATGATAGGTTTCAAGGGTACATGTCGCTGAAAGTATTTGAGCTACAGAAGGTTGAAAGTTCGAACCTCACAAAAAACTGTGCAAATGAGGGTAGGTCTATGAAAAACCTATCCATTTTTGTTAGAGATCAGATAGAAGAATTCTGTTTGCTGCAAATGATTTGTAAGACATATACGCATAAAATATTTGGGGTGGCGAATTAAGGAAATGCATGGTTTGTCCTCTAGAAACTGTCAAACTTCAGTAAATTTTAGGAAAAATTAAAATTTCTTAAACATGTTTTTTGTCGCTCCTGACTTAATCTTTTGTTCATTCTTCATGATATTTTCACAAGTTATGTATTGTTATGTTTGAAAGGGCTTCACAATTGAAAAGTTAAAAAATAAATGAAAAGGTCAAGATCATATTATGATTATTGTGTTTTTATTCGGCCCCAAATAGCTCCAAAACAAACTAGAACCGCAAGCGGTATCTCGGTTTTCGCTTTTAACATAATCAACTTGAACACTTTATTTCAATTCAGCCACAATTTTCAATATGAAACAGAACGCAAAGGTTTTTTGAAGACTTACTCTCATCTGCACAGTTTTTTGTTTGCAATGTTAGAACATTTCTAGCGCAAATATTTTCCCATACCCTATACTTTGAAATCCATCACATTCTGTGGTGCTGTCAACAAGGAACAAAATGCTGAAAACCGCATTTCAATCAGACTTTAACGTAATGAGTTATAAGCAAATGAGTGATTTTAAGCAAAACGCCCTCTAGCGGCAAAATGAGAAACAAAATTGCAAAAACAGCAAATAGTTCAAACAAGTATATAAGTCGCACTAGTCGAACATTCTTTTTCTTATAAATCACAATTTCAAGCATAAAAACTGATTAACAATTATTCCAAAAAAGGATCAAACTTTGGACTGCTGTAAAATGAACAAATCAAGTCCGATCTTCAAAAACTAAACATTATACGAAAGAACCATTTAGAACTAAAACTTTTGTTCATATACTCTCAGTGAAATATTTTTAGATTTGGAGCACTTTGGGGCCGAATAAAAACACAATTATCGTAATATGACCATGACCTTTTCAATGTTTTTTAACTTTTTAATTGTGAAGCCCTTTCAAACTTAATAAAACATAACATGTGAAAATTTCATGAAGAATGAACAGAAAAGAAAGTCAGGAGCAACAAAAACATGTTTTTGAAATTTTAATTTTTCCTAAATTTAAGTGAAGTTTGTTGTTGTATTGGAGTTTACCGTCAGTGCGATAGTATTTCAATCATACAGCGACTTCCAGCTAATTACAGGTGGAGGATTGAAGACCCCGAGTGCACAGGGGTACCCGGGTAGAACCACCGACCTACCGCAAGCCAGCTGAAAGGCTTCCTCACATGAAGTGAAATTTGACCATTTCTAGTGGACAAACCACGCATTTCTTAAATTCGCCACCCCATATATTTTGTGTGTATACGTCTTTCAAATGGTATGCAGGAGACAGAATTCTTCTATCTGATCTCTAATAAAAACGGATAGGATTTTCGTAGACCTACCCTCATTTGCACATTTTTTTTTGCGAGGTTCGAACATTCAACCTTCCGTAGCTCAAAAGCTTTCAGCCACACGGACCCTCGAATCCTATCATATGTTATTAGGCTATCAACAGGGAACAGAATGCAAAAAACCGCATTCGAATCGGACTTCAACTTTTTGAGTTATAAGCAAAAGAATGATTTCAAGAAAAGTGCCCCCTAGTGGCAAAATGAGAAAGAAAATTCATTAAAATTTTACTGTTAGGTACCTAGCAAAGCAGCAAATAGTTCAATCAAGTATACTAGTCGCAAAAGTCAAGCTTTTTATTCTTATGTATCAGAATTTGATGCATAAAACCTGATTTACAATTATTCCAAAAAAGGATCAAACTTTGGACTGCCGTATAATGACCAAATCAAGTCCGCTCTTCAAAAACTGGAAAGAGCTCTTTAAGAACTAAAACTTTTGTTCATATACTCTCAATGAAATATTTTTTGTTTTGGAGCTATTTGTGGCCAAATAAAAACACAATTATCGCAATATGACCTTGACCTTTTCAATTTGTTTTAAACTTTTTAATTGTGAGGCCCTTTCAAACATACCAATACATAATGTGTGAAAATTTGATGAAGAATAAGCAGAAAATAAGGTCAGGAGCGACAAACACATGTTTTTGAAATTTTAATTTTTTCCTAAAATTTAGTGAAGTTTGACTGTTTCTAGACGACAAACCATGCATTTCCTAAATTCGCCACCCCATATATTTTGTGCATATATGTCTTGCAAATCGTATGCAGCAAACAGAATTCTTCTATCTGATCTCTTACAAAAGTGGGTAGGTTTTTCGTAGACCTACCCTCATTATTCCACTTTTTTCCAAGGATCGAACATTCAACCTCTCCTAGAACAATTTTTTTCCAGTACTCAATGATGAGATTTCCATCATATTTGATTAGGCTGTCAACAAGGAACATTATGTAAAAAACCGCATCTAAATCAGGTTTCACATTTTTGAGTTATTAGCAAAAAAGTGATTACATGCATTGCGCCCCATAGTGGCTAAATCAGAAACAAAAGTGAAGTTTGACCATTTAGGCACATGTTCAGGTATATATGACTCCATGCCCAAAATTTCATAGCTGTAGCTTTTCTCATCTGGCCGCTAGGCTGGCTACAAAAATGGGTGGAATTGGAAAAATAATAAAAACTAGATGTCATTCGTGAAAACGAATGATAGGACTTTCTGCAAGCTATGTTAATGCAAAAAGCAGGAGATTGAAGTTTCATGTAATGACTCACCTCTGGTAGTATTTCATGTTCATGCTGAACAACTGACATTATATTCCGAAATTAGTGCAAATGATAAGAACTAAGTATTAGTCTGTGACGTAACATGATGTCATATGACGTCAGGACATGACTGCAAACTTGATTACTAGTTTAAAGGTCCTATGTTCGAATCTTCCTTAAGCCACAATACTTCGGTCTTTCGGAATTAAGGTTAGCTGACAAAATATTCACACCTTAGTTTCAAGATGTACCATCTGTGAAAATTTGAAGAAAATCGGACCATAAATGGCGGCTGTAGAGCGTGAACACCAATTTTCACTATTTTTAGCTCAGACGTCACATGACGCCATAGGGTGCTGAAGATGCTTTTGTTCAAAAGCGCAAACTTTACTGTCATAACTCTGAAATTTTCATTATTTTGAACAACTGGCATCATGTCGAAATCATTGCCCTAAAATGAAAATTTAGAAGTATGCTTATGACGTCACATGACGTCATTTGACGTCACGACTCAAAATATGTTAAGAAATTATGAAGAACTGCAAACTGTGTAAGTTTCAACTTTTATTTCATCCTGAAGCTCTTTAATCCTAAAATGAAAATTTTCGATCCTATGTTCGAATCTTATTTCAGCCACAGAACTTCGATCTTTCGGAATTTCGGTTAGCTGACAGGATATGCACATCTTAGTTTAAAGATGTACCATCTGTGAAAATTTGAAACAAATCCGACCATAAATGGCGGCTGTAGAGCGTGAAAACCATTTTTCACTCTTTTTAGCTCTGACATCACATGACGTCATAGGGTACTGAAAATAATTATGTTCAAAAGCGTATACTTTACTGTCATAACTCTGAAATTTTCATTATTCTGAACAACTGGCATCATGTCGAAATCATTGAACTAAAATAAAATGTAAGAAGTATGCTTATGACGTTACATGACGTCCTTTGACGTCACGACTCAAAATATGTGTAGAAATTCTGCAGAACTGCAAACTTTGTAAGTTTCAACATTCTATCTCATTCTGAAGCTCTTTAATGCTAAAATGAAATTTTCGGTCCTATGTTCGAATCTTATTTCAGCCACAGAACTTCGGTCTTTCGGAACTACGGTTAGCTGAAAGGATATGCACACCTTAGTTTCAAAAGGTACCATCTGTGAAAATTTGAAGAAAATTCGACCATAAATGGCGGCTGTAGAGAGTGAAAACCATTTTTCACTATTTTTAGCCCTGACGTCACATGACGTCATAGGGTGCTGATGATGCTTTTATTCAAAAGCGCATACATTACTGTCATAACTCTGAAATTTTCATTATTTTGAACAACTGGCATCATGTCGAAATCATTAGCCTTAAATGAAAATTTAGATGTATGCTTATGACGTCAGATGACGTCATATGACGTCACGACTCAAAACATGTGTAGAAATTCTGCAGAACTGCAAACTGTGTAAGTTTCAACTTTCTATCTCATCCTGAAGCTCTTTTATCCTAAAATGAAATTTTCGGTCCTATGTTCGAATCTAATTTCAGCCACAGAACTTCGGTCTTTCGGAATTAAGGTTAGCTGACAAAATATTCACACCTTAGTTTCAAGATATACCATATGTGAAAATTTGATGAAAATCCGACCATAAATGACGGCTGTAGAGCGCAAACACTATTCATTACTATTTTTAGCTGTGACGTCATGTGACGTCATATGGTGCTGAAGATGCTTTTGTTCAAAATCGCATACTTTACTGTCATAACTCTGTAATTTTCATTATTCTGAACAAATGGCAACATGTCGAAATCATTGCCCTAAAATGAAAATTAAGAAGTATGCTTATGACGTCATATGACGTCATATGACATCAGGACTCGAAAAAAATGTAGAAATTCTGTAGAACTGCAAACTTTGTAAGTTTCAACTTTCTATCTCATCCTGAAGCTCTTTAATCCTAAAATGAAATTTTCGGTCCTATGTTCGAATCTTATTTCAGCCACAGAACTTCGGTCTTTCGGAACTTCGGTTAGCTGACAAGATATGCACACCTTAGTTTCATGATGTACCATCTGTGAAAATTTGAAGAAAATCCGACCATAAATGACGGAGAGCGCGAACACCATTTTTCACTATTTTTAGCTGTGACGTCATGTGACGTCATAGGGTGCTGAAAATCATTGAAATCAAAATTTCCTCACGTGACTAATAAGCCATAAAAATTTCATCGTCCTAGGACTATTGCAACATATAAAAATAAGCGTTTAGTTAGGAAGAAGAAAAGAATAATAATAACTAGATGTCATTCGTGAAAACGAATGATAGGACTTTCTGCAAGCTGTGTTAATGCAAAAAGCAGGAGATAGAAGTTTCATGTAATGACTCACCTCTGGTAGTATTTCATGTTCATGCTGAACAATTGACATTATATTCCGAAATCAGTGCAAATGATAAGAACTAAGTATTAGTCTGTGACGTAAGATGATGTCATATGACGTAAGGACATGACTGCAAACTTCTAGTTTAAAGGTCCTATGTTCGAATCTTACTTCAGCCACAATACTTCGGTTTTTAGGAATTAAGGTTAGCTGACAAAATATTCACACCTTAGTTGCAAAATGTACCATCTGTAAAAATTTGAAGAAAATCTTATCATAAATGACGGCTGTAGAGCGCGAATACCATTTTTCACTATTTTCAGCTCTGAAGTCAGGTGACGTCATAGGGTGCTGAAAATATTGTTGCTCAAAAGCGCATACTTTACTGCAATAACTCTGAAATTTTCATTATTCTGAACAACTGGCATCATGTCGAAATCATTGCCCCAAATTAAAATTAAGTGGTATTCTTATGACGTCCTATGACGTCACGATTCAAAATATTTGTAGAAATGCTGCAGAACTGCAAACTGTGTAAGTTTCAACTTTCTATCTCATCCTGAAGCTCTTTAATCCTAAAATGAAATTTTCGGTCCTATGTTCGAATCTTATTTCAGCCACAGAACTTCGGTCTTTCGGAATTTCGGTTAGCTGACAGGATATGCACACCTTAGTTTCAAGATGTACCATCTGTGAAAATTTGAAGAAAATCCGACCATAAATGACGGCTGTAGAGCGCAAACACCATTTTTCACTATTTTTAGCTGTGACGTCATGTGACGTCATAGGGTGCTGAAGATGCTTTTGTTCAAAAGCGCATACGTTAGTTTCATAACTCTGAAATTTTCATTATTCTGAACAACTGGCATCATGTCGAAATCATTGCCCTAATATGAAAATTAAGAAGTATGCTTATGACGTCACATGACGTCATATGACGTTCCGACTCCAAAATTTTGTAGAAATTTTGCAGAACTGCAAACTGTGTAAGTTTCAACTTTCTATCTCATCCTGAAGCTCTTTAATCCTAAAATGAAATTTTCGGTCCTATGTTCGAATCTTATTTCAGACACAGAACTTCAGTCTTTCGGAATTTCGGTTAGCTGACAGGATATGCACACCTTTGATTCAAGTTGTACCATCTGTGAAAATTTGAAGAAAATCCGACCATAAATAACGGCTGTAGAGCGCGAACACCATTTTTCACTATTTTTAGCTGTGACGTCATGTGACGTCATAGGGTGCTGAAGATGCTTTTGTTCAAAAGCGCATACCTTACTTTCATAACTCTGAAATTTTCATTATTCTGAACAACTGGCATCATGTCAAAATCATTGCCCTAAAATGAAAATTAAGAAGTATGCTTATGACGTCACATGACGTCATATGACGTTCTGACTGAAAATATATGTAGAAATTCTGCAGAACTGCAAACTGTGTAAGTTTCAACTTTCTATCTCATCCTGAAGCTCTTTAATCCTAAAATGAAATTTTCGGTCCTATGTTCGAATCTTATTTCAGCCACAGAACTTCGGTCTTTCGGAATTTCGGTTAGCTGACAGGATATGCACACCTTTGATTCAAGATGTACCATCTGTGAAAATTTGAAGAAAATCCGACCATAAATGACGGCTGTAGAGCGCGAACACCATTTTTCACTATTTTTAGCTGTGACGTCATGTGACGTCATAGGGTGCTGAAAATCATTGAAATCAAAATTTCCTCACGTGACTAATAAGCCATAAAAATTTCATCGTCCTAGGTCCATTGCAACATATTAAAATAAGCGTTTAGTTAGGAAGAAGAAAAGAATAATAATAATAATAACTAGATGTCATTCGTTTAAACGAATGATAGGACTTTCTGCAACATCTGCTTTATATAGTATATATAGAAGATGACATAATAGATAATCTGTCCAAATTGCAACTTTCTATCTCCTCTATTTCTATATAAAATAGCACAAATAGAACACATTCTGTGAATTTTAATAAAAGTCCGCCCATATCTTGCACATGTAGTTTACATACAACATTTATACTATGTCATATGACATGAAAGAAAAATGAAACAGTGTTCAAATGTAAGTTTCTAACTTTCATCACACATAGAATTTCATCACTCCAGCTCAGTTGTAACCTTGTTTAATTTTAGCCTCATTAGGAAGAAGTATTGAATATTTGTATAGTGCTATATCCTTTCGACACCTGTAACGTAGTTAATCGTATTTAGCGATTTTGGCGTGTTTGGGCTTCCGTAGTTTTGCCATAAATTCCTGGAATTTCGAACTATGGTGATATTTTGAAAGGTAACATCCCAGCCTACAAACTGATGCAATATGAATATCGTTAGCATAACAATGCAGTTTTTAGATGGTCTAAAATGTGGGGCTGCGTGTGAATTTTTCAAGGCTTGCAAACTGCTCGCTAGCTACATAGTGTTGCAAATACGGATTTTTGTCTTGTGCCGTTGTACATGTATCAACTTCAATGCTTATTTTGGAAACAGTCAACATTCGACAAAAAACAACAACAACAACAAAAAAAAGAACAAAATCAAGATATAGCCCATCAATTGCAATTTGATATTTTTTTTTTTTTTTTTTTAAGTCGTTGCGCAAGTATTTAAGCCTGGTGACCCCTGCGCGTGACCTTTTCCATATTTTTATGATGCATGATTATGAAATATCTTATTGTCCATGTAACTTTCTTATATGAAGTCCAATTTCAATAAACTTGGTACCGTTAGAAAGCTCTTAAAACATGCTACATTTTATACGCATAATGTTTAAACTTATCTTCAGTCGTTTCTGAGATATTGACTGTTAAACCTCAAGAAAACAGCATATTATCAGCAAAATTAGCTTCATTTCATTTAGTTGTTTTGCTTATAACTTTGTATTGCGTAAACCAATTTTAATAAACTAAATATCTTTGGAAACGTCAATTATTCAGCTATAATTCTTATTCATACATATATTTACAAAAATCGATCTTTATTGAGATATGGCTACATATATGCAGTAGGGGTGAAATCAAAATTTCCTCACGTGCCTAATAACCCATAAAAATTTCATCGTCCTAGGACTATTGCAACATATTAAAATAAGCGTTTAAGCATTAGGACAGTTTTTATAAGCATTTAAAAATTGACGTCATTGGTTCGAATCTTGGATCCGCCATATATGCTTTGACTTTTCGAATTTTGAAAAACGGACAACGGTATACACAATAAGAACGTAATATTCACATTCTGTGAAAATTTGATGAAAATCGGCCCAATAATAATGGCTCTGGACCGTGTACAAACTTTTGTAGTCAATTTCAAATGTGACGTCATATGACGTCATAGGCTTCTGAAAATCATTGAAATCAAAATTTCAGCGTCTGATTCATTTGTCATTAAATTTGCATTGTCCTTCGATAATTTCAACATATAGAAATACTCTTGTTAATATTTGAAATACATTTTCATTTATAGACGTCACGTGACGTCATATGACATTTATTTTTACAAAATGTATAAGACTCCGAGAGACCTATATACTGACCAAATATCACTTTTCTATCTCAAATAGGACTGATTTTATAAGCATTTAAAAATTTACGACCTTGGTTCGAATCTTGAATTCGCTATAGAACCATGGACTTTTCGAATTTTGAAAAACGGACATCGGTATACACAATAAGAACTTAATATACACTTTCTGTGAAAATTTGATAAAAATCGGCCCATTAATAATGGCTCTGGACCGTGTACAAACTTTCTTAGTCAATTTCAAATATGACGTCATATGACGTCATAGACTTCTGAAAATCATTGAAATCGAAATTTCAGCATCTGAAGCATGCGGCATTAAATTTTCATTGCCCTTCGAAAATTTCAATATATAGAAATAATCTTGTTAGAATTAGAAATTCATTATCTTAATACGTCACGTGCCCGTCATATGACATTTATTTTCACAAAATTTTTTTAAGATTTCCCGGGAACCTATAAAATGCCCCAATATATTTTTTCTTTTCTCAAAAAAAAAACCAAATTTATAAAAATTTTGGGGAAAATTTAGGGCGTTTGGTTTTGAACCCTTGGAATCGTTTATAAAACCTTTGGCCCTTTTCAAATTTTTGGGAAAAACGGACCCCGGGATGCAAAACCCTAAAACCTTAATTACTTTTTCGTAAAAATTTTTTGATGAAAAAGGGTTCATAAACAAGGGCTTTTTAACCGCTTTACAAACTTTTGTTGCTTTTTCCAGGGGTGACGTCAAAAGGACGTCATAGGCATAGAAATCATAGAAATCAAAATTTCAGCTTTTTGAAGCATGAGTCTTTAAATTTTTTTCCCTTTTCGAAAAATTCAACATATAAAATATTCTTGTTTATTAAAATTTACATTTTTCATTAATACGCCCGGGTGCGTCATATGACAAAATATTTTCCCCAAAATTTTTTTAAAACTTCCTAGAGACCTATATACTGACAAAATATAAACCTTTCTTTTTTAAAAAAGGGACAATTTTTAAGCTTTAAAAAATTTTTCCGCCCTTTTGGTTCGAATCTTGGATTCGCTATAAAAACCAGGGGACTTTCGAATTTTGAAAAACGGACACCGGGGATCAAAAACTAAAACTTAATTACACAATTTTGTAAAAATTTGATAAAAATTGGGGTTCACAAACAATGGTTTGAAAAGGACCGGGTAAAAACTTTTTTTGCATATTTCAAATGTGACGTCTTATGACGTCATAGGCTATGAAAATCATAAAAAACCCAAATTTCCTGACTGGCTAAAAAGTAAAAAAAATTTCATCGTCCTAGGATATTGCAACAAAAAAAAATAAGGGGTTTATTTGGGAAAGAAAAAAAAAAAACAAATGTCATTCGTCAAAACAATGTAGGATTTTCTGCACCTGCGTTAATGAAAAAAAGAGGAGATAGAATTTCATTTTAATGACTCACCCGGGTAGTTTTTCGTGTTCATGTTGAAAAAAACTGAATTTTTTCCGCGAAAAAAAAAACCCTTTAGTTACGAAAAAAAAAAAAAAATAAGTAGAAAGAAAGTATTGTTTATGCGTCACATGACGTCACCATTAAAAATATATTAAGAAATTATGCAAAAAGGGAAAAACTGTGTAATTTTCAACTTTCTATCCCCATTCCAAATTTTTTAAACCCCAAAAATGTTTTTTTTGGTCCTATGTTGGGAATCTTATTTCCCACCCACAAACTTCGGTTTTTGGGAAATTTGGTTGCTGACAAAATTTCACACCTTATTTCAAGATGGCCCAACTTTTGAAAATTTTAAGACAATTGATCTTTAAAGGGCAGCAGTAAACCCGCGAAAAACCTTTTTTCACTTTTTTTTAAGCTGTGCCCGTCATGGACGTCATGGGAAAGGTTTGACAATAATTGAAAAAAAAATTTTCCCTTTCACTTCCCTAAAAAACCCAAAAATTTTTAAAAATGTCCTAGGACTTTTGCAACAATTAAAAAAAACTTTATTTAAAGGAAAGAAGAAAAAAATAATAATAATAATAATAATAAAAAAATGACGTCACGTGACGTCATATAAAACGTTTTTTTTTTCCAAAATTTTTAAGACACCCAGAGACCTACTACCTGACAAAATTTCAACTTTCTATTCCCCAAATGGACATTTTTTTATAACCCTTTTAAAAAATTGAGGGCCCTTGGGTTTGAATTTTGGGACCCGCCATAGATGTTTGGGGATTTTTCCCGTTTTTTGGGAAAAACGGACCCGGGAAAAACACAATAAAAAACGTTAAATACACTTTTCTTTTGAAAATTTGATGAAAATCGGCCCTTAATAAGGGTTTCTGGACCGTGTACAATCTTTCGTGGCCCAATTTTAAAATGTGACGTAAATTTTGACTTTAATATGCTTCTGAAAAAAAATTGAAAAAAAAATTTTCCCGCCCTGATTCATTTGTCTTTAAAATTTTTTAAAATTGCCCTTCGAAAATTTTCCCAAACAATACAGAAATACTCTTGTTAAAATTAAAAAACATTATCATATAATGACGTCACGTGACGTCAAAATAGGGGGGGTTTATTTTCACTTTAATTTTTAAAGGACTATTAGAGGCCTATATACTGACCAAATACATTTTTCCCTATCTAAAACAGGACCGATTTTAAAAGCTTTTAAAAAATTGACGCCCTTGGTTCGAATTTTAAATTTAGCTATAAAACCCAAAGGATTTTGGGAATTTTAAAAAAAAAAAGGGACACCGAAATGCAAAACCCAAAAAATTTAATTCCACATTCTTGAAAATTTGAAAAAAATTTCGGCCCATCAAAAATGGCTCTGGACCTTTGTACAAACTTTCGTAAAAAATTTAAAATGTGACGCCCAAAATTAGTAATGGCTTCTGAAAACATTGAAATCAAAATTTTCGGGAAATCGGAAGCATGCGACCAAAAATTTTCATTGCCCTTCAAAAATTTCCCAACATTTTAAAATAATTTTTTTAGAATTAGAAATTCTTTAAACAAATAATGACTTAACTTTACGTCATATAAACATTTTTTTTTCACAAAAGGGTTTTTAAATTTTCTACAAACCAATATCCTGCCCAAAATATCAACTTTCTTTTCTTAAATGGGCAGTTTTTTTAAAAGGGCTTTTAAAAAAATTTACGACCTTGGTTCGAACCCTTGGGTTTTCGCTATAGAAAAATGGATTTTTCAAATTTTTAAAATTCGGCCCCGGGGATGCACAACAAAGAACTAATATACAAAATCTGTGAAAATTTGATAAAAAATGGGTTTAAACAAAAAAATTTGGTTTGAGACCGCGTACAAATTTTTGTACAAAATTTTCAAATTGCCCGTCATATACGTCTTAGGCTTTTGGGAAAATCATAGAAACCCAAAATTTAAAGCGTTTGAAGCTTTATGTTTTTAAAATTTTCATTCCCTTTCGACAATTTCAACATATGAAATATTTTTTGGGGTTAATTTTAGAATTTCTTTAATATAAATGACGTCCCCCGTGACGTCTAGACTTTTTATTTTCAAAAAAAATTTTAAAACTTTAGAGCCCTTTTATACTGATTTAATTTATCAACTTTCTATTTAAATAGGACAGATTTTATAAGCATTTAAAAAAATTTACGCCCTTTGGGGTTCAATTTTTGGATTCGCTATAAAAACCATGGATTTTTTAAAATTTTTGGAAAAAACGGACCCCGGGGTATGCACAACAAAAAAATTAATAAACACAATCATGGAACTTTTATAAAAAATTGGGTTTTCACAAAAAAGGGGCTGTAGACCGCGTACAAACTTTTGAAGCTTTTTTCAAATGTGACGTCATTTTACGTCTTAGGCATTTTAAAATCATAAAATTTAAAAATTTTTCCTCACGTGACAAATTTAACAAAAAAATTTCATCTTTCCAAGGAGTATTGCAACATAAAAAAAATAACCCGTTTATTTAAAGGAAAGAAAAAAAGAAAATAAAAAAGAAGAAAAAACCATAAAAAACCCCTTTGGCTTTCTGCCAAAAGGGGAAAGAAAAGTCCTAATAAACAGAAAAAACCCCAATAGGACTTTCTGCTTTGGGAAAGGAAAGTCCTAATAAACAGTAAAAACCCCAAAAGGGACTTTCTGTTTTAAAGGCAAAAGGGTCCTAATAATAATAATAAACATAAAAACCCCAATAGACTTTCTGTTTTAGCAGAAAGTCCTAATAATAAAAAACATAAAAAAACCCCAAATAGGATTTTTCTGCTTTAGGCAGAAAGTCCTAATAAAAAATAAAAAACCCCCAATGGGCCCTTTCTGCTTTAAAAACAAAGGCAATTTTGCTTATGGGGTCCTGGTGTAAAAACCTTTTGCATTCTAAAAGCACCTCTTTCTCTCAATACGCATCCAATTCCCCTTTCAACAGGGGGCATTTTTCCCCGGGCTTTGGAAGGGTCCGGTTTAGAGGGAAAACCAAACCCCAATAACCGCCTTCTTCTCTTCCTTCAAATTGCTAGTTTTTCATATACAACCCCTTTTCCGAAAAACATGAATATCTCCCAAAGTTTTTTGAGGGAATCATTAAAATTTTTTCAGGCTTTTTGCAAAATTTTGTAGGCTACGGCTTTCTTGAAAATTTTTAAAACTTAAAACATCAACTTGCCGATTTTATATAAATTTTTTTTAATAATTTCTCCCTTAAAAATATCATAAAGTTATAATCACGTGCCCAAACAAGTTTTCTTGTTTTTAACTTTCACTTTCACTTTTCAGTGTTTTAAATCCTAAAGGGAAAAAAAACCCTTGATTTTGACTAAAAGGGTTCCCGGGAAACAAAAGCTTTTCAATTTCTTTAAAAAGTACTTTTTTTGCCTTTCTGTCATAACAAAACCCAATTTCCCAACCCCCGATTTTTCAAAAACTAAATATCACCTGAAAGGTCTTTAAAATCACTAAAATTTTTTTCCCCAACAGTGTCTGGGGTTAGTTTCTTTTTCTTTTTTGAGATACACCTTGGGAATTTAAAAACCCCAACAACTGAAATATGACCTTAAACCCTTTACGTTTTTCCCGGGGAAAAGGGAAAGTGACTAAAAGAAAATGAGATCTATGTTGCACATTAAAGTGAAATTGTATGCAAATGGGGCAAAAGAAAGGCATGTATTTCCAAAAAAACCCCTACATTTTGGTTTTTAAAATTTGTTAACGCGTCATGACTTTTTTTTTTACGCCCTACGACGTAAAAGCCCTTTTCAGAGCTGTAAAAAAATTGAAAAGACACATTTTCTGTCCAAATTTGAAGTTTTTCTAGCTTATCTGAGTGCTTCGAAAATATTTAAAATTTAAATTTTCAGGCCCAAAGTTCGAAACTTTTTTTCAGCCATAGACCCTTTGGGGCCCTTTTTGAATGTTGAAAAAATGTATATAATCCTGCACAACAAAGTCCCAATCCATACATTCGTAAAAAAAATCAAGTAAATTTGGGTTAAAGAAATGACGGCGTAGAGCCCCAAAAACACTATTTTTCACTATTTTTAGCGGGTGACGTCATGTGACGTCATGGGGTGTGAAGATGCTTTTGTTCAAAAGAAAATTTTTTGGGTTTTAAAAACCCCCTAAAATTTTCATTTTTTGACAACTGGCATCATGTCGAAATCATTCCCCTAAAAGAAAATAAAGGAAGTATGTTTTATGACTCAATGAAAACCAAAAGACGTCCGACTCAAAATTTTTGGTAGAAATTCTGCAGAATTTTGCAAACTGTGAAATTTTTCCCAATTTTTCTATCTCTTCCTAAAGTCTTTAATCCTAAAAAAAAATTTTTTCGGTCCTATGTTCGAATCTTATTTCACCACAAACTTCGGTCTTTCGGAATTTGGGTTTAAAGTTTGAAAAGGGGGAATTTTTGCACCCTTTGATTCAAGATGTACCATCTTTTTGGAAAATTTGGAAAAAATCCGCCCCATTAAATGACGGCTGTAGAGCCGCGAACCCCATTTTCACTTTTTTATTCTTGACGTCATGGGACTTCATAGGGGGCGAGATGCTTTTTTTTAAAAAGCGAATACTTTGTTTTTAAAACCCCTTTTGGAAATTTTTCATTATTCTGAACAATGGCATCAGCCCAAAAATAAATTGCCCCAAAAATAAAATTTAAAAAAAGTATGCTTTTTACTTTAAGGGAAGTCATATGAATCATAAACTCAAAATATTTGTAGAAATTCGCAAAACGTAAACTTTTATAAGTTTCAATTTTTCTTTTTTCATCCTGAAGCTCTTTTACCCAAAAAGGGAAAATTTTCGGTCCTATGTTCAAAATTTATTTCGGGCCACAAATTTGGGTTTTTCGGAATTTCGGTTAGCTGACAGGAAAATTCCCAACCCCCTTTAATTCAAGATGTACCATTTTGTGAAAATTTGAAGAAAATCCGCCCCTTTAAATGGGGCTTTTAGAGCGCAAAAAACCATTTTTCACTATTTTTAGCTTTTTACCCCTTTTTGACTCATAGGGGGCTAAAAAATCTTTGGGAAATTTTAAAATTTTTCCCTCACTAAACTAATAACCAAAAAAAATTTCATCGTCCTAGGACTTTTGGGAAACATATAAAAAAAAAAGGTTTATTGGGAAAGAAAAAAAGAATAAAAATAATAATAACTAACTCTTTTTTTCCTGGCCCAAAAAAAGGGCTTTCTGCATTTCACACCATTTTAAAACCCTAAATAATACTTTTTGATTTTTTCTAAAATACACCGCCCTTAAAAAATTGGGAAGAAAATCCCGTCCCAAATTGATAGCTGTAGAGTGCAAAAAAAATTTAAATAGCAGGGGAAAATCTGGAAGTATAAAAACAAATTTAAAAATTTTTTAAATCATTGCATTCAAAAGGGAAAAAATTTTCTTTGGGTTTTCCCGTTATAATTTTAATTTTTAAAATGACAATGACAAAGTGAAAAACTAGCTTTTTTCAAAATTAAAAGGGGGATAACTCCTGACCCAATATCAAATTTTTAAATTTTGGGCTGGGACAAAAAAGTAGGGCCCCTAGAGTAATTTACAAGAAATTTTTTTAAGATTTTACCCAGGTGACCTAGTTTTTTTTCTCATTTTGCTCATTTTTTGAACTCATCCCAAAATATTTTAGACAAAAAATCCTGAACAAATCTTTTGAAAATTGGGCTAAAAAATGTGGGGCCCTAAAAAGTTAAAAACGTTTTTTTTTAGATTTTTACCTGAGGACCTAGTTTTTTTTATCCCCCGTGACCCCAAATTTTTAAATCATGAAGATATCAAGGGAGACAAACATCCCGAAACAAAATTTAAAGAAGATTGGGGCCCAAAAAAAGTGGCCTGTTTGGTGTTCACAAGGTTTTGTAAGATTTGACCTATGAACCCAGTTTTTGGGCCCCCCAATTTCCCATTTTTGAAAAACCCTCCCAATATTAGACAAAAAAACCCCGATATTTTTCAAGAAAATTGGGCCTTTAAAAATGTGGGGCCTTTTGCAAAAAAATTTTTCCCCGGGGACCTAGTTTTTGATTCCGTGACCCCAAATTTTGAACTCATTTTGAGATATCAATTTTAGCAACATTCCCCATCAAATTTTATAAAAATTGGGGCCAAAAAAAGGGCTGTAACTGTTCACAATGTTTTTTCCCAAAATTTTTAATTGTGACCCCCACTTTTTGATCCCATGAACCCAAATTTTGAACTAATCCAGATATCTTTTAGACAAAAAATCCTGACCAAGTTTTTAAGAAGATTGGGGGTTTTTTAAAAAAATTTTGGCCCTAGAGTTTTTTAAATGTTTTTTTTTAAGATTTTGACCTGGTGACCCAGTTTTTGACCCACATGACTCAATTTTCGAAAATTCCTCCGAGATATCATGTAGAAAGACATTTCCCGACCCAAAATTTATGAATAATTTGGTTTTTTCTGTGGGGCCCCTTAAAAGTGTTCCCCAAAGGGTTTTTTTAAGATTTGACCTGGGGGCCTTTGTTTTTTTGGGCCCCCATGACCCAATTTCGGGAACCCCATTCCAGATATCATATAGTCAAACATCCTTTCCAACTTTTATGACGATTGGTTAAAACTGTGGGTCTTAAAATTTTTTTTTTTTTTTTTTTAAAAAAAAAGGGTTTTTTTAAGATTTGAGTTGGTGGGCCTGTTTTTACCCCACATACCCAATTTCAAAAAATTCCAAGACATCATGCAAACAAACATCCCGACCAAGACTCTGAAAAATTTGGGCCAAAACTGTTGGCCCTTTAAATGTTCACAAGGGTTTTTTTTAAGATTTGAACCCCGGCGGCCTAGTTTTTGACCCCCCATGACCCAATTTCGAACTTCTCTGAATATCTTTTAGACAATCATTCTGCCCAAATTTCATGAAAATTGGCCTAAAACTGTGGCCCGTAGGTGTTTTAAAAATGTTTTCTAAGATTTAACCTGGTGACCCCAGTTTTTTTTACCCCCACATGACCCAATTTCAAACTCGTCCCCAGAAATTTATATAGACAAACAACCTGACCAAGATTTATTTAAGTTTGGGCCCCAAACTGTGGGCCCCAAAGTGTTCACAATGTTTTTTTTAAAAATTTTAAATAGGACCTATTTTTTGACCCCCCATGAACCCCAAATTTTGAACTCATCCGAGGGTATCATGTAGACAAACATCTGACCCCAAGGGGTTTTATGAAGATTTTGGGGGGAAAAAATTGGCCCTAAGGGGTTCACAAGCAAATTTTTGACGACGGACGACTTTACCTGGTTTTAAATTTCAAATTTTTTTGGTTCGTGCTCAAGATATTTGAAAGTTATTTTTTTAAAAAAAAAACGGCCCAAAAAAACGGCCAAAAAAAGTTTTTCATGTTATTTTTTGGGCCCCTTTGACAAAAAACTTTTTTAATTTTAAAGGCCATATTTAAAATCTGCATTTCCATTAGAACCGCATTGCATCACGAATAATACTGTTCTTTATGTTATTTTCAAAAAATTTAAAAGTTTTCTAAAAAAAAAAACAATCAAAAAATAGGGACTTAAATGCAGAAATTTCAAAAAGAACGGTTTAAAAAGAATTTTTATTTCCAAACTAACTTTCCCTTTTAAGGGGTATCCCATGTCTAATTTTCAAAAAAGAAATTTCCATTAAAAGGGCCCTTTTTAAATTTTCCAAAAATTTCACGGGGGTTTCATGTTTAAAATTTTCTTTTTAAGGGCCCCTTTGGGTTTTAGAAAGGGTTTTTTTTAAAGAAAACCGGGGAAAAAATTTGGCAAAAGATGTTCATTTTTTATTATTGCCTTTGACAAAAAGCTTTTAAAAATTTTGGTTTTCCCCCATTAAAAAACGCATTTTCATTAGAACCACATTGCATCATCAAAAAAAAAATGTAATTTTTTTTTTTAAAAAACATTAGTTTCTTTTGAAAAAAAAAAGGGAAACAAGTGTCGGGAGTACTGCGGGAAGTGCATGAAAAAAACGGTTTTACTGCATTCTTTTGTTTTCAGGGAACTTCCCCTTTTATTAAACCAAATTTTTTAAAAACTAGGCCCTTAAAAAAGGTCTTTTCATTTCCCCCAATTTTCCCTTTTCTTCTTAATTTTAAGTATCTTTTAAAAAAATTTTTAGCACGGGCGTTTTAAAACCCTTGGGGCATACGGGGAAAAATTTGGGGGTAAAAATGGTTTATATCGTTTTGTTTTTCGTAATAACTTAATTAAAAAATTAGGCAATCTTTTAAAATTTTTTCACCAAAAAAAACGGCCCCGGGGATTTATCTACCCAAAAATTTCATACTCTTATTAACAAAAAAAACAATATATATCAGATTTTAAAAAAGTTAAATGCGTTAGGGTTGCGCATTTTTGTTTTTTTTGGGAATAAAATCAACTGATTCAAACCCCCAACTTCAAAAACCTTATATCGTCTGAAAGGCATTTTAAAACACAAAAAATTATACGCAAGTGTCTCGATAAAATATTTTTTTGTTTTTTTTTAGATAAATTTAAGCCGAAGAAAAAAACCCATAACTGACATGTGACCCTTTACCTTAGCTATTTTCCCCGGGAAATGGAAGTGAGATGAAAAAAGAGGCTTTGGTTTTACCTTCAGTGAAAATTTTTTGCAAATCGGTCAAAAACTTTGTCTTCCAGTGCTTTAAAAAAACCCTTTTTATTTTTTATACAAATTTGATTTTCGCGTCCTGACGTCCCTTTTTCGCCATACGGGGCGTTTTAAACTTCTCAGAAATTAAAAAAAATCAATAGGACCCCAAATTCGTCCAAAAAATTTTATTTTCAGCTTTTCTGAGTCTTCGTAATTTCATCCAAAACATTTTTTGGGCCAAAGTTCGAAACTTTGGTTTTAGCCCTAGAAACCTTGTTTTTTTCAAATTTTTGCAAAAGTATATAATCCGCACAACAAGAACATAAAATATACATTCTGGTTTAAAAAAAAAAAGTAAATCGGTCCAATCATGACGGCTTTTTTAGAGCGCGTACAAGCTTTTGTAGCTTTTTTTAGCCCTGACGTCATGTTACGCACATGAAGAAATAAATTATTCCCATCCAAAAACGCCAAAGTCATTTTGTATACTATTAAAATTTCATGCTGCTAGCTCACGGGAACCTGTTTTAATTTGAAACCCCAAAAAGGAAAAAAAAAGTAGAATAATAAAAATAAAAGAAAAAACCAAAACAAACCCAAAAGGGTTTTTCTGCCCCGAGGGCAGAAAGCCCAATAAACATAACAAACCCAAAAAGGGCTTTCTTTCTTTAGGCAGAAAGTCCCCAATTTAAAAATAACAAACCCAATAGGAAATTTCTGTTTTTAAAAAGGCAATATGCTTATCGGCCTGGGGTAACCATTGCTTTTTAAAATGCACCTCTTCTCTCAAAAACGCATCGCAATTCACCTTTTAAAACGGGCACTCTTTCCTTCGTTTGGAACGCCGGAAAAGAGGGTTAAAACCCAACCCCAAAAAACCCCTTCTTCTCTTCCTTTAAATTGGGTAGATTTTCATTTTTCAAGCCCTTTCCCCCAAAAACATGAATATCTGCCATTTTTGTTTTTACCCGGAAACACTTGAAAATTTCAGGACTTTTTGCACTTGTAGGTACGGGATTTTGTGCAAATTCAACTTCAAAAATCAACTTGCCCATTTTATTTTGGGTTTTTTTTAAAAATTTTTGCTTAAATATGCATTTACGTTATAAACAAGTTTACCAAACAAGTAATTTTCCCTTTCATATACACACTTCACTTTTCAGTGTGTTAAAACCTAAGAAAACATGATTTTTGGGCTCAAAAATTAAAGGAAAAATACAGCGTTTTCAATTTCGTTTTTTTTTAAAAATACACTTTTTTTTCCTTTCTGGGCATAACTAAACCAATTTAACCCCGAAAATTTTAAAAACTAAATTTCACCTGAAAGGTCATTTCCCAAAAATACAGGGTTTTGTCCACAGTGGCTAGGTAAAATCTTTTCGTTTTTGGGGATACAATTCCAAAAAAAACCCCAAAAAAAAACACCCCAAAAAACTGACCCTATGACCTTGACCTTTAAAGAATTTTTTGGGGGAAAAAGGAAGTGACTGAAGTAAATGAGATGCTAAAGTTGCACATCAGTGAAAAATTTTTGGAAAATGCAAAAATTTCGGTCCAAAAAAATAAGGCAATAGGGCTAAAAAACCCCACTTTTTGGGGTTAAAAGTTTGTTAAAGCTTTATGACGGGGCAAATTTTTT
>CM037794.1:6811279-6846311 GCA_021229015.1 Solen grandis
TTGCAAATTAAGGGCAATTACGTATTGTGTTTTTTTTTGGGCCCCCAAAATCCTCCAAACAAAATTTTTTTCTATTTCGGAACCCAAGTTTTGTTTCCTTTTAGAACAATTGAAACTTTTTTATGTTAAATTTGATATATAAGGAATAAAATTTTAAGTGCGATTGTTACTTGATTAACCTTTGCTGCTTGCTGGTCCTAATATAAAATTTTAAACATTTTGGTTTCTTTTTTCCGCTTGGGGCGTTGCTTGAACATATTAAAAATTTAAAAAAAAATGAATTTGTTTTTTGCGATTTTTTTGGCATTCTTTCTTCGGGCTCAATTTAAATGACCAAAAAGTAAATGTGATATCTCATGAAAATGATAGTAATTCAATGCAACAGTTGTTCGTAATAGTGTTGAGTGGCATTTGCTTTGTCGTTTGTCATTTTTTACTGTTGTTTGTCGTTTGCAATTGTTGTTTATCGAATACAATTGTCATTTGTCTCCACATAAAGAAAACACACATAAACATTGCAATACCCGAAGTCCGTAAAAAAAGTTTTCAAGTTTACGACTACACAACAGAAGGTAATACTCAAAAGTATTCTTCTTGGTAGAAAGTCTGATTATACCTTGTGACAAAAAATGTTTGAAAGATCACTGTTTACAGTATTCAACAAGCCATTGAACGAAGAAATATGTTTTTCGAATCATGCGACTCATGAACTGAATGAATTGCTTTATGAAAACTGATGATATCGCGATTTCATAACTGACAGGTAATATCAACAATAATCTCTTGGGTAAAAAGTCTGCTTAAACATTGCGACAGAAACGTTTGAAAGATCACTGTTTACAGTATTCAACAAGCCATTGAACGAAGAAATGTTTTTCGAAACATGCGACTCGTGAACTGAATGGAATTGCTTTCATGAAAACCGATGATATCGTGACTACATACCTGACAGATAATACTCAAAAATCTTCTTTTGGGTAAAAAGTCTTCTTAAACATTGCGACAAAAATGTTTGAAAGATCGCTGTTAAATTATAAACAAGCCATTGAACGAAGAAATATTTTTTGAATCATGCGACTCGTGAACTGAATGGAATTGCTTTTGCGAAAACCGATGATATCGCGATTGCGATTCTAGTTAGGTTTTCGCATCGCAGTGCGAAAACCTATTGTTCTTCTTCTGTTTTATTTTTAGGTTTTCGCATCGCAGTGCGAAAACCTATTGTTCTTCTTCTGTTTTATTTTTATTATTATTTTTCTAACCCTTTTTTGTGAACGGCATATCACCATGATAGAAAAAAGCCACAATTATGAAATTTTTACCCAGTTCCTTATATTTATGTGAACTTGATCCTAACTTTTGAGAAAATTTTCATTTTTGTCTTATTTTTGCCGCTAGGGGGGCGCCTTGAAATTTTTTTTACAAATGCTAATAACTCTGTTTATTTGAGGTCCGTTCAGATGTGGTTTTTTGCATTGTGTTCCTTGTCAAAAACCTAATCAAATATGATAGGTTACAAAAATCTGCGTATATAAAACTTTTTGACTACGGAAGGTTGAACGTTCGAACCCTCGCAAAAAACAGTGAAAATGAGGGTAGGTCTACAAAAAAAGTGCCCATTTTTATTGGGTTGAGATAAAAGAATTTTGTTTGTTGCATATGATTCGCAAGACATATACGCACAAAATATAGGGGTGGCGAATTCGGGAGATGCATGGTTTGTTCACAGTATGCGGTCAAACTTAACCAATATTTTCGAAAATCAACATTTTCAAAGCATGACTGTTAAGATTTTTTTGCAGCTCCTGACTTTATTTTTTGTTCAATTTCTATGAAATTTTCACATTTAATGTAAAAACTATGTTCTTAAGTGTCACATAATATAAAAAGTAAAAATGTATTGTAAAGGTCAAGGTCATATTAGGATTATTGTATATCAATTCGGCTTGAAATAGCTCAAAATTAAAAAACAATTCATAAACAATATATGAACAAAAGATTTAGTTTTAGAAGAGTTCTTTCTAATGATGTTTAGATTTTGAAGATCGGACTTGATTTGGTCATTTTACGGCAGTCTGAAGTTTGATCTTTTTCAGGAATAATTGTAAATCAGTATTTTTGCTTCAAATTGGATTTATAAGAAATATATGATTCAATAGCGCTTTCTTATACTTGATTGAACTATTAACTGCATTTCTAAGTACCTTATGGTAAAATGTTAATAAATTTTGTTTCTCATTTTGACGCTAGGGGCGTTTTGTTAAAAGTCACTAGGGGCTAATAACTCTGTTATTTGAGGTCCGATTCAAAATGCGGTTCTTTGCATTGTGTTCCTTGTCAGAAACATAAATAAAATATGAAAGGTTTCAATAATTTGCGTAATAATACTTTCGTGCTACAGGAGGTTGAAAGTTCGAATCTCGCAAAAACTGTGAAATGAAGGTAGGTCTACGAAAAACCTACCCATTTTATTCAGAGATGAGATAGGAGAATTTTGTTTGTTGCATATGTTTCGCAAGACATATACGCACAAAATATATGGTGTGGCTATTTTGAGAAATGCATGGTTTGTCCACAGTATGCGGTCAAACTTCACCAATATTTTCGAAAAATCAACATTTTAAAAACATGACTTTTAAGGTTATTTGCAGCTCCTGACTTTATTTTTTGTTCAATCTTCATCATTATTTTCCTGTTTATGCATTTTTATTATACAAATAAAATCATAGAAAAAAAACAGCGAAGATATGCAAATGTCAAGGTCATATACAGTACGGCTCGCGTTCAAGTTGGCACACGGAACGCACGTTACACGCACGTTACACGGACACGGAACGCACGTTACACGCACGTTACACGGTGCACGTACGTTACACGTTTGGTTCATATACACGATGCACGATGCAAACGCTGCCGGCTTATTCGGTCAACTCGGTTGTTTTCGTTCATAGACTACTTCACTATGCGTCATTAGTTAATAAGAGAACTAAAGAAGGAATCAAGAGACAAGCGATCGTATTAAATTCTCGTTTTAGATTTATAATAACTACATGTAATTGCTAGTAAACTTTATATTTCATGTTTGTTCTTTTAGATACGTCGAAGATCTGAAAGAAATGATTACTTTTTTATTCTTATATGATCACGTTCATGTACAATGTATGAATGCATACTCCATTCAATGCGTATGATCTATTTTTCACACTATCATTAAAGTTTGGGAACAAAATTCCATATTAATCAATAAATGAAACATCAAAGGAGTTTCCTTTTTATTTAATTAATTACCGATCTGGCCATTTACCGAAACAAATCTGAACACAGAATTAAAAAAATCGTATCGTATTGTTGGTAATATATAATTTTAGCCACATATACTAGTGTAGTTGTTTTCGTCCATAGACACTTATCATTTTTTTTTCTTATTATTTTAATAAGAAAACGAATAGAATTGACGATTATACGAATCTGTGTATACAATGTATGATTACTCATTATTGGAAGACAGACAAAACAACCAACCCCAAATGATTTTCAAAAGACGGATAAAAACATTCAATAGTTTTAGGAGTGGAAAAATCGAGCCCATTTTATCTTTATAATTACCTGTACCATCACCAGGATATGTATGGAAAAGCGAGTATTTAAAGTTATGCTTTCGGCAATTAATTCCTAATTTCCTATCAGTTTATCGAATAAATTCAAAAAACGCAATCGATCAATAAGTTCATCTTATTGAGTTTTTCCTTAGATAGATGAAAGCGAGTAGTTATAATTATGCTTTCGGCAATTAATTCCTAATCATTTATCAGTTTATCGAATCAATTTAAATACGCAATTCATTTAAATAAGTTTATCCTATCGAGTGCTTCCTTAGGTAGATGAAAGGTTTAAGTGTTGGATGTATTCGTTGCGGTTATAACGTGAAAATTAAATTTAATTAGTTAATAATGAGCATGATAGTGAAGTTTTAAATTCATTGTATATACATCACATCTAGGCTAATGAGAGAGAGAGAGAGAGAGAGAGAAAAGATGGCGGAGAGAGAGAATTACACATAAGTCGTCAAACGTTAAGTTACATGTACTGGGCCAAGGTGACGATTTACGTATAATCCGAGTCCAGCTACCCAGTCTGACACCTAACATCTTCAAATGTACTCTTGGTCTTGGGTGTCAAAATTAAATATTTCCTGTGCATAGATTGTGTATCGTGTCAAACTGGAAATACACAGGAAGTCCCTGCTAAACGACACAATGTGCCACCAGCACGATAGAGTATAACTTCCGAGCCAGCAAATTTTGAGTTAAATTTTACCTGTAAACGGAATAAAATAGTGGTTATAATATTCGTGAGGACTGAGTAGACCTAGGAAATCGGTAAGTCGTATTTTTATTATTAATTTATTATAAAGTTGAAGCAATGTGCATTATGGAAATATGGTATATCCAACAGCATAAGTTGTATCATTTCACACCAGATGCACATGTAAGCAGTTGTTTTTTCATGCATAAAGCAGGACGCAAACACACATGATAATATGTGTTTTTTACCTCGATCAAGACTCATTTCCATCAGGGTTCTAGTACAATAAACCGAATGATTTTACACCGTGACATGTTACAGTTTAGAAATCTATATGTTTATGTCCATCTCGGACAGAAGTTTTTAACAGCTGAACGGTTAACACGTTACACACGATATAAACGATGCTACACGGACCACACGTTGAGAATGTTACACGGTTACACGGTACACGCACGCACGTTACACGCACATTACACGGACACGGAACGCACGTTACACGCACGTTACACGCTAAAAATGCCAACTTGAACGCGAGCCGCACTGTACCAATTATTGTTATTTTTATCGGCATAAAATAGCTTCAAATCTAAAAATATTTTATAAAAAGTATATGAACAAAAGTTTTAGTTTGTGAAGAGATCTTTCCATTGGTGTTTAGTTTTTGAAGATCGGGGTTGAATTGGTTGAGTTATGACAGAAAGGCGAAAAGTGTACTTTTAACGAAATTGAAACGCTGTAGTTTCATGAACTTTGAGCCAAAAATTATGATTTCTTCAGCATTAACACACTGAAAAGTGAAGTGATGTATACTGCAAGGAATACTTGTTTGGTCACGTGATTATGATTTCATACATATTTAAGCAGAAATTATTTAAAAAATCATATAAAATCGACAAGTTGATGTTTGAAGTTGAAATTTGCAAGAATGCCGTAGACTACAATGTGCAAAAAGTCCTGAAAAATTCAAGTGATTCCGTCAACAAACATGGCAGATATTCATGTTTTTCGGATAAGGGCTTGTATACGAAAATCTAGCAATTTGAAGTAAGGGAAGAAGGCGGTTATTTGGTTGGTTACCCACGATCCGGACGTTCCTACGCAGGAAAGAGTGCCCGTGATGAAAGGTGAATTGCGATGCGTATTTGAGAGAATGAGGTGCATTTTAGGATGCAATGGTGTACACAGGACCGATAAGCACATTGCCTTAGTTATAACGGCTTTCTTCAAACTTTTATTAGGGCTTTCAGCCTCAAGTAGAATTATTAGGTTTTCGCATCGCAGTGCGAAAACCTATTGTTCTTCTTCTGTTTTATTTTTAGGTTTTTTTTTTTATTTTTTTTTTTTTTTTTTTTTTTTTTTATTATTATTTTTCCGTTCTTTTTTGTGAACGGCATATCAACAAGATAGGAAACAGTCACAGTTCTGATTTTTTTACCAGTTTTGTCCTAGGATCTGAATTTGATCCTAACGTCGAGAAAATTTTCATTTTTGTCTTAATTTTGCCGCTAGGGGGCGTTTTGTAAAAGTGACTAAGGGCTAATAACTCTGTTATTTGAAGTCCGATTGAAATGCGGTTTTTTGCATTGCATTCCTTGTCAGTTACTTAATAAAATATGATAGTTTTCAAAAAGTTGCGTATATATAACTTTCGTGCTACAGGAGGTTGAATGTTCGAATCTCGAAAAAACTGTGAAATGAGGGTAGGTCTGCGAAAAATTTATCCACGTCTTTCAGGAATGAGATAGGAGAATTTTGTTTGTTGCATATGATTCGCAAGACATATACGCACAAAATATATAGTGTGGCGATTTTAAGAAATGCATGGTTTGTCCACAGTATGCGGTCAAACTTTACCAATATTTTCGAAAAGTAAACATTTTCAAAGCATGACTTTTAATGTTATTTGCAGCTCCTGACTTTATTTTTTGTTCAATCTTCATCATTATTTCACTGTTTATGCATTTTTATAAAACAAATAAATTCATAGAAAAAAATCAAGCATAATATGCAAAGGTCAAGGTCATATACCAATTATTATTATTTTTATCGGCATAAAATAGCTCCAAATCTAAAAATATTTTATAGAAAGTATATGAACAAAAGTTTTAGTTCTTTAAGAGCTCTTTCCAGTGATGTTTAGTTTTTGAAGATCGGACTTGATTTGGTCATATTACGGCAGTCCAAAGTTTGATCCTTTTTTGGAATAATTGTAAATCAGTTTTTATGCTTCAAATTGTGATATATAAGAAATAGAATGTTCGACTAGTGCGACTTGCGTACTTGATTGAACTATTTGCTGCATTGCTAGGTACCTAATGGAAAAATTGTAATCAATTTTGTTTCTCATTTTGCTGCTAGGGGGCGCATATCATGAAAGCAATTTTCTACTTATAATTCAAAATGTTGAAGTCTGATCCATATGCGGTTTGTTGCATTGTGTTCCTTGTTGATAGCCTAATAAAGTATGATAGTTTCTAGGTATGAGTGGCTAAAACTTTTTGAGCTACTAACGGAAGGTTGAAAGTTCGAACCTCGCAAAAAATTGTGCAGATGAGGGTAGGTCTACGAAAAACCTATCCATTTTTGTTAGAGATCAGATAGAAGAATTCTGTTTGCTGCAAATGATTTGCAAGACATAAACGCATAAAATATTTGGGGTGGAGAATTTAAGAAATGCATGGTTTGTCCTCTAGAAACGGTCAAACTTCACTAAATTTTAGGAAAAATCAAAATTTCCAAAACATGTTTTTGTCGCTCCTGACTTTATTTTTTGTTCATTCTTCATGATATTTTCACAAGTTATGTATTGTTATGTCTGAAAGGATCTCACAATTAAAAAGGTAAAAGAAATTGCAAAGTTCAAGGGCATATTACGATTATTGTGTTTTTATTTTCCTCCAAATAGCTCCAAAACAAAAAATATTTCATTGAAAGTATATTAACAAAAGTTTTATTTCTTAAAGAGCCCTTTCCAGTGATGTTTAGTTTTTGAAGATCGGACTTGGTCATTTTACGGCAGTCCAAGTTTTGATCCTCTTTAGAACAATTGTAAATCAGTTTTTATGCTTCAAATTGTGATATATAAGGAATAGAATGTTTGACTAGTGCGACTTGTATACTTGATTGAACCATTTGCTGCATTGCTAGGTACCTAATAGTAAAATTTTAATCAGTTTTGGTTCTCATTTTGCCGCTTGGGGGCGATTAGCTTTAAATCACTATTAATAATTAAAAAAAAAATGAAGTCTGATTTTTATGCGATTTTTTTTGCATTCTGTTCTTCGGTGACTCAATTTGAATTGACACAAAAAAGATAATGCGATATTTCATAAAAATGATAGTAATTCAATGCAACAGTTGTTCGTAATAGTGTTGAGTGGCATATTGCATTGTCGTGTGTCATTTTATACTGTTGTTTGTCATTTGCAATTGTTGTTTATCGAATACATTTGTCATTTGTCTCAGTACCCGAAGTCCGTAAAAAATGTTTTCAAGTTTACGACAACATAACAGACAGGTAATACTCAAAAGTATTCTTCTTGGTAAAAAGTCTGATTATACATTGCAACAAAAATGTTTGAATGATCACTGTTAACAGTATTGAACAAGCCATTGAACGAAGAAATGTTTTTCGAATCATGCAACTCGTGAACTGAATGGAATTGCTTTCATGAAAACTGATGATATCGCGATTTCATAACTGACAGGTAATATTCAAAAATCTTCTTTTGGGTAAAAAGTCTTCTTAAACATTGCGACAAAAGTGTTTGAAAGATCGCTGTTAACATTATAAACAAGCCATTGAACGAAGAAATATTTTTCGAATCATGCGACTCGTGAACTTAATGGAATTGCTTTTGCGAAAACCGATGATATCGCGATTGCGATTCTAGTTAGGTTTTCGCATCGCTTGCGAAAACCTATTGTTCTTCTTCTGTTTTATTTTTTTTTTTTTTATTATTATTTTTCTAACCTTTTTTTGTGAACGGCATATCACCATGATAGAAAAAAGTCACATTTCTGATTTTTTTACCACTTTTGTCCTATGATCTGAATTTGATCCTAACGTTGAGAAAATTTTCATTTTTGTCTTAGTTTTGCCGCTAGGGGGCGTTTTGTAAAAGTTACTAAGGGCTAATAACTCTGTTATTTGAGGTCCGATTCAAATGCGGTTTTTTGCATTGTGTTCCTTGTTAGAAACTTAATAAAATATGATAGTTACCAAAAAATTGCGTATATAAAACTTTCGTGCTACAGGAGGTTGAATGTTCGAATCTCGAAAAAACGGTGAAATGAGGGTAGGTCTACGAAAAAAGTCCCCATTTTATTCAGAGATGAGAGGGGGGAATTTTGTTTGTTGCATATGATTTGCAAGACATATACGCACAAAATATATGGTGTGGCAATTTTGAGAAATGCATGATTTGTCCACAGTTCGCGGTCAAACATAACCAATATTTTCGAAAAATCAACATTTTAAAAGCATGACTTTAAGGTTATTTGCAGCCCCTGATTTTGTTTTTTATTCAATCTTCATCAATTTTTCACTGTTAATGCATTTTTATAAAACAAATAAAATCATAGAAAAAAAATCACCTATAATATGCAAAGGTCAAGGTCATATACCAATTTTTTTTTGGAAAAAGAGAAAGTATATGAACAAAATTTTAGTCTGTGAAGAGATCTTTCCATTAATGTTTAGTTTTTGAAGATCGGACTTCATTTGATCAAATGACCACAGTCCAAAGTTTGATCCTCTTATCAAACAATTGTATATCCATATGTTTCCACTTTTTTGCTGTTCCTGACTTTATTTTTTGTTCAATCTTCATCGTTATTTCACTGTTTATGCATTTTTATAAAACAAATAAAATCAAAGAAAAAAAATCAAGCATAATATGTAAAGGTCAAGGTCATATACCAATTATTATTATTTTTATCGGCACAAAATAGCTCCAAATCTAAAAATATTTTATAGAAAGTATATGAACAAAATTTTTAGTCTGTGAAGAGATCTTCCCATTGGTGTTTAGTTTTTGAAGATCGGACTTCATTTGATCAAATGACCACAGTCCACAGTTTGATCCTCTTATCAAACAATTGTATATCCATATGTTTCCTTCTTTTTTGCTGCTCCTGACTTGATTTTTTGTTCAATCTTCATCATTTTTTCACTGTTTATGCATTTTTATAAAACAAATAAAATCATAGAAAAAAATCAAGCATAATATGCAAAGGTCAAGGTCATATACCAAATATTGTTATTTTATTGGCACAAAATAGCTCCAAATCTAAAAATATTTTAAAAAAAGTATATGAACAAAAGTTTTAGTTTGTGAAGAGATTTTTCCATTGGTGTTTAGTTTTTGAAGATCGGACTTCATTTGATCAAATGACCACAGTAAAAAGTTTAATCCTTTTATCAAACAATTGTAAAGCCGAATGTTTCCTCTTTTTTGCAGGACTGACTTTTTTTTTGTTCACTCTTATCATTTTTTCACTGTTTATGCATTTAAATAATACAAATAAACTCATAGTAAATAACGATGAAAATATGCAAAGGTCAAGGTCATAATACCGATTATTGTTATTTTTATCGGCACAAAATAGCTTCAAACCTAAAAATGTTTTATAGAAAATATATGAACAAAAGTTTTAGTTTGTGAAGAGATCTTTCCATTGGTGTTTAGTTTTTGAAGATCGGACTTCATTAGATCAAATTACAACAGTCCAAAGTCTGATCCTTTATCAAAAAATCGTAAATCAGTATGTTACCTCAAAAGTTTATTTCAGGTGGCATATTTTGTGATTTCGTGTCTTTGTCCAAAGTCGAAATAACAACAATATGGCACGTTTTCTTTCTTTCGCCTTTTTTGGCCAAGACATAAAGACACATGATTGCGTTATTTCCCCTTTCACCTTTAAGGGCTAGTACACGAAAATAAGAAATGGCAGATATCAGCCATCTTAATTTACTGCATTTCTAAGACCTAAATTGCAATATGTATATAAATTTTGTTTATCATATTCCGCTAAGGGGCACTTTGCTTGATATCTGGGAAGAAAGTCCGGAGAGCTTATGTCAAACCCCCGGTGTCATTTTCGTCGTTGTCGTCCGTGAACAAACCTTTAACCTGGCTTATATTTTTTATATTCTTAGAGATAGAGCTTAGATATTTTACATGTAGATAGCCCAATTCAAGATCTATCATTTGGAACTATGACTTTTGGCTTGTGACCTTGACCTTGGAGTTTGACCTACTTTTCAAAAACTTAAATCTTAGACAAAAAGTGTTGTTACGGCAAGCTATGTTGTCTTCTGACCACTCTTGTTGTTATAACTAAGAAAGTTGATATTCTTGTTGAAAGCCTGATAAATTTGATAAATCTAAGGACCAAAAACCTGATTTTTTCTACTGGCTATAGAAGGTTAAATGTTCGAACCTTGCATAGACTTTGCAGACTTGTGTGGGTATATGAAAAACATTTCTTTTGCAATCATCTTCAAACTTTGTAACAAATTTTGTACCGAAGTCCGATTAAAGCTTATATCTTTGAATAAATCACATATTATGCACCTTTTTACATAAAAGCAGCAATTTTGTATTTTTAAGTATCAACAAACGCATAGAAATTTATTTGCTTTTGTAATACAATTCGTGAATTGCAATGTTTGAAAAGAATGAGATTGAATTGCGAAAACCGATGATATCGCAATTCTAATTGCGATTCTAGTTATTATTATTTTTCTAACCCTTTTTTTGTGAACGGCATATCACCATGATAGAAAAAAGCCACAATTATGAAATTTTTACCAGTTCCTTATATTTATGTGAACTTGATCCTAACGTTGAGAAAATTTTCATTTTTGTCTTATTTTTGCCGCTAGGGGGCGCTTTGAAATTTTTTTACAAATGCTAATAACTCTGTTATTTGAGGTCCGATTCAGATGTGGTTTTTTGCATTGTGTTCCTTGTCAAAAACCTAATCAAATATGATAGGTCACAAAAATCTGCGTATATAAAACTTTTTGACTACGGAAGGTTGAACGTTCGAACCTCGCAAAAAACAGTGAAAATGAGGGTAGGTCTACAAAAAAAGTGCCCATTTTTATTGGAGTTGAGATAAAAGAATTTTGTTTGTTGCATATGATTCGCAAGACATATACGCACAAAATATATGGGGTGGCGAATTCGGGAGATGCATGGTTTGTTCACAGTACGCGGTCAAACTTAACCAATATTTTCGAAAATCAACATTTTCAAAGCATGACTGTTAAGATTTTTTGCAGCTCCTGACTTTATTTTTAGTTCAATTTCTATGAAATTTTCACATTTAATGTAAAACTATGTTCTTAAGTGTCACATAATATAAAAAGTAAAAATGTATTGTAAAGGTCAAGGTCATATTAGGATTATTGTATATCAATTCGGCTTGAAATAGCTCAAAATTAAAAAACAATTCATAAACAATATATGAACAAAAGATTTAGTTTTAGAAAAGTTCTTTCTAATGATGTTTAGATTTTGAAGATCGGACTTGATTTGGTCATTTTACGGCAGTCTGAAGTTTGATCTTTTTCAGGAATAATTGTAAATCAGTATTTTTGCTTCAAATTGTGATTTATAAGAAATATATGATTCAATAGCGCTTTCTTATACTTGATTGAACTATTAACTGCATTTCTAAGTACCTTATGGTAAAATGTTAATAAATTTTGTTTCTCATTTTGACGCTAGGGGGCGTTTTGTTAAAAGTCACTAGGGGCTAATAACTGTTATTTGAGGTCCGATTCAAATGCGGTTCTTTGCATTGTGTTCCTTGTCAGAAACTAAATAAAATATGAAAGGTTTCAATAATTTGCGTAATAAAACTTTCGTGCTACAGGAGGTTGAAAGTTCGAATCTCGCAAAAACTGTGAAATGAAGGTAGGTCTACGAAAAACCTACCCATTTTATTCAGAGATGAGATAGGAGAATTTTGTTTGTTGCATATGTTTCGCAAGACATATACGCACAAAATATATGGTGTGGCTATTTTGAGAAATGCATGGTTTGTCCACAGTATGCGGTCAAACTTCACCAATATTTTCGAAAAATCAACATTTTAAAAACATGACTTTTAAGGTTATTTGCAGCTCCTGACTTTATTTTTTGTTCAATCTTCATCATTATTTCCCTGTTTATGCATTTTTATTATACAAATAAAATCATAGAAAAAAAAAACAACAGCGAAGATATGCAAATGTCAAGGTCATATACCAATTATTGTTATTTTTATCGGCATAAAATAGCTTCAAATCTAAAAATATTTTATAAAAAGTATATGAACAAAAGTTTTAGTTTGTGAGGAGATCTTTCCATTGGTGTTTAGTTTTTGAAGATCGGGGTTGAATTGGTTGAGTTATGACAGAAAGGCGAAAAGTGTACTTTTAACGAAATTGAAACGCTGTAGTTTCATGAACTTTGAGCCAAAAATTATGATTTCTTCAGCATTAACACACTGAAAAGTGAAGTGATGTATACTGCAAGGAATACTTGTTTGGTCACGTGATTATGATTTCATACATATTTAAGCAGAAATTATTTAAAAAATCATATAAAATCGACAAGTTGATGTTTGAAGTTGAAATTTGCAAGAATGCCGTAGACTACAATGTGCAAAAAGTCCTGAAAAATTCAAGTGATTCCGTCAACAAACATGGCAGATATTCATGTTTTTCGGATAAGGGCTTGTATACGAAAATCTAGCAATTTGAAGTAAGGGAAGAAGGCGGTTATTTGGTTGGTTACCCACGATCCGGACGTTCCTACGCAGGAAAGAGTGCCCGTGATGAAAGGTGAATTGCGATGCGTATTTGAGAGAATGAGGTGCATTTTAGGATGCAATGGTGTACACCAGGACCGATAAGCACATTGCCTTACTTATAACGGCTTTCTTCAAACTTTTATTAGGGCTTTCAGCCTCAAGTAGAATTATTAGGTTTTCGCATCGCAGTGCGAAAACCTATTGTTCTTCTTCTGTTTTATTTTTAGGTTTTCGCATCGCTTGCGAAAACCTATTGTTCTTCTTCTGTTTTATTTTTTTTTTTATTTTTATTTTTATTATTATTTTTCTAACCTTTTTTTGTGAACGGGATATCACCATGATAGAAAAAAGTCACATTTCTGATTTTTTTACCAGTTTTGTCCTAAGATCTGAATTTGATCCTAACGTTGAGAAAATTTTCATTTTTGTCTTAGTTTTGCCGCTAGGTGGCGTTTTGTAAAAATGACTAAGGGCTAATAACTCTGTTATTTGAGGTCCGATTCAAATGTGGTTTTTTGCATTGTGTTCCTTGTCAGAAACTTTATAAAATATGATACGTTTCAATTATTTGCGTATATAAAACTTTCGTGCTACAGGAGGTTGAAAGTTCGAATCTCGAAAAAACGATGAAATAAAGGTAGGTCTACGAAAAAAAAGTCCCCATTTTTTTCAGAGATGAGATAGGAGAATTTTGTTTGTTGCATATGATTCGCAAGACATATACGCACAAAATATATGGTGTGGCGATTTTGAGAAATGCATGGTTTGTCCACAGTACGCGGTCAAACATAACCAATATTTTCGAAAAATCAACATTTTAAAAGCATGACTTTTAAGGTTATTTGCAGCTCCTGACTTTATTTTTTGTTCAATCTTCATCATTATTTCACTGTTTATGCATTTTTATAAAACAAATAAATTCATAGAAAATAATCAAGCATAATATGCAAAGGTCAAGGTCATATACTAATTATTTTTTTTTTATCGGCATCAAATATCTCCAAATCTAAAATTATTTTATAAATAGTATATGAACAGAAGTTTTAGTCTGTGAAGATGTCTTTCCATTAATGTTTAGTTTTTGAAGATCGGACTTCATTTGATCAAATTACCACAGTCCAAAGTTTGATCCTCTTATCAAACAATTGTATATCCATATGTTTCCCCTTTTTTGCTGCTCCTGACTTTATTTTTTGTTCAATCTTCATCATTATTTCACTGTTTATGCATTTTTATAAAACAAATAAAATCATAGAATAAAAATCAAGTATAATATGCAAAGGTCAAGGTCATATACCAATTATTATTATTTTTATCGGCATAAAATAGCTCCAAATCTAAAATATTTTATCGAAAGTATATAACAAAAGTTTTAGTCTGTAAAGAGATCTTTCCATTGGTGTTTAGTTTTTGAAGATCGGACTTGATTTGGTCATTTTACGGCAGTCCAAGTTTTGATCCTCTTTAGAACAATTGTAAATCAGTTTTTATGCTTCAAATTGTGATATATAAGGAATAGAATGTTTGACTAGTATACTTGATTGAACCATTTGCTGCATTGCTAGGTACCTAATAGTAAAATTTTAATCAGTTTTGGTTCTCATTTTGCCGCTTGGGGGCGATTAGCTTGAAATCACTATTAATAATTAAAAAAAAATTAAGTCTGATTTTTATGCGATTTTTTTTGCATTCTTTCTTCAGTGACATTTGAAATGACACAAAAAAAGATAATGCGATATTTCATAAAAATGATAGTAATTCAATGCAACAGTTGTTCGTAATAGTGTTGACTGGCATATTGCATTGTCGTGTGTCATTTTATACTGTTGTTTGTCGTTTGCAATTGTTGTTTATCGAATACAATTGTCATTTGTCTCCATCATAAAGCTAAACACACATATAACATTGCAGAACTCGAAGTCCGTAAAAAATGTTTTCAAGTTTACGACTACATAACAGACAGGTAATACTCAAAAGTATTCTTCTTGGTAAAAAGTCTGATTATACATTGCGACAAAAATGTTTGAATGATCACTGTTAACAGTATTCAACAAGCCATTGAACAAAGAAATATGTTTTTCGAAACATGCGACTCTTGACTTGAATGGAATTGCTTTCGTGAAAACTGATGATATCGCGACTACATAACTGACAGGTAATACTCAACAATACTCTCTTGGGTAAAAAGTCTGCTTAAACATTGCGACAGAAACGTTTCAAAGATCACTGTTAACAGTATCAACAAGCCATTGAACGAAGAAATATGTTTTTCGAATCATGCGACTCATGAACTGAATGGAATTGCTTTCATGAAAACTGATGATATCGCGATTTCATAACTGACAGGTACTACTCAACAATACTCTCTTGGGTAAAAAGTCTGCTTAAACATTGCGACAGAAACGTTTCAAAGATCACTGTTAACAGTATCAACAAGCAATTGAACGAAGAAATGTTTTTCGAATCATGCGACTCGTCAACTGAATGGAATTGCTTTCATGAAAACCGATGATATCGCGACTACATAACTGATAGGTAATACTCAAAAATCTTCTTTTGGGTAAAAAGTCTTCTTAAACATTGCGACAAAAGTCTTTGAAAGATCGCTGTTAACATTATAAACAAGCCATTGAACGAAGAAATATTTTTCGATTCATGCGACTCGTGAACTTAATGGAATTGCTTTTGCGAAAACCGATGATATCGCGATTGCGATTCTAGTTTTTTTTTTTTTTTTTTTTTTTTATTTTTCTTCCCTTTTTTGTGAACGGCATAGCTCCGAGGTGAGAAAAGCCACATCTATGAAACTTTTATCAGTAATAACCACGTATTTGAAGATGATCCTAACGTCGAGATAATTTTCATTTTTGCTTTGATTTTCCCGCCAGGGGGCGTTTTATATGAAAATGTTTAATAAGCAATATCTCCATTATTTGAAGTCCGATTCAAATGCGGTTTTTGCACAATGTTCCTTGTAAATAGCCCAATAAAAGATGATAGGTTCCAAAAATTTGCGTATATAAAACTTTCGTGCTACAGGAAGTTGAAAGTTCGAATCTCGAAAAAAACTGTGAAATGAGGGTAGGTCTACCAAAAAACGTGCCCATTTTATTCAGAGATGAGATAGAAGAATTTTGTTTGTTGCATATGATTTGCAAGGCATATACGCACAAAATATATGGGGTGGCGATTTTGAGAAATGCATGGTTTGTCCACAGTACGCGGGCAAACATAACCAATATTTTCGAAAAATCAACATTTTAAAAGCATGACTTTTAAGGTTATTTGCAGCTCCTGACTTTATTTTTTGTTCAATCTTCATCATTTTTTCACTGTTAATGCATTTTTATCAATCAAATAAAATCATAGAAAAAAAATCACCCATAATATGCAAAGGTCAAGGTCATATACCAATTATTATTATTTATATCGGCATAAAATAGCTCCAAATCTAAAAATATTTTATAGAAAGTATATGAACAAAAGTTTGAGGTTGTGAGGAGATCTTTCCATAAATGTTTAGTTTTTGAAGATCGGACTTCATTTGATCAAATGACCACAGTCCAAAGTTTGATCCTCTTATCAAACAATTGTATATCCATATGTTTCCTCTTTTTTGCTGCTCCTGACTTTATTTTTTGTTCAATCTTCATCATTATTTCACTGTTTATGCATTTTTATCAATCAAATAAAATCATAGAAAAAAAATCACCCATAATATGCAAAGGTCAAGGTCATATACCAATTATTATTATTTATATCGGCATAAAATAGCTCCAAATCTAAAAATATTTTATAGAAAGTATATGAACAAAAGTTTGAGGTTGTGAGGAGATCTTTCCATAAATGTTTAGTTTTTGAAGATCGGACTTCATTTGATCAAATGACCACAGTCCAAAGTTTGATCCTCTTATCAAACAATTGTATATCCATATGTTTCCTCTTTTTTGCTGCTCCTGACTTTATTTTTTGTTCAATCTTCATCATTATTTCACTGTTTATGCATTTTTATCAATCAAATAAAATCATAGAAAAAAAATCACCCATAATATGCAAAGGTCAAGGTCATATACCAATTATTATTATTTATATCAGCATAAAATAGCTCCAAATCTAAAAATATTTTATAGAAAGTATATGAACAAAAGTTTGAGGTTGTGAGGAGATCTTTCCATAAATGTTTAGTTTTTGAAGATCGGACTTCATTTGATCAAATGACCACAGTCCAAAGTTTGATCCTCTTATCAAACAATTGTATATCCATATGTTTCCTCTTTTTTGCTGCTCCTGACTTTATTTTTTGTTCAATCTTCATCATTATTTCACTGTTTATGCATTTTTATCAAACAAATAAAATCCTAGAAAAAAAACAAGCATAATATGCAAAGGTCAAGGTCATATACCAATTATTATATTTTATAGAAAGTATATGAACAAAAGTTTTAGTCTGTGAAGAGATCTTTCCATTGGTGTTTAGTTTTTGAAGATCTGACTTCATTTGATCAAATAACCTTAGTCCAAAGTTTGATCCTTTTATCAAACAATTGTAAATCCGTATGTTTCCTCTTTTTTGCAGCTCCTGACTTTATTTTTTGTTCAATCTTCATCATATTTTCACTGTTTATGCATTTAAATAATACAAACAAACTCATAGTAAATAACGATGAAAATATGCAAAGGTCAAGGTCATAATACCGATTATTGTTATTTTTATCGGCACAAAATAGCTTCAAATCTAAAAATATTTTAAAGAAGGTATATGAACAAATGTTTGAGTTTGTGAAGAGATCTTTCCATTGCTGTTTAGTTTTTGAAGATCGGACTTCATTTGATAAAATTACTACAGTCGAAAGTTTGATCCTTTTATCAAACAATTGTAAATCCATATTTGCTTCTTTTTTGCAGCTCCTGACTTTATTTTTGTTCAATCTTCATCATTTTTTCACTGTTTATGCATTTAAATAATACAAATAAACTCATAGTAAATAACGATGAAAATATGCAAAGGTCAAGGTCATAATACCGATTATTTTTATCGGCACAAAATAGCTTCAAATCTAGAAATATTTTATAGAAAGTATATGAACAAAAGTTCTAGTTCGTGAAGAGATCGTTCTAATGATGTTTAGTTTTTGAAGATCGGACTTAATTTGATCAATTAACAAAAATATTCGAATAAAGTTAATATCAATCAATTATGTCTGCAGTTGAAACCAGTACTCTTACTAGTCAAGTTAAAGCGAAAACCAAGATGCCGCTTTGCGGTTCTAGTTTTTATTATTTTTCCAATTCCACCCATTTTTGTGTCCAGCCTAGCGGCCAGATGAAAAAAGCTACAGCTATGAAATTTTGGGCATGGAGTCATCTTTATCTGAACATGTGCCTAAATGGTCAAACTTTTCACTTTTGTTTCTGATTTAGGCACTAGGGGGCGCAATGCATGTAATCACTGTTTTGCTAATAACTCAAAAATTTGAAACCTGATTTAGATGCGGTTTTTTCCATAATGTTCCTTGTTGACAGCCCAATCAAATATGATGGAAATCTCATCATCGAGTACGGGAAAAAAATTGTTCTAGGAGAGGTTGAATGTTCGAACCTTGGAAAAAAGTGAAATAATGAGGGTAGGTCTACGAAAAACCTTCCCACTTTTGTTAGAGATCAGATAGAAGAATTCTGTTTGCTGCATACGATTTGCAAGACATATACGCACAAAATATATGGGGTGGCGAATTTAGGAAATACGTGGTTTGTCCTCTAGAAACGGTCAAACTTCACTAAATTTTAGGAAAAATTAAAATTTCAAAAACATGTTTTTGTCGCTCCGGACTTTATTTTCTGTTCATTCTTCATGATATTTTCACACAATATGTATTGTTATGTTTGAAAGGGCCTCACAATAAAAAAATTAAAAGAAATTTGAAAAGGTCAAGGTCATATTACGATTATTGTGTTTTTATTCGGCCACAAATAGCTCCAAAACTAAAAATATTTCATTGAGAGTATATGAACAAAGGTTTTAGTTCTTAAAGAGCTCTTTCCAGTGATGTTTAGTTTTTGAAGATCGGACTTGATTTGGTCATTATACGGCAGTCCAAAGTTTGATCCTTTTTTGGAATAATTGTAAATCAGGTTTTATGCTTCAAATTCTGATACACAAGAATAAAAAAGTTTGACTTGTGCGACTAGTATACTTGATTGAACTATTTGCTGCTTTGCTAGGTACCAAACAGTAAAATTTTAATCAATTTTCTATCTCATTTTGCCGCTAGGGGGCGCTTTTCTTTAAATCATTCTTTTGCTTATAACTCAAAAAGTTGAAGCCTGATCCAAATGCGTTTAATTGAATTATGTTCCTTGTTGATAGCCTAATAAAATATGATAGTTTCTAGGTATGAGTGGCTGAAACTTTTTGAGCTAGTAACGGAAGTTTGAAAGTTCGAATCCCGTAAAAAAACTGCAAATGAGAGTAGGTCTACGAAAAACCGATCCATTTTTGTTAGAAATCAGATAGAAGAATTCTGTTTGCTGCAAATGATTTGCAAGACATATACGCACAAAATATATGGGGTGGCGAATTTAAGAAATGCATGGTTTGTCCTCTAGAAAAAGGTCAAACTTCACTAAATTTTAGGAAAAATTAAAATTTCAAAAACATGTTATTTTGTCGCTCCTGACTTTTTTTTTCTGATGATTCTTCATGAAATTCTCACAAGTTATGTATTGTTATGTTTGAAAGGGCCTCACAATTAAAAAGTTAAAAAACATTGAAAAGGTCAAGGTCATATTACGATAATTGTGTTTTTATTCGGCCCCAAAGTGCTCCAAATCTAAAAATATTTAATTGAGAGTATATGAACAAAAGTTTTAGTTCTAAATAGTTCTTTCGTATAATGTTTAGTTTTTGAAGATCGGACTTGATCTTCATTTTACGGCAATCCAAAGTTTGATCCTTTTTTTTGAATAATTGTTATTCAGTTTTTATGCTTAAAATTGTGATATATAAGAAAAAGAATGTTCGATTAGTGCGACTTATATACTTGTTTGAACTATTTGCTGCATTTCTAGGTACCTAATTGTAAAATTTTTATCATTTTTTTTTCTCATTTTGCCGCTAGAGGGCGCTTTGCTTAAAATCACTCTTTTGCCTATAACTCAAAACGTTAAAGTCTAATTGAAATGCGGTTTTCAGCATTTTGTTCCTTGTTGACAGCACCACAGAATGTGATGTGATGTGATGATAGGGTATGGGGAAATATTTGCGCTAGAGGAGTTTGAATGTTCTAACATTCCAAAAAAAACAAAACAAAAAAAAAACTGTGCAAATGAGAGTAGGTCTTCAAAAAACCTTTGCGTTCTGTTTCATATTAAAAATTGTGGCTGAGTTGAAATAAAGTGTTCAAGTTGATTAGGTTAAAAGCGAAAACCAAGATACCGCTTGCGGTTCTAGTTATTATTATTTTTCTAACCCTTTTTTGTGAACGGCATATCACCATGATAGAAAAAAGCCACAATTATGAAATTTTTACCAGTTCCTTACATTGATCTGAACTTGATCCTAACGTTGAGAAAATTTTCATTTTTGTCTTATTTTTGCCGCAAGGGGACGCTTTGAAAAAAATCAACAAATGCTAATAACTCTGTTATTTGAGGTCCGATTCAGATGTGTTTTTTTGCATTGTGTTCCTTGTCAAAAGCCTAATCAAATATGATAGGTTTAAAAAATCTGCGTATATAAAACTTTTTGACTACGGAAGGTTGAAAGTTCGAACTTCGCAAAAAACAGTGAATATGAGGGTAGGTCTACGAAAAAAGTGCCCATTTTTATTGGAATTGAGATAAAAGAATTTTGTTTGTTGCATATGATTTGCAAGACATAAACGCACAAAATATATGGGGTGGCGAATTCGGGAAATGCATGGTTTGTCCACAGTACGCGGTCAAACTTAACCAAATTTTCGAAAAATCAACATTTTCAAAGCATGACTGTTAAGATTTTTAGCAGCTCCTGACTTTATTTTCAGTTCAATTTCTATGAAATTTTCACATTTAATGTAAAACTATGTTCTTAAGTAAATTTTAAAAGTTCTTTCAATGTTTAGATTTTGAAGATCGGACTTGATTTGGTCATTTTACGGCAGTCCAAAGTTTGATCCTTTTTTCGAATAATTGTAAATCAGTTTTTATGCTTCAAAATGTGATGTATAAGAAATAGAATGTTCGACTAGTGCGATTTGTATATTTAATTGAACTATTTGCCACATTGCTAGGTACCTAATGGTAAAATTTTACTCAATTTTGTTTCTCATTTTGCTGCTAGGGGGCGCATAGCATGAAAGCACTTTTCTACTTATAATTCAAAATGTTGAAGTCTGATCCATATGCAGTTTGTTGCATTGTGTTCTTTGTTAATAGCCTAATAAAGTATGATAGTTTCTAGGTATGAGTGGATGAGTGGCTAAAACTTTTTGAGCTACTAACGGAAGGTTCAAAGTTCGAACCTCGCAAAAAACTGTGAAGATGAGGGTAGGTCTACGAAAAACCTATCCATTTTTGTTAGAGATCAGATAGAAGAATTCTGTTTGCTGCAAATGATTTGCAAGACATAAACGCACAAAATATATGGGGTGGCGAATTTAAGAAATGCATGGTTTGTCCTCTAGAAATCGTCAAACTTCACTAAATTCTAAGAAAATCAAAATTTCTAAAACATGTTTTTGTCGCTCCTGATTTTATTTTTTGTTCATTCTTCATGATATTTTCACAAGTTATGTATTGTTATGTCTGAAAGGACCTCACAATTTAAAAGGTAAAAGAAATTGCAAAGTTCAAGGGCATATTACGATTATTGTGTTTTTATTTGGCTCCGAATAGCTCCAAAACAAAAAATATTCATTGAAAGTATATAACAAAAGTTTTATTTCTTAAAGAGCCCTTTCCAGTGATGTTAAGTTTTTGAAGATCGGACTTGATTTGGTCATTTTACGGTAGCCCAAGTTTTGATCCTCTTTAGAACAATTGTAAATCAGTTTTTATGCTTCAAATTGTGATATATAAGGAATAGAATGTTTGACTAGTGCGACTTGATACTTGATTGAACCATTTTCTGCATTGCTAGGTACCTAATAGTAAAATTTTAATAAGTTTTGGTTCTCTTTTCCTTGGGGGTTTTAAAAAAAAAATGAAGTCTGATTTTTATGCGATTTATTTTGCATTCTGTTCTTCGGTGACATCAATTTGAAATGACACAAAAAGATAATGCGATATTTCATGAAAATGATAGTAATTCAATGCAACAGTTGTTCGTAATAGTGTTGAGTGGCATATTGCATTGTCGTGTGTCATTTTATAATGTTGTTTGTTGTTTGCAATTGTTGTTTATCGAATACAATTGTCATTTGTCTCCATCATAAAGCAAAACACACATATAACATTGCAGCACCCGAAGTCCGTAAAAAAAGTTTTCAAGTTTACGACTACATAACAGACAGGTAATACTCAAAAGTATTCTTCTTGGTAAAATGTCTGATTATACATTGCGACAAAAATGTTTGAAGGATCACTGTTTACAGTATCAACAAGCCATTTAACGAAGAAATGTTTTTCGAATCATGCGACTCGTGAACTGAATGGAATTGCTTTCATGAAAACCGATGATATCGCGACTACATAACTGACAGGTAATACTCAACAATACTCTCTTGGGTAAAAAGTCTTCTTAAACATTGCGACAAAAGTGTTTGGAAGATCGCTGTTAACATTATAAACAAGCCATTTAACGAAGAAATATTTTTCGAATCATGCGACTCGTGAACTGAATGGAATTGCTTTTGCGAAAACCGATGATATCGCGATTGCGATTCTAGTTTTTTTTTATTTTTCTAACCCTTTTTTGTGAACGGCATAGCTCCGAGGTGATAAAAGCCACATCTATGAAACTTTTATCAGTAATAACCACGTACTTGAAGATGATCCTAACGTCGAGATAATTTTCATTTTTGTTTTGATTTTCCCGCCAGGGGGCGTTTTATATGAAAATGTTTAATAAGCAATATCTCCATTATTTGAGGTCCGATTCAAATGCGGTTTTTGCACAATGTTCCTTGTAAATAGCCCAATAAAAGATGATAGGTTCCAAAAATTTGCGTATATAAAACTTTCGTGCTACAGGAGGTTGAAAGTTCGAATCTCGCAAAAACTGTGAAATAAGGGTAGGTCTACCAAAACCTACCCATTTTATTCAGAGATGAGATAGGAGAATTTTGTTTGTTGCATATGATCTGCAAGACATATACGCACAAAATATATGGGGTGGCGAATTCGGGAAATGCATGGTTTGTCCACAGTATGCGGTCAAACTTAACCAATATTTTCGAAAAATCAACATTTTAAAAGCATGACTTTTAAGGTTTTTTGCAGCTCCTGACTTAATTTTTTGTTCAATCTTCATCATTATTTCACTGTTTATGCATTTTTATAAAACAAATAAATTCATAGAAAAAAAATCAAACATAATATGCAAAGGTCAAGGTCATATACCAATTATTATTATTTTTATCGGCATAAAATAGCTCCAAATCTAAAAATATTTTATAGAAAGTATATGAACAAAAGTTTTAGTTTGTGAAGAGATCTTTCCATTGGTGTTTAGTTTTTGAAGATCGGACTTCATTTGATCAAAGTACCACAGTCCAAAGTTTGATCCTTTTATCAAACAATTGTAAATCCGTATATTTCCTCTTTTTTGCAGCTCCTAACATTTATTTTTTGTTCAATCTTCATCATTTTTTCACTGTTTATGCATTTAAATAATACAAATAAACTCATAGTAAATAACGATGAAAATATGCAAAGGTCAAGGTCATAATACCGATTATTGTTATGTTCATCGGCACGAAATAGCTTCAAATCTAAAAATATTTTATAGAAAGTATATGAACAAAAGTTTTAGTTTGTGAAGAGATCTTTCCATTGGTGTTTAGTTTTTGAAGATCGGACTTCATTTGATCAAACTACCACAGTCCAAAATTTGATCCTTTTATCAAACAATTGTAAATCCGTATGTTTCCTCTTTTTTGCAGCTCCTGACTTTATTTTTTGTTCAATCTTCATCATTTTTTCACTGTTTATGCATTTAAATAATACAAATAAACACATAGTAAATAACGATGAAAATATGCAAAGGTCAAGGTCATTATACCGATTATTGTTATTTTTATCGGCACGAAATAGCTTCAAATCTAAAAATATTTTATAGAAAGTATATGAACAAAAGTTTTAGTTTGTGAAGAGATCTTTCCATTGGTGTTTAGTTTTTGAAGATCGGACTTCATTTGATCAAACTACCACAGTCCAAAATTTGATCCTTTTATCAAACAATTGTAAATCCGTATGTTTCCTCTTTTTTGCAGCTCCTGACTTTATTTTTTGTTCAATCTTCATCATTTTTTCACTGTTTATGCATTTAAATAATACAAATAAACACATAGTAAATAACGATGAAAATATGCAAAGGTCAAGGTCATTATACCGATTATTGTTATTTTTATCGGCACGAAATAGCTTCAAATCTAAAAATATTTTATAGAAAGTATATGAATAAAAGTTTTAGTTTGTGAAGAGGTCTTTCCATTGGTGTTTAGTTTTTGAAGATCGGGGTTGAATTGGTTGAGTTATGATAGAAAGGCGAAAAGTGTACTTTTAACGAAATTGAAACGCTGTAGTTTCATGAACTTTGAGTCAAAAATTATGATTTCTTCAGCATTAACACACTGAAAAGTGAAGTGATGTATACTGCAAGGAATACTTGTTTGGTCACGTGATTATGATTTCATACATATTTAAGCAGAAATTATTAAAACATTCATATAAAATCGACAAGTTGATGTTTGAAGTTGAAATTTGCAAGAATGCCGTAGACTACAATGTGCAAAAAGTCCTGAAAAATTCAAGTGATTCCGTCAACAAACATGGCAGATATTCATGTTTTTCGGATAAGGGCTTGTATACGAAAATCTAGCAATTTGAAGTAAGGGAAGAAGGCGGTTATTGGGTTGGTTACCCACGATCCGGACGTTCCTACGCAGGAAAGAGTGCCCGTGTTGAAAGGTGAATTGCGATGCGTATTTGAGAGAATGAGGTGCATTTTAGGATGCAATGGTGTACACCAGGACCGATAAGCACATTGCCTTAGTTATAACGGCTTTCTTCAAACTTTTATTAGGGCTTTCAGCCTCAAGTAGAATTATTAGGTTTTCGCATCGCAGTGCGAAAACCTATTGTTCTTCTTCTGTTTCTTTTTTTTTTTTTTATTTTTCTAACCCTTTTTTGTGAACGGCATAGCTCCGAGGTGATAAAAGCCACATCTATGAAACTTTTATCAGTAATAACCACGTACTTGAAGATGATCCTAACGTCGAGATAATTTTCATTTTTGTTTTGATTTTCCCGCCAGGGGGCGTTTTATATGAAAATGTTTAATAAGCAATATCTCCATTATTTGAGGTCCGATTCAAATGCGGTTTTTGCACAATGTTCCTTGTAAATAGCCCAATAAAAGATGATAGGTTCCAAAAATTTGCGTATATAAAACTTTCGTGCTACAGGAGGTTGAAAGTTCGAATCTCGCAAAAACTGTGAAATAAGGGTAGGTCTACCAAAAACCTACCCATTTTATTCAGAGATGAGATAGGAGAATTTTGTTTGTTGCATATGATCTGCAAGACATATACGCACAAAATATATGGGGTGGCGAATTCGGGAAATGCATGGTTTGTCCACAGTATGCGGTCAAACTTAACCAATATTTTCGAAAAATCAACATTTTAAAAGCATGACTTTTAAGGTTTTTTGCAGCTCCTGACTTAATTTTTTGTTCAATCTTCATCATTATTTCACTGTTTATGCATTTTTATAAAACAAATAAATTCATAGAAAAAAAATCAAACATAATATGCAAAGGTCAAGGTCATATACCAATTATTATTATTTTTATCGGCATAAAATAGCTCCAAATCTAAAAATATTTTATAGAAAGTATATGAACAAAAGTTTTAGTTTGTGAAGAGATCTTTCCATTGGTGTTTAGTTTTTGAAGATCGGACTTCATTTGATCAAAGTACCACAGTCCAAAGTTTGATCCTTTTATCAAACAATTGTAAATCCGTATATTTCCTCTTTTTTGCAGCTCCTAACATTTATTTTTTGTTCAATCTTCATCATTTTTTCACTGTTTATGCATTTAAATAATACAAATAAACTCATAGTAAATAACGATGAAAATATGCAAAGGTCAAGGTCATAATACCGATTATTGTTATGTTCATCGGCACGAAATAGCTTCAAATCTAAAAATATTTTATAGAAAGTATATGAACAAAAGTTTTAGTTTGTGAAGAGATCTTTCCATTGGTGTTTAGTTTTTGAAGATCGGACTTCATTTGATCAAACTACCACAGTCCAAAATTTGATCCTTTTATCAAACAATTGTAAATCCGTATGTTTCCTCTTTTTTGCAGCTCCTGACTTTATTTTTTGTTCAATCTTCATCATTTTTTCACTGTTTATGCATTTAAATAATACAAATAAACACATAGTAAATAACGATGAAAATATGCAAAGGTCAAGGTCATTATACCGATTATTGTTATTTTTATCGGCACGAAATAGCTTCAAATCTAAAAATATTTTATAGAAAGTATATGAACAAAAGTTTTAGTTTGTGAAGAGATCTTTCCATTGGTGTTTAGTTTTTGAAGATCGGACTTCATTTGATCAAACTACCACAGTCCAAAATTTGATCCTTTTATCAAACAATTGTAAATCCGTATGTTTCCTCTTTTTTGCAGCTCCTGACTTTATTTTTTGTTCAATCTTCATCATTTTTTCACTGTTTATGCATTTAAATAATACAAATAAACACATAGTAAATAACGATGAAAATATGCAAAGGTCAAGGTCATTATACCGATTATTGTTATTTTTATCGGCACGAAATAGCTTCAAATCTAAAAATATTTTATAGAAAGTATATGAATAAAAGTTTTAGTTTGTGAAGAGGTCTTTCCATTGGTGTTTAGTTTTTGAAGATCGGGGTTGAATTGGTTGAGTTATGATAGAAAGGCGAAAAGTGTACTTTTAACGAAATTGAAACGCTGTAGTTTCATGAACTTTGAGTCAAAAATTATGATTTCTTCAGCATTAACACACTGAAAAGTGAAGTGATGTATACTGCAAGGAATACTTGTTTGGTCACGTGATTATGATTTCATACATATTTAAGCAGAAATTATTAAAACATTCATATAAAATCGACAAGTTGATGTTTGAAGTTGAAATTTGCAAGAATGCCGTAGACTACAATGTGCAAAAAGTCCTGAAAAATTCAAGTGATTCCGTCAACAAACATGGCAGATATTCATGTTTTTCGGATAAGGGCTTGTATACGAAAATCTAGCAATTTGAAGTAAGGGAAGAAGGCGGTTATTGGGTTGGTTACCCACGATCCGGACGTTCCTACGCAGGAAAGAGTGCCCGTGTTGAAAGGTGAATTGCGATGCGTATTTGAGAGAATGAGGTGCATTTTAGGATGCAATGGTGTACACCAGGACCGATAAGCACATTGCCTTAGTTATAACGGCTTTCTTCAAACTTTTATTAGGGCTTTCAGCCTCAAGTAGAATTATTAGGTTTTCGCATCGCAGTGCGAAAACCTATTGTTCTTCTTCTGTTTCTTTTTTTTTTTTTTATTTTTCTAACCCTTTTTTGTGAACGGCATAGCTCCGAGGTGATAAAAGCCACATCTAAGAAACTTTTATCAGTAATAACCACGTACTTGAAGATGATCCTAACGTCGAGATAATTTTCATTTTTGTTTTGATTTTCCCGCCAGGGGGCGTTTTATATGAAAATGTTTAATAAGCAATATCTCCATTATTTGAGGTCCGATTCAAATGCGGTTTTTGCACAATGTTCCTTGTAAATAGCCCAATAAAAGATGATAGGTTCCAAAAATTTGCGTATATAAAACTTTCGTGCTACAGGAGGTTGAAAGTTCGAATCTCGCAAAAACTGTGAAATAAGGGTAGGTCTACCAAAAACCTACCCATTTTATTCAGAGATGAGATAGGAGAATTTTGTTTGTTGCATATGATCTGCAAGACATATACGCACAAAATATATGGGGTGGCGAATTCGGGAAATGCATGGTTTGTCCACAGTATGCGGTCAAACTTAACCAATATTTTCGAAAAATCAACATTTTAAAAGCATGACTTTTAAGGTTTTTTGCAGCTCCTGACTTAATTTTTTGTTCAATCTTCATCATTATTTCACTGTTTATGCATTTTTATAAAACAAATAAATTCATAGAAAAAAAATCAAACATAATATGCAAAGGTCAAGGTCATATACCAATTATTATTATTTTTATCGGCATAAAATAGCTCCAAATCTAAAAATATTTTATAGAAAGTATATGAACAAAAGTTTTAGTTTGTGAAGAGATCTTTCCATTGGTGTTTAGTTTTTGAAGATCGGACTTCATTTGATCAAAGTACCACAGTCCAAAGTTTGATCCTTTTATCAAACAATTGTAAATCCGTATATTTCCTCTTTTTTGCAGCTCCTAACATTTATTTTTTGTTCAATCTTCATCATTTTTTCACTGTTTATGCATTTAAATAATACAAATAAACTCATAGTAAATAACGATGAAAATATGCAAAGGTCAAGGTCATAATACCGATTATTGTTATGTTCATCGGCACGAAATAGCTTCAAATCTAAAAATATTTTATAGAAAGTATATGAACAAAAGTTTTAGTTTGTGAAGAGATCTTTCCATTGGTGTTTAGTTTTTGAAGATCGGACTTCATTTGATCAAACTACCACAGTCCAAAATTTGATCCTTTTATCAAACAATTGTAAATCCGTATGTTTCCTCTTTTTTGCAGCTCCTGACTTTATTTTTTGTTCAATCTTCATCATTTTTTCACTGTTTATGCATTTAAATAATACAAATAAACACATAGTAAATAACGATGAAAATATGCAAAGGTCAAGGTCATTATACCGATTATTGTTATTTTTATCGGCACGAAATAGCTTCAAATCTAAAAATATTTTATAGAAAGTATATGAACAAAAGTTTTAGTTTGTGAAGAGATCTTTCCATTGGTGTTTAGTTTTTGAAGATCGGACTTCATTTGATCAAACTACCACAGTCCAAAATTTGATCCTTTTATCAAACAATTGTAAATCCGTATGTTTCCTCTTTTTTGCAGCTCCTGACTTTATTTTTTGTTCAATCTTCATCATTTTTTCACTGTTTATGCATTTAAATAATACAAATAAACACATAGTAAATAACGATGAAAATATGCAAAGGTCAAGGTCATTATACCGATTATTGTTATTTTTATCGGCACGAAATAGCTTCAAATCTAAAAATATTTTATAGAAAGTATATGAATAAAAGTTTTAGTTTGTGAAGAGGTCTTTCCATTGGTGTTTAGTTTTTGAAGATCGGGGTTGAATTGGTTGAGTTATGATAGAAAGGCGAAAAGTGTACTTTTAACGAAATTGAAACGCTGTAGTTTCATGAACTTTGAGTCAAAAATTATGATTTCTTCAGCATTAACACACTGAAAAGTGAAGTGATGTATACTGCAAGGAATACTTGTTTGGTCACGTGATTATGATTTCATACATATTTAAGCAGAAATTATTAAAACATTCATATAAAATCGACAAGTTGATGTTTGAAGTTGAAATTTGCAAGAATGCCGTAGACTACAATGTGCAAAAAGTCCTGAAAAATTCAAGTGATTCCGTCAACAAACATGGCAGATATTCATGTTTTTCGGATAAGGGCTTGTATACGAAAATCTAGCAATTTGAAGTAAGGGAAGAAGGCGGTTATTGGGTTGGTTACCCACGATCCGGACGTTCCTACGCAGGAAAGAGTGCCCGTGTTGAAAGGTGAATTGCGATGCGTATTTGAGAGAATGAGGTGCATTTTAGGATGCAATGGTGTACACCAGGACCGATAAGCACATTGCCTTAGTTATAACGGCTTTCTTCAAACTTTTATTAGGGCTTTCAGCCTCAAGTAGAATTATTAGGTTTTCGCATCGCAGTGCGAAAACCTATTGTTCTTCTTCTGTTTCTTTTTTAGGTTTTCGCATCGCTTGCGAAAACCTATTGTTCTTCTTCTGTTTTATTTTTTTTTTTTTTTAGGTTTTCGCATCGCTTGCGAAAACCTATTGTTCTTCTTCTGTTTTATTTTTTTTTTATTTTTTTTTTTTTTTATTATTATTTTTCCGTCTCTTTTTTGTGAACGGCATATCAACAAGATAGGAAACAGTCACAGTTCTGATTTTTTTACCAGTTTTGTCCTAGGATCTGAATTTGATCCTAACGTCGAGAAAATTTTCATTTTTGTCTTAATTTTGCCGCTAGGGGGCGTTTTGTAAAAGTGACTAAGGGCTAATAACTCTGTTATTTGAAGTCCGATTGAAATGCGGTTTTTTGCATTGCGTTCCTTGTCAGTTACTTAATAAAATATGATAGTTTTCAAAAAGTTGCGTATATATAACTTTCGTGCTACAGGAGGTTGAATGTTCGAATCTCGAAAAAACTGTGAAATGAGGGTAGGTCTGCGAAAAATTTATCCACGTCTTTCAGAAATGAGATAGGAGAATTTTGTTTGTTGCATATGATTCGCAAGACATATACGCACAAAATATATAGTGTGGCGATTTTGAGAAATGCATGGTTTGTCCACAGTACGCGGTCAAACATAACCAATATTTTCGAAAAATCAACATTTTAAAAGCACGACTTTTAAGGTTATTTGCGGCTCCTGACTTTATTTTTTATTCAATCTACATCATTTTTTCACTGTTAATGCAGTTTTATAAAACAAATAAATTCATAGGAAAAAAATCACCCATCATATGCAAAGGTCAAGGTCATATACCAATTTTATTTTTTAAAGTATATGAACAAAAGTTTTAGTCTGTGAAGAGGTCTTTCCATTGGTGTTTAGTTTTTGAAGATCGAACTTCATTTGATCAAATGACCACAGTCCAAAGTTTGATCCTCTTATCAAACAATTGAATATCCATATGTTTCCTCTTTTTTGCTTCTCCTGACTTTATTTTTTGTTCAATCTTCATCATTATTTCACTGTTTATGCATTTTTATAAAACAAATAAAATCATAGAAAAAAAAATCAAGCATAATATGCAAAGGTCAAGGTCATATACCAATTAGTATTATTTATATCGGCATAAAATAGCTCCAAATCTAAAAATATTTTATAGAAAGTATATGAACAAAAGTTTTAGTTTGTGAAGAGATCTTTCCATTGGTGTTTAGGTTTTGAAGATCGGACTTCATTTGATCAAATGACCACAGTCCAAAGTTTGATCCTCTTATAAAACAATTGAATATCCACATGTTTCCTCTTTTTTGCTGCTCCTGACTTTATTTTTTGTTCAATCTTTATCATTATTTCACTGTTTATGCAGTTTTATAAAACAAATAAAATCATAGAAAAAAAATCAAGCATAATATACAAAGGTCAAGGTCATATACCAATTATTATTATTTATATCGGCATAAAATAGCTCCAAATCTAAAAATATTTTATAGAAAGTATATGAACAAAAGTTTTAGTCATTATTGGAAATTGTGGCTGAGTCGAAATAAAGTGTTCAAGTTGATTAGGTTAAAAGCGAAAACCGAGATACCGCTTGCGGTTCTAGTTTTTAGGTTTTCGCATCGCTTGCGAAAACCTATTGTTCTTCTTCTGTTTTATTTTTTTTTTTATTTTTATTTTTATTATTATTTTTCTAACCTTTTTTTGTGAACGGCATATCACCATGATAGAAAAAAGTCACATTTCTGATTTTTTTACCACTTTTGTCCTAAGATCTGAATTTGATCCTCACGTTGAGAAATTTTTCACTTTTGTCTTAGTTTTGCCGCTAGATGGCGTTTTGTAAAAATGACTAAGGGCTAATAACTCTGTTATTTGAGGTCCGATTCAAATGCGGTTTTTTGTATTGTGTTCCTTGTCAGAAACTTAATAAAATATGATACGTTTCAATTATTTGCGTATATAAAACTTTCGTGCTACAGGAGGTTGAAAGTTCAAATCTCGAAAAAAACGATGAAATAAAGGAAGGTCTACGAAAAAAGTCCCCATTTTTTTCAGAGATGAGATAGGAGAATTTTGTTTGTGGCATATGATTCGCAAGACACATACGCACAAAATATATGGTGTGGCAATTTTGAGAAATGCATGGTTTGTCAACAGTATGCGGTCAAACTTAACCAATATTTTCGAAAAATCAACATTTTAAAAGCATGACTTTTACGGTTATTTGCAGCTCCTGACTTTATTTTTTAGTCAATCTTCATCATTTTTTCACTGTTAATGCATTTTTATAAATCAAATAAAATCATAGAAAAAAAATCACCATAATATGCAAAGGTCAAGGTCATATACCAATAATTATTATTTATATCGGCATAAAATAGCTCCAAATCTAAAAATATTTTATAGAAGGTATATGAACAAAAGTTTTAGTCTGTGAAGAGATCTTTCCATTGGTGTTTTGTTTTTGAAGATCGGACTTCATTTGATCAAATGACCACAGTCCAAAGTTTGATCCTTTTATCAAACAATTGTATAGCCATATGTTCCCTCTTTTTTGCTGCTCCTGACTTTAATTTTTGTTTAATCTTCATCATTATTTCACTGTTTATGCATTTTTATAAAACAAATAAATTCATAGAAAAAAATCAAGCATAATATGCAAAGGTCAAGGTCATATACCAATTATTATTATTTATATCGGCATAAAATAGCTCCAAATCTAAAAATATTTTATAGAAGGTATATGAACAAAAGTTTTAGTCTGTGAAGAGATCTTTCCATTGGTGTTTTGTTTTTGAAGATCGGACTTCATTTGATCAAATGACCACAGTCCAAAGTTTGATCCTTTTATCAAACAATTGTATAGCCATATGTTCCCTCTTTTTTGCTGCTCCTGACTTTAATTTTTGTTTAATCTTCATCATTATTTCACTGTTTATGCATTTTTATAAAACAAATAAATTCATAGAAAAAAATCAAGCATAATATGCAAAGGTCAAGGTCATATACCAATTATTATTATTTATATCGGCATAAAATAGCTCCAAATCTAAAAATATTTTATAGAAAGTATATGAACAAAAGTTTTAGTTTGTGAAGAGATCTTTCCATTGGTGTTTAGTTTTTGAAGATCGGACTTCATTTGATCAAATGACCACAGTCCAAAGTTTGATCCTTTTATCAAACAATTGTAAATCCATATGTTGCTTCTTTTTTGCAGCTCCTGACTTTATTTTTGTTCAATCTTCATTATTTTTTCACTGTTTATGCATTTAAATAATACAAATAAACTCATAGTAAATAACGATGAAAATATACAAAGGTCAAGGTCATAATACCGATTATTGTTATTTTTATCGGCACAAAATAGCTTCAAATCTAGAAATATTTTAAAGAAGGTATATGAATAAAAGTTTTAGTTCGTGAAGAGATCGTTCTAATGATGTTTAGTTTTTGAAGATCGGACTTCATTTGATCAATTTACAAAAATATTCGAATAAAGTTAATATCAATCAATTATGTTTCATATTGAAAATTGTGGCTGAGTTGAAATAAAGTGGTCAAGTTGATTAGGTTAAAAGCGAAAACCGAGATACCGCTTGCGGTTCTAGTTTATTATTATTTTTCTAACCTTTTTTTTTGAACGGCATATCACCATGATAGAAAAAAGGCACATGTATGAAATTTTAATCAGTTATTACCACGTATTTGAAAATGATCCTAACGTTGAGAAAATTTTCATTTATGTCTTACTTTTCCCGCCAGGGGGCGTTTTGCATGAAATTTATTAATGGCTAATAACTCACTTATTTGAGGTCCGATTCAAATGCGGTTTTTTGCATTCTGTTCCTTGTTGATAGCCAAATAAAATATGATAGGTTTCGAGGGTACGTGTTGCTGAAAGTATTTGAGCTACAGAAGGTTGAAAGTTCGAACCTCGCAAAAAACTGTGCAAATGAGGGTAGGTCTACGAAAAACCTATCCATTTTTGTTAGAGATCAGATAGATGAATTCTGTTTGCTGCAAATGATTTGCAAGACATATACGCACAAAATATATGGGGTGGCGAATTTAAGAAATGTATGGTAGGTCCTCTGGAAACGGTCAAACTTCACTAAATTTTAGAAAAAGTTAAAGGTTCAAAAACATGTTTTTTATCGCTTCTGACTTTATTTTTTGTTAATTCTTCATGATATTTTCACAAGTTATGTATTGTTATGTCTGAAAGGGGATCACAATTAAAAAGTTAAAAAATAAATGAAAAGGTCAAGGTCATATTACGATTATTGTGTTTTTATTCGGCCCCAAATAGCTCCAAAACTAAAAATATTTCTTTGAGAGTTTATGAACAAAAGTTTTAGTTATTCAAGAGCTTTTTCCAGTGATGTTTAGTTTTTGAAGATCGGACTTGATTTGGTCATTTTACGGCAGTCCAAAGTTTGATCCTTTTTTGGAATAATTGTAAATCAGTTTTTATGCTTCAAATTGTGATATATAAGAAATAGAATGTTCGACTAGTGCGACTTGCGTACTTGATTGAACTATTTGCTGCATTGCTAGGTACCTAATGGTAAAATTTTAATCAATTTTGTTTTTCATTTTGCCGCTAGGGGGCGTTTAGCTTAAAAACACTCTTCTACTTATAACTCAAAAAGTTGAAGTCTGATCCAAATGCGGTTTGTTGCATTGTGTTCTTGTTGATACTCTAATAAAATATGATAGTTTCCAGGTATGAGTGGCTAAAACTTT
>CM037794.1:6846411-6896411 GCA_021229015.1 Solen grandis
TGGCCGCCTAGTCAGGATGCTGTACCAGTATTACTTATCCATTTGATCAGTGGGACCGGAACTAGCCCTTATATACTGAGTGCTAAACAAGGGAGACGAACCAGAATCTCGTTTAATGATGTCAGGGATCGAACCCACCGTGACCGGTTAAGGGTCGGACTAAATCCACCAAGTTTCATGTACTCTAGCAAGACCCCGCGGTATTATGCCGCTTTAGTATAATCATCTTATACTCAGCGAACTGAATGTTCTCACTTTTCTAACGATTATATCTTTGACCGAATTATGGGTTTGGAAACTAAGACTATTATAGGAATTGATTTGTGAAAATGGCCAGATTTGTGCTTGTGACAAAGTTACGGATTAAAAATAAACAAGAGGGCAAAGATGGCACTGAATCGCTCACCTGAGAAATGTTGCTTTCATTGCCTAATACAACAAAGTCATACTGAATATAAAATCCATGCAGAAGAACAGCAATATAATCTGAATTCCACACAAAAAGTTTACATATGTGGTCCATAAAACCAAGTTAACCCTAGCGTGGGACCAATTTTGACCCCATGACCATAATTTGAAAACTTGGTTCAGGTCCACAAGGCCATGTTACATACCAAATATCTAAACCCACGTGGTTTCTAACAAGGATACCTTTTTAAAAAAAATTCCTATGTAAGTCCATGTAAAATATAGTGAGCCCTGGGGCGGGGCAAATTTTGACCCCAGGGCCATGATTTAAACAAACTTGGTAGATGTCCATATTAGGCAATGTTACGCACCAAATATCTAAACTCCAGGCCGTGGTTTCTGAGAAGAAGATTTTTCTAGTTTTCCTATTTAAGCCAGTAAAATCAAGTGACCCCCGGGGCTGGGCCAAATTTGACCCCAGGGCCATGATATGAACAAATTTGTTAGAGATCTACTAGACAATGCTACACATCAAATATCTAAACTCCAGTTTTTTTTCTAAAACTTTTCTTATATAAGCCTATGTAAAATCAAGTGACCCCTGGGACGGGGCCAATTTTGAACCAAGGGTCATGATTTGAACAAACTTGGTAGAGGTCCACTAGACAATGCTTCACACTGAATATCTAAGCTCTAGGCCTGTTTTTAGCTCACCTAAGCACAACGTGCTCATGGTGAGCTATTGTGATCCCCTTTTGGGGCTCTATAGCGCTATTGTGAAATACGCCTTAAATACCAGTGATATATATTCTCCATATTTGAAAGGCAAAATACAAATATGCTGTCCTGATCGTTAGGTGTTTTTGTATTTATCTTTTCTTAAAAAAGGGTACATTCGATTAAAACTCAAAGTTGAAACTTTCATTACATAACCTTACAATTGAAAAATGATACTATGAGTGCAAGAAGAACAAGAAATAGATACTTGTAAAAGTGAACAAGGGAAACGATCTACAAGATACAAGATACAAGAAGCTTTATTTAACGTCGGTCTAGTGTAACAAAATAACATTAGCATGTAGCTATTTGCCGACAACCGATTTGCCGATCTAAATGACTCAATACAGAGATCTGTCTCACACGCGCTCTTTGGGCTGAGAGGTCTATTAGTATTGTTATAATGGCGGTGAACAAGAGATATCAAGTGGTTTTAATAGATAGACACTTGGACAGCTGGAGATCCAACACGCTGCCTGATCCATCAACCTACAGTAAGCCAGATGGAAGGTTTCACCATGTGACCAGACCGGGACTTTAACCCACAACAGTAATGGGCTAAAGGACAGTAATTCCGCCATTATGACCCATTTGGCCACGAGGGTATAGTTAGATATAAGAGTAGGTAGGGAGATAGAAGTTACCTTTGTCATGGCAAGAAGCTTGTCCAGTGCAGTTTTGAGCCTGCCTTGCCAACCACTCCTCTAGAGACAAAAATAATTTAAAGTTGAATAATTATCCTTTTGTTAGATGCGGTTTTACACAATGTAACAAAAAAATCTACCTCGAGTTCATGAAAATGGTTATATTGTGTAAACTTGCTTTGTTTCACTTTCAAACGACAGTTTTTCAGTCATTTGATTTTTTGTTGGGTTTAACTTCCCACCGACAGTATTTCAGTCATTTGGAGACGATGTCTACTTAAGACAGATATAGTGCTGCTACACTGCAGTATCACGCCGTAGACATGTGGCATGATACCACACCCAGGCACATTATCCTGACACCGTGCCAACCAGTCCTGCAATTACCCTTATATGCCGAGCGCCAAGTAAGCTGGTATAACAGTACCATTTTTTAAGACTTTGGTATGTCGCGGCCGGGGATCGAACCCACGACCTTCCGCTCCCGAGGCGGACGCTATAACCACTCGGCCACCGGGGGCTGTCAAAGTCATTTGAGGACATTTGTCTACATGAGATAGACATAAATCTGTCTCACATACAGGATATTACGTCAACCAGTCCTGGACACACCCTTATATGTTGATCTCCATGTGTTTTAATTCCAGTGCTTTTTTCTTTTTTCCCAACTTCTTTATTTAATTCATGTCGTGGATTGTTTATCTTTTCCTTTTTATATCGGGTCACAAAACATCTCTATTTTATTCATTGATTCCGAGGGCACGACATTTTTTATATGTCTCCTTCATGGTTCCGTACATTTACTTATAATATTCGATATAATTATGACTCGTTATAAACTGTATATTACTGCATTGGCACAATGACGTTTGAAATCCATGTCGTACGAGGGTTATTTTTAAGCAATTAAGTAACGAGTTCGTGGTAACTCACATTGGTAAGGACCAAAGGGTTGAGGGTTCGAACACGTTGGAGGTAAGGGTTTTTCATTACCCTTACAAGCGCAAAGTACTGGTCCAACCGAGAAACCGTCGAGAGGAATTAGTTTACGTTGCAAGAAAGGAAACGCTGGAGAATATACATACGCTGACAATAGAAAGTGCAGTTTCTTTCCTGGTATCTCCTGAAACAATCATGCTGGTACCCGGAACACTCGACACATCTCACCTCAGTTTGACTACAGTACTGGTACCCCACTTCACACAGCATCGGATCGCATGGATAACGTCCTAGGTCCGCGGCTCTTTAAATGATTTCTGCAACTTAATCATTTCGACTTCTTACATTTATTAACATCTAAAATATGTTATTGAATAATAGGGAATTCATTTTCGGTCCCTTTTAAATATCGCAAATAAGTCGATAATGCGACAGTGCGATACGACATCAAAACGATACGATACTATAGATCACGGTGCTACGATTTTAGAGTTTGCTTGGTATTCCTATTCATGTTGCGTTGTGTTTACAACGCAACTTATTATTACTGATCGTGGGAATTTCAATACCGGATATCCAATTTCAAAGTCCTCTGGTAGGAAAGCTATGCGTGCACATGTTTGCTCTTAACATCGTTATACAACAGACAAATGGCAAATAAAATTGTGTCATTCATTGAAATTTGTTCGGCTCTTACAGAAAAATGATAAACAAGATCCATTTGATGTGGACAATCAATGAAACCGAAATTCAAATATTAAAAATTTTCTCATAACATAATTGATATAAACAAGGTTCACCATATAGGTGGGTAATAAAAAAACCGCCTGTCAATAACCAAATTTCTTAAAACCGACGGTTAATTAATTAAAATTTCAGTTTGACACAAATGATGGTAATATAAAACTGACTAAATAATACATACAAGCAAATCAACAATTTAAATATGAAACAAGTAAATATACGAGATAAATAGGAAAATTGAATCAGATTAAAAAGGTGGAAGATGGGGAGGATTGAAAACTATGGTGGCATATTTCTGCCAGCCACTTATCCACTTAGCTAAGTCGAAACTTTTCTGAAAAATTGTCACATATTCAGTTAGTATCTGGCAAGTAGAAAACTTTCGTGTTATCCTTACAGGACTTAACAGGACAAAACTGCCTGTAAGTGCCCACTACTGCCAGCCATATATTCACTTAAGATAAGTGGATATCTCGCCTTTTTTAAAGTTAGTCAGTTTATTTATGACGATAACAAGCATTTTTTTCGCATAATTATCTAGAAAAAAGCATGATACCCAGTTAACCTAAGTGAATATGTGTCTAAAATCGATACTACAATGTCGCTAAAAAAATTATAAAATAACAACAACAAAAAAATTGGTTTCAAGTACCTTGATAATATGTAAGATAATGTCATGTCTTTGGACTTTAAAAAAATAATTACTATTTCTATTAATTATGTGAAGAGCATCAGTATACATGTATATCATCAAAAATTCCTATTAAGAAAAAAATACAGCTCTGTTTCAATAAAGACATATGTAATTTTTCATAAATAGGAAATTAATTGTTTCAATATGCATCTGTAATGTGAAAAATCTGAGGCACTTGGAATTAAGAATAAAAAATCAAGTTAAAATATGTATGGAAATAGGGCAACTTGAATAAGGTAGTGATATAAATAAGCCATTATTGAAAACCAAAACTGAAGCAAAATGAAATGTTATTTCAACCCTTTAGTTTACCTCATATAGACGCGTTTTGACAACCTGGCAAACAGGACCGACCGTAGCTCAGATTCTAGTCTGACCAGGGTCTTTTATCTGTTTGTACATACAATATTGTAGCACAGATACTACAGTCTGACCAGGGTCTTTTATCTGTTTGTACACACAATATTGTAGCTCAGATTCTACAGTCTGCATGGCAAAGAAAAATTCATTGTTTCATTTACCATCTAAAGTTCAGTCAATTAATGATTAGTTTATAATTAATTATGATGATTCTGATGATTAGTTTATAATTAATTATGATGATTCTGATGATTACTTTATAATTAATTATGATGATTCTGAGTTTGTTCTGTTTGCAAAGGTGTCAGCGTGAATCAATATGAGGAAAATGGCCAGTGTACAAAGACATATAGACACACAAAAACAACCAACAATAAAGGGTTCATTTGTATGTTTTGGATATATGAATAGTCAATGCATACAAATTCACTAGGGTTAATTTTCTTCTGCTTTTCCTATTATGTGTTTTCTCTATTTTTTTGTATTACACAGCAGTAATTTACCAAATCAGAAATAAGATTTATAATTTCTGTACTATGATGAATTCCCATTGTTTTCTGAAGTACCTTTTGAAGACTTTGCATAAGAGATTCTTTACTACGCCGTGCAATTAACTTCGACGTTTCCAATAATTTTACATCGATAAAACTGTGGTCGCTTTCCCTCTTACCGATCTTTAAGAGATACAGAGATGAAGTCAAACCTTTTTCCGGAGTGATATATCACATTATCTCGGGGTTACGCGGAGTAATGACATCAAGTAATGAAGTATTTTATATACATGCAGAAGCCACTCCTTTGCCACACTTCACATTTACAAAAAACGCATAACCTTTGTAGCCTTTTTTTTCTCTACCAAAAGGTATAATAGCTATCGCAAGTGCTAGAAAGACGGAAGACTTTCAAGTACTGGTTCGAGTCGAGTTTTGCGACATGTAACTTTTTTTATCCCATATTATTAAAAGCAATCTACCCATTGCTATGTTTTATTAATGTTCGGTTTATTTTGTCTTTTATTATACGCCCGTCAAATGACGGGACGTATTGTGGATTTATCTGTGGGCGGGTAGTGTCTACTGAGGTTGTCCGCTCCTTAATTCGAACAAACGCGCACCTGTATTTATAAAACTTGGTCACAATGTATATGGGCACAATATCTCGGCAAAGTTTGCGAACCAGCAAAATAATCGAAGTTCTGGCCCTTGAATTGATGAAAAATTGTTAAACTAGAAGTGTCCGCTCTCTAACTTATACAAACGTGAACCGATCATGTCCAAATTTGGTCACAATGTGAATTAGCACAATATCTCAACCAGGTTTGATAACCAGTCAAAATGTATGGAACACTCCAGAGTTACGGCCCTTGAATTGACGAAAAATTGCAAAATGAACAGTGTCTGCTCTCTAACACTGACAAACGTGATCCAATCTTTACTTAACTTTTTCACATTGTGAAGTGGCACAATATTTCGACCAAGTTTGAAAAAAAGTTTGAAAATCAGGCAGAATGTTTCTGACACTCCAGAGTTACGACCCTTGAATTGATAAAATTGAGGATGCGGCTGATTTTGCGATAACCAGCGCTCTTGTTAACTATTGAACATAAACATTACTGGATAAGTATTTTACACCCGGGAAAATCTTGAACTATTGTGCCGATTGTGCCAACTCACGGATTCTGGTTAGTATACAATACCACAGGACTAGTCACATGACAACTCGTGATTACTGTACGGCATGTCTTAATTTGTAAAAATCCAGATTTTGTCAATATTGTAGCGAGCTGGAGGCTGTGTGTGTATGTGGTTTGTGTCTCACACTATCTCAGGGGCTATTCTACTCTCATCAAATAACCAAATTAAACTAAAAAGGACTCCAACTAAACATTAAGGACAATGAAATAATCACAAGGCTCAAGTAAACTTAATAACTTTTAATCAGTTACTAAGGCAGTAGACTCTACCTTTGTAAAAAGATATAACTTATCAATAAATAAACTCTGTTATAATAATTTACAACCCGTATTTCATAGGCATACCCTAAACAACAATGCTTTAACTATACATTTAGATCTGCGTGCACCACTATGTACCTGTGCTTCGTTCACGTAAGACTGAAGTGCCAAACTCTGACCAGTTAATAATCTCAAATGGATTTACATTAAAAACCTCTCAAAATAAACCTATGTTAACTTCAAACTTTTGTATCCATTAAAGGAACAACAAAGTTACTTCTTAAATAAATTTGTATGTAAATAAATATGGAATTCTGAATCAAAAAATGTAATGGAGCGTCTCTTACAAGAATCAAACGAGAATGGAGTCCCCGCAACTCTACAGCGCGGAGCTTATATACTAGACGCTGCCCGCCTCCCGCAGATGCTGGAATCCCACAGTTGCGTGCAGCCCACCATTGCGTGCACCCCGCAACTGAGTGAATCCCGCATCTTTATGCAGCTGACAACTTCATCTAAATGACGTTAAACTGATAATTATATATGTATAATACATTAAAAGACCCTTTCTTAATCAAAAGTGTAACTATATACTTAATGTTCATTCAAAAATCTTCAATATAACAACAATTTCACTCTAGGTATAAAAGTAAAGTCATGTACCCTGTTAAATAAACCGCTATTTACTAGTAACCAAGGTGAACAGTCCCATGATGCATTGCGTGACCTTTGCACTGTAAACATTCAAGATGGCGGCATATACACAACTCATCACCAGTTTCATCTAATTAGGTAGAATGGTGGTTAAATACTGATGCCCACATAGAATTTATGGCTCAAGCAGTGTTTAAACAATCTTATTTAACAGTTCATTTGATAATTCTGGCATGTCATTAAAGATAAATCAACATACATTCACAAAAATGTTCTACTAAAGATCGTCTGCATGTGCTTAACTCTGGAGCACTACATTACCCCCCTGTTAGCGTGACTAAGTTCCAACAGTCACGTTAAACCTTAAAATTCGATAAACTTTCCAAATCGCAATGATCCGTCTAAACGAAAAATACACAGGTTATACCCCTTTAAGGTAAACTATGTTCCCATGAACATAATACTACTTGAGTCACACCTTTTAGGTAACAACCATTCCTCATATATAAGAACTTCAGTTCAACACTTACCATAAAAATGTTCTCATGAACACAATAAAGCTTAAGTCTCACACCTTTAAGGCAAAATGTTCCACATGAACATAACAATACTTAAGTCTAACACCTTTAAGGCAATAATGTTCCCCATGAACATAACAATACTTAAGTCTAACACCTTTAAGGCAATAATGTTCCACATGAACATAACAATACTTAAGTCTAACATTTTTAAGGTAAGTAACATACTGAAAGAACACATATACTTTGAGTACCTTTTGAAACTAGAAATGAAAAATATTTACCACTACAACAATATTGCTAACACGACTGTAATTACTCAATAATTTCGTTATATTTTCTAAAACCTAAATATACCTACAAGCTTTATTAAAAACATTGTTTTTTTTTGTTTGTTTTATACAACAATAAATAAGTCATCTAATCATATAGGACAAGAATCAGCCCATGAATCATACACTACATTATTTTCTTTCCAGAGGTTACTAATTTATGTTTCACACCTAAAGAAATACACTGTTATGTTAAAACACACATTAAAATTTGCCATATACTATCGGATGATACACCGGTAACTTCAAGTGTCTTTCCAAAATTTCATCACAAAGGGAGACCTTCATTGGCACATACAATGTCCTTTTAAATCCAGCTGGTACTGTCCATCATGGCACCTTATGCACTTAGTAATATTTGATACTCTAATAACACTGTTCATTTATAGATGCGTCACAGTTCTCTTTTCCATTTATCTAAATGAATACACTTATGTACGAACACTAGAATTTTAAATGTCTTAATACAGTTTAATAAAGGTTAAAGTCTATTCACTGATTCATCCTAGATATAGTGGATCCTCTTGTGAAACACTGTTTCCTTGTGACATTTACTCTCCTCCATATCCACTGAAAGCCCACAGGTGGCCGGGCAATCAGCGGACCTACCATTCACATCATGGCAGGCGGCTTACCCTCATCTCGCATTCGGCCTTGACACGCGAGATGCGGGCCTGCATTTTGCAGGCGACCCAATATGTAGCTTGACTTCCTGGACTCATAGGCTTGGAGTGCTCTGTACTGGCATATGAAGATATCATTTTACTGCAGGAGGCTATGTGACTTAAGTTTTACTAGTGGAGCCTTTTTGATAATAAAGTTCTTATAAATTAATAATCATGGCACAGTTCAATATTTCCTCTTCTTGTTTTCTTTCACCTCCCCCAACACAGACTTCAATGTGTTTTCCTTGGTCTCATTTTTTCGCTTCAAATTATTGCCATTGTCTGCATCAATAACTCGCCTGATCAGTCGATTGGTGTTGTCTAGAGTATCCCTGATGCTCAGCATGGTTTTTTCCAGACATCGAATGGCCCTGGCATTGCTTTCTGTGTTGTCGGCCATCATTCTAGCCATTACTTTCAGGGGCTCCACCCATTTTGGTTCCTCCTCAGTATGGCTGGTCTGGGTGGCAGAAGAAACCATGGTTGCAGCAGGTTTTGGGGTGGAAGCTGGGGTTGGCTGCATCCTGCTGGTAGTGCCAAGGAGCTGTGGGAGTATGTCTTCTTCTTCGTCATAGTTCTCGTCTTGAACAGGTGTTCCAGCTGAGAGGCAGGTGAAAGACTTATCAGCAACCTTTGCAAGTTTCGGGGTTTCCAGCTTAGGAGCTTCAGGGACCCTGCTCACCTTGGGTGGACTCGTCAATGCTGGCAATACAAATGGGCCCTGGTTACCTTGGAGTAGGGATGTAAGCCACCCCGCTGGTACCTGCACAGTTGCCTGCTCTGCGGTGACCGTAGTTGTTGCTAATGGAGTTGCTACGGATGTTGCAGGGGCCATTATGGTTGTTACTCCTGGTACCGCCCTAGATGTGCCTGCTGGGGCTACCACTGTCTCCGTTGCCGGTGCCACAGGTGCTGCTACTGGGACTGTTGCCGTAGCTGGCGCCACCAGTGCTGTTATTGGCGCCATCACTGGTGTTGTTGCTGGAACAACCAATGGTGATACCGGCCAATTGGGCGTTCTAGCTGAAGCAGGTTGGCACAACGCAGTGGATGCTTGAGGTTGAAGTAGGCTGGCGACAAAGGCTTCCAGGTTGTCGTCACTTTGGTCGAGGCCGCTTGACACCTGGTATGGAGATTCGGCCAGCTGTGCACAAGTATCGCCTAACCGCATCCTCTGCATGAAAATAGCCTGCGACTCCTCCTGAGACAACAGCCGCATGTCAGCCTCCCCGATGATATGGGGTACCCGGTTTCTAGTCAGGTAGGGTGTTGAGTCTGTGACCCCTTTCTCTGCCATCAGCAGCTGATGTCTCCTGTACTTTGTCACATGTCCCATTAGCTGACCCTCTTCACTGCACCGGAACATGCAAAGTGTGCAGTAGTAGGGCACCTGGTCCAGGGATAGGTGGTACTTCATTATATGGTCCACTACACGGTATTTGACATCAACCAAGGTGGAACCTGCTCTTTCACACCGGAGGCACTGGTAGGCCCTGCCCTTCCTTCTAGCTCGCTCTGCTTCTGGTCTCATAGTGCAGTTCTAACGTCTGGATAATTGCTCTGAAACAGTGCAAGTAGGAGGGACCCGTATAAGTTGGATGCATACCTATCAATCGTGTTATTATAGTTCAAGAGTATTCCATTTATACTGTTTACATGCATAATCTTCTTTATAACTTCTGTAGGCCATTTAATATAGTCCGTTATAGCACTTCAGTCTAGTTCATTGAGTTTCCCATACATCTCACTTTGAAGATGATATATATACCGAGTTTTAATAATTTAAACAGCACAGTCACATTAGCACAGTCTAGACAGTTTATATTATACACAGTCACAAAAGTTCTGTATAGTCCCTTCATTTTGCACATTATGAACTTAACAAATAGTGAAGAAAATGTGAAATGGTGTGGTAATAAAAACGTTCATTCAGGCAGCCTATGCATACAGTGAGGATTAAGCTGAATTAACCAAAGTTCTCCTTCTGGTGAGAATCCACCTTGGACACTTGTTTCCTAAGTACGGCTTTAATTTGTCATGATGAACTACTCTTTCTTTTCCAGACTTGTCTAGCTGTAAGACAAAGTTGATGTCGGATAATTTCTTCTTCACCATAAAAGGACCATCATAAAGGGGAGTAAGCTTCTCTGTGACCCCGACTTTTCTTGCTTCGGCCAAACACCATACAGCATCTCCCACTTTGTAGGGCTGAAATGATACTCGGATGTCATACACATCTTTGTTTCTTTTAGAGATTACTCCAAGATGTCGCCGTGCCACATCATGTGCATACTGCATCTTCTGGCGTATCTTGTCTATATATTCGCCATAACTTTGGTCTATGTTGCTAGTCTGTTCTGCCTCAAGGTGCATCACCTCAGCAGGTAACCGTATCTCTCTGCCCAACACCATCATATTTGGGGTAAAACCTGTTGATTCATGGGGTGATGATCGATATGCACCTGCCAGGCAGCCTAGGTATAAATCCCAATCATCTTGTTCTTGTCCCAGGTATGCTTTCACCATTTTAATCAAAGTCCTGTTGAATCTCTCTGACTGGCCATTCCCTTGAGGGTGCCGGGTACTTGTCCTTGACTTGTGAACTTCAAGAAGCCTGCACATTTCTTTGAAGAGCTGACTTTCATAGTTTCGTCCCTGGTCGCTATGTATGGATAGGGGACAACCCCATCTAGAAATGAACTCGTTGACTATCTTGTTGGCAGAGGTTTCAGCTGTTTGGTCAGGTGTCGGTATTACTTCGACGTACTTTGTGAAGTGGTCTGTGAGAACAAGAATATATCTGTTTCCACGTGGCGTTACAGGTAAAGGACCAATGAAATCAGTCGCCAACACATCCCATGGAGCACCTGCCCTAATATTGCCCAAAGGTGCTCTTGGTGTTTTATGCGGCTTCTTATTGGCAGCGCACATGTCACACCTACTGATGTAGAGCTTTATATCTTCTTTCAGCTTGAACCAATAGTATTTTTGTAATACTTTGCCTTTTGTCTTCTTACAGCCAAGGTGACCTCCTAGTATTGAGTCATGCGCCAAATGTAGGACTTCAGTCTTTAATTCTCTTGGAACAACCAGTTGAAGGGTGTCAAGATCGTCCTTACCATGAAACTTCTTAAACAGGACTCCATCATGCATCTGCAGTTGTTCCCAAAGCAACCAATAATGTCTCACCGCTGGACTCTTAATTGCCATTTCCCCACTCTGTGGTCTCTGTCCCTTGTGTTTGGCTGCTAGGATGTCCTTGATATCTGGGTCATTCTCCTGGGCTTCTTTTAGACTGCTAGTTGACTTGAGCCACTTCCATTGTGAATGTGTCTTACTTCTTAGACCGTGATTACTAGCTGAAGGGTTTTGGGTGGTATTTATCAAATCTGTGGTTGCTCTTATAGTTTCTTGTTCATCTGCCTGTCCTTGTGCTTCTTGTGGAAGGCCCCGGGCTTGATCTCTGGCATCTCCACCAGTGACGTGCTCATGGTTAATTCCTGGCCACTGAAGTTGCATGTCGTCTGCTCTTTTCTTGCACTTCTTACAGGGTCCACACTTGAGAGGTTCTGAGGTATCCACATCTGGGCATGTACACTCTCTTGGATTTTGGCATCGTGACAACGCATCACAGTGTCCCTGTTTCTTACCAGGCCTGTACTCAATGGTAAAATCATATGGTGCTAAAATTTCTAGCCATCTAGCTATTTTCCCACTTGGCTCTTTTAAACTAAAAAGCCACACCAGTGCTTGGTGATCACTTCTCACTAGGAATCTCCTACCTAAGAGATACTGCCTAAAATACTCTACAAAATACCTAACTGCCAATAGCTCTTTCTCAGTAACACAATAATTTTTTTCTGCTTTATTTAGTGCCCTGCTTGCATAAGCAATCACTTTTTCTTGTCCATCCTGGTTCTGTGATAGCACCGCCCCTATACCAGCTCCTGAAGCATCAACATCTAGAATGAAGTCTCCACCTTCATTCAAAGGAAAACCCATAATATCACTGCTAACTAAGGCCTCCTTTATTTTGCCAAATGCTCTCTGGCAGTTTGTGTCCCATTTAAACAGTTTCCCTTTTTTGGTTAGGTCGGTCAATGGCTTTGCTATCTTGGAAAAATCTTTAATGAAGCGTCGATAATATGAGCCGGTCGCCACAAACTGCTTCACTTGTTTTGCATCTGTCGGTTCGGGCCAACTGAGCACCTTGGAAACATTGGTAGGGTCAGGCCTCACCCCATCTTTTGAAACAATGTGCCCCAAGAACACTACTTCTGACTGCAGCATGTTGCACTTCTCTGGTTTAAACTTTAATCCAGCACCCTTTATGCGGTTAAAGACCTCTTCTACTCTCTGGACATGCTGTTGCAGATTGGATCCAAATACAATAATGTCATCAATATAGATGAGACATGTTTGCCATTGTAATCCCTGTAGGGCTAATTCCATCGTCCTTTGGAAGGTGCTAGCGCTGTTGTTCAGACCGAAAGGCATCCGGGTCATTTCATACAGTCCATACTTGCAGCAAAAAGCACTCTTCTGTCTGTCTTCTTCTTTTAATGGAATTTGAAAGTAGCCACTAGTGAGATCGAAGCTACTGAAGTAGGTTGCTCCTGCCACCGCATCAAGACAGTCCTGGACTCTTGGTAGTGGAAAACCGTCCGGCTTAACCAATGCGTTTACTTTCCTATAATCTACACAAGGCCGCACTGACCCATTTTTCTTCCTAACAAGTACTATAGGAGAGGCCCATGGAGAGGTACTTTTTTGTATTACCCCTTTTGCCAGTAAATCTTCAATTGCCTGTTTTTCTGCATCACAGTAAGCTAATGGTACTCTTCGTGGTCTCTGCTTTATTGGCTTGGCATCCCCAGTTTTTATCTCATGCTCTGTTAGATGCGTCACTCCGATATCCCATTCGCCTTTTGAGAAAATATCTTGGTACTTGCAGAGCAGTTCCCTGACAGTGTCAACTTCATCGGTTGACTTGCCTTGCACTGTCCTTTCATATAGGTCTTTGAGATGACTGGGTACAGTTGATTCTCGTGTACCTTCGCTTCTTATGGTAAATGCCTCTTTCTGTTTTTCTCTATTCTGATTAACATGAGCTCTCCTTGCTCGAGTCTTGTTAAATGCCTCCTCTCTATTTTCTTGATCCAATAACGTTGATACGATACACTCCGCTGGTTCGGCAACGCCTATCACACTGCTTTGATGTACTGTAACCTCTGTTGGGTATGGGTTGAGGATTCTAGCCTTGCACGTCGGAGCACTATTTAGTTCTACCAAAGTTGAAGCGACATGTATGGAGTATTTTTCTGTGAAGTCTTCTGAGCCCTCTATAACATATAACGCTTTGCCCGCTGAGTCGTCTGCCTCAGTCCTGTCAATAAATGTATCCACAATAACCTCAGTGTAACCTGGTATGGTATAATTGTCCGCAAGTTTAACTCTTCGTATTGAGCCCTCTATACCAATTTGTATGCATGGAATCTGGTGACCTTGAAGTTCTATAATTCCCTTGCTGAGGAGTATGTCGGCTGGACCATCTTCTCCATTTTGCAGTATGTCTATGCCTAGTAGAGCTTCATCCTCTATCTCGGCCACAATAGCTTCTATGTTTAATACCAGTGTACCCAATTTAATATTGAAGATTCCTTTCCCCAGCTCTCTGATTGGCATTCCAGATGCACCCAACAGACACTCTGACTTTTCTAGGAGAGGTCTTGTCTCCTCGCTCATTCTATGATAGAAGGTGTCTGATATTATTGTCTTGGTAGCTCCAGTGTCTGTTGTAAATAAAATTGGTTCTTGACCAATTACTCCCTTCACATAAATTCCTGTGCTTCGTGATTTCTTTCTCCTTATAATCTGAGAGTCCTCTACAACATCTCTTTTCTGAGTGTGGTCTTGAGTTTTTGAATGTTGGACCTCCCCCTGACCACTAGGTTCGGTCCCATCTAGTTTAAAGGTGGCTTTGCTTCTTTCTGTTCTGGTCTTCTGGTGCTGAATTTTGACTGAGACTTTGGAGTAAAGGTCTTGCCCTGTCCTTTCAGAGGGCAATTCCTTGCAATATGACCCTTCTGCTGACAGGAGAAACATGTAATTTCTTTCTTAATATGTTCCACATTAACTGATTTCTTGCTATCAGTTAAGTGGGACAGCTTATCTAATATTTGCTGTAGCATTGACCTCATACCATCTTCTGCTTTATTACATGGATACTCTTTTCCCTCATTGTTCCTTTTTTTCATTTTTATTCTCCTAACTTCAGTAGTCTCGTCATCAGTTTCGCTGTCATCTGACCAGTAGTTCTTGGTTTGGATTTTTCTTGCAAATCTTCGCATCTTCTTGTCATTGTAAGGCATTGCTCGCCGGCGTGTTTGAAGGAAGTTTACGACATAGAAGACCGCTTCATCTATGTCTTTCGGGTCCTTATGGAACTCTACCTCAAATCTTGCATCGTCATCTTGCAATCCATCCAGGAACCTCCGTACAAGGTCTTCCTGTCTCACAGTATTGTCCCTGTATCCATATCCTTTTGCATAAAGTCTTTTCAACTCTGCTGCATACTCTTCTGCTGTTTCGTTCTCTTTCTGATCCCTTCTACTGAACTGCGCCGCAAAGGTACTTGACATCTCAACTTTTCTAAATCTGCTCTGTAGTTCCCTAACCAGTTCTTTATAGTCACTCAAGACCCACCTTGGAAGCTGCGAAAAAACAAATTCACCCGCCGCACCCTGAAGCTTGGGTAGGAGGCAATCTAGCTTGTCATCATCACACCAATGATGTCGCTCTGCGATAGCTGTGAATCTGTTGAACCAGACTTTCCAATCTTCTTTACCTGTAAAAGGGGGTAGTTTAACCTGGGTGCGACCATAAACATCACTATGGTTGGTATAGGTTCTATCTGTTTGCATTATAGTGCCTGGATTCACCATGGATCTTGTGGTATTTACTTGGGGTAAACTCAGGTTGTGTTCATTATGGATACGATATGGGGTATTTGTCCTCCACCTGTTTTGGGTATTGCACGGGTGTGCTCGTGCATGTCTAACGGCTATATTGCATTCATCTCCCACATGGCTAGATATACTATTGTTGCTATAAGAGTCTTTCACAGTACAGTGCAAGTCACTTCCTGAGCATGGCCCACTCTGCATTCCCTGTAGTGGGTAACTACATCCTTGGGAGTCATTATCACCAGGTAAGTTGAAACCCACCATCTGCCCATTAGGTGGCTGTGGTTGCCTAACAGCATTATACTGCTGCTTGGGTTGGATTACATCTGTCACTACGCTGCCTTGTTCAACTGTATAAACTGTGTCTCCCCCACCGATTGCACCGCTTTCTATTGCCTGATGTACTTCTACTTCAGCCCCAACTTCATGTGTCCCATCAGGTAAATGTATACTGTGCTCTGTCACCCCTGACACGATTTCGGTATCTGTCCCTGTCATGACTTCGTTACCACTGTACTCCTCCATTTCCAATGGTTCTGTTGTTTTATCTAATTTCTTTCTGCCCATTGTTCGCATCACTGGATCTGTCTTGAAATGTAAACAGATCCCACTTCTGACACCATAAATATGTAGCGAGCTGGAGGCTGTGTGTGTATGTGGTTTGTGTCTCACACTATCTCAGGGGCTATTCTACTCTCATCAAATAACCAAATTAAACTAAAAAGGACTCCAACTAAACATTAAGGACAATGAAATAATCACAAGGCTCAAGTAAACTTAATAACTTTTAATCAGTTACTAAGGCAGTAGACTCTACCTTTGTAAAAAGATATAACTTATCAATAAATAAACTCTGTTATAATAATTTACAACCCGTATTTCATAGGCATACCCTAAACAACAATGCTTTAACTATACATTTAGATCTGCGTGCACCACTATGTACCTGTGCTTCGTTCACGTAAGACTGAAGTGCCAAACTCTGACCAGTTAATAATCTCAAATGGATTTACATTAAAAACCTCTCAAAATAAACCTATGTTAACTTCAAACTTTTGTATCCATTAAAGGAACAACAAAGTTACTTCTTAAATAAATTTTTATGTAAATAAATATGGAATGCTGAATCAAAAAATGTAATGGAGCGTCTCTTACAAGAATCAAACGAGAATGGAGTCCCCGCAACTCTACAGCGCGGAGCTTATATACTAGACGCTGCCCGCCTCCCGCAGATGCTGGAATCCCACAGTTGCGTGCAGCCCACCATTGCGTGCACCCCGCAACTGAGTGAATCCCGCATCTTTATGCAGCTGACAACTTCATCTAAATGACGTTAAACTGATAATTATATATGTATAATACATTAAAAGACCCTTTCTTAATCAAAAGTGTAACTATATACTTAATGTTCATTCAAAAATCTTCAATATAACAACAATTTCACTCTAGGTATAAAAGTAAAGTCATGTACCCTGTTAAATAAACCGCTATTTACTAGTAACCAAGGTGAACAGTCCCATGATGCATTGCGTGACCTTTGCACTGTAAACATTCAAGATGGCGGCATATACACAACTCATCACCAGTTTCATCTAATTAGGTAGAATGGTGGTTAAATACTGATGCCCACATAGAATTTATGGCTCAAGCAGTGTTTAAACAATCTTATTTAACAGTTCATTTGATAATTCTGGCATGTCATTAAAGATAAATCAACATACATTCACAAAAATGTTCTACTAAAGATCGTCTGCATGTGCTTAACTCTGGAGCACTACAATATTTTGCATTGAATTTCATATCATTGACTTTCAAAAACATTGCAGGTCTGAGATTTAAGCGTCGATTGTGAGACAATTTCTTACAGTATTCTCAGTTCTTTATAGTACATGTAATCTCTCTTGACGGTTTCTGGTGGGGGAACGGGTCTTCACCATTACTTTGGGCGACTATGCCTAATTGTGACAGATAATGTGATGTTACAAAGTACCAGTATTTAATGATAGATCCATTGTATTTTGAATTAGCATATTATGAAAGGAATACCGTTATATTTTCACCACAAACCGGGATATAACAACAGTCAACATGAAAATGTATTCTGTGAGCAAGTTGTATTGCAATAAGCTTAAAAAGTCACTCCGATCTATACATGCAATATAACCCCATAACCACGTGTTATAACACAAAATCCTTATCACAATTTCCTGACACCAAACCAACCAGCCTTGGAACTACGCCATAATTATGCTGAGTGGTCAAGCAAGAAGTTTTCATTCTTCAATTTTATTCAAATAATATTAATTTTCTCTCAGAAGAATCTCTTTTAGATATTATCATGACTATGTGATGAGGAACTGTCTGGCATATTCCGTACTAAAAAACATGAACATGTATGTAAAATAATGAGTGCATATGTCTATGAACTTATTGACAAACCCAAAAAATTAATAAACAACCCTTGTATTTATTCATGACCTTCCCAGGCGCAAAGTACTGGTCCAGCCCAGGAACCGTCGAGAGGGATTAATATAAGTTGTAAAAACTTGTTTCCCAATCGACGTAAAAATAAATAAGTTTAAACTATTTAACTAGAAATACAAAGTGGAGAAGTCCAGTATTTCAAAAATGATCACTTTCCACACCACAAACGACGTCGGTAAAGACGTCATCAGGAAATAAAGCGTTATTTTCCAACGACTCCAAGGTGCCACACCGCCGTACATCTATGGTAGCGCCAGTGCGTCCAGGGACTACAACGGTACTTGAAATCTCGTCCGGCGAGAGTTCTGTAGATTCAGATTCAGACTCGGATTCGGACTTGGGATGGATCTGTTCTGCAAAATCACAACAATGTATTTTGCATCCAGTTGAGTTTTTAACTTATTTCTGTTTACGTCGTTTTGGAAATTAAACTAATCGTTCTAGACGCTTCAAATGAGTTTTATTTTATGCCTGAGCAGGTCATCAGAGATTCTTCTTCACAATCGAGTTCGAACTCACAACCTCTGAGTCGCATTGATGTTTACTACATCGATCAGATACCTTTTTAATTTATTTTGTATAATGAAATATTTCCATGAGGATTAATTGTATGGTAATTGTTTGTTCGCTATTTTTGAAAGACTTTTTGTGATGATTTTATTTTTATTTGTATTCATCTGAATATCGCAACTAACGCATTAATCTGTATGTCAAATTAAAACTGTATATATTTCTGGACGATATACCTAATTGAAAACAATGTGTTCAATCGAAGTTTCTTTCATTTAAATATATCATTATCATTTTATTAAAGAAACACTAAATGAACACTTTGGCATAGTTTCGGAACCCTCATGATAAGTTTAATTTTGCTTGGACTTGAATATTTCCAGGAAATCATTTAATCCAGCTATGGCACCAAATCAAGGATAGAGGTCATCCATTCAAATAACAAATTACGAAAAGATCAATGGACTTCCGGTTCCTATATACACATCGAAAGCATCAACCGTGCATGTGCCAGTGCAACGTCCGGGATCACTATCCCATAGTTCCACAACCACTGCTGGAAGTAATTTTGGCAGGCGACAAAATTAACAGCATCCGTTCGATGCCATGCATAGATATGCATAACGTTCTTTGAGTGTAAGTAGGGACCATCATCATATATGAAAAATAGATGGCATTCAGTAAACGACTTGGTGGTGTGCTTGACTTCATGTACTAGGTCCAATGTTGGGGACGATTACAATTCTTATATATAACATCTTTATGATTATCGCTGTTTTTAGAAAGGAAGTTGTAAACTATTTTCAGTTGCTTGTCCACAATACTGATGCAGAGTATGTTTGTAAAACAGCATATTTCTTTAAAACATCGTTTATACAACATCTACAGCTTATTGTCATGCACAGAAAAAAATGTGTTTCTGGCGGCATGGTCAAAAGAAAACAAGGTCGTCCCTTTCAAAGTATGTATGATCATGTTCAGGCAATATTTGTTATTAATGGGAATCATGACTATTTGATATTCATATACGTATCTACTGTATTTGTAACAATGAATACACAAGCTATGACTAAAACCACAAGCTGATTATTCATTTATATAATCGTGAGTCATTGTTGTAGTTCTTTGAATTAATTAATTAACAGTATTGATATGTCTTACATGATATGCTAAAAAAACTATTTCCTGCTGTTAAGCTCATTTCAATCCGTAGATAGTTTATCAAGCAGAATATTTGTTTTCTGATGCAAGACGCATGTGATTAGCATTTTGTTTGAATCATTTTTATTTTATGATTTCAGACGGTGTTCATTGTTGATACAATAAAAGAAACAAATAGACCACGTTCTTATTTATGAACACCGTGACTACCCGACATTGAAGACGATGCCTGTGGTCCAGTGCCCCATCCCTGGCTGTGAGTACAAGACGGATGACTTGGAAAGTTCCATTGTGGCAGCTTTAATATCCGCACACTCCATAGTCCACACCCCCGGCGCTGTAGCAAAAGTCGAAAGGGTTAAACGCCAAACAATTACCTCAGCAGGCACCAGCGAGGAATGTAACTACTTTGTTGCAAGATGGAGAGACTATGTAACAGCCACGAAAGTAGACGGTCACGACAAAGTGATCCAGCTCCTTGAATGTTGTGATAAAAACCTCCGTAGAGACTTGCAACGTTCCTCAGGGAGCTCCCTCACTAGTAAAACTGAGGATCAAGTCCTACAAGCTATAAAAACACTGGCCGTTCGTGAAGAAAACTCCATGGTCGCGCGTGTAAATCTCCACAACATGCGACAGGATCGTGATGAAACTGTGTTTGTAACTAGTGTTCGTAAATTTAATATTAAATGCCCCGGTTGTAACGGTGATGTGAGTTACACAGACGCTGTCCTATGTGATGTACTTACCAAAGGAATTGCGGATTCAGAAATCCAACTGGACCTTCTTGGTGACAAGAACCAAGACATGACGCTTGAAGAAATTTAAATTTGTAGAAGCAAAGGAATCAGGCAAACGCTCCGCTTCCAGGCTTCTTTACACTCATGCTGTTGAAGCTTTATGTAGTTCGTATAAGAAAACCAAAAACTTAAATCTCATGGCATCGAAGGACAAAACACAGGACATGTGTTCGTATTGTGGAAAAAAGGGTCACGGACAGAGTGCCCCGGCCCGTGTACGTCGAATTGAATGCTCGGCTTATGGACATATATGCAACATCTGCAACCACAACCACCATTTTGAAAGCGTCTGTCGTAGCAAAGACAAACCCAAGAAACTCAGAATCAGTGACACATCCAGTAGTGCTGTATTCGATACTCTGTGTACTGTTCATGGCACACTTATAAATGTCATTGATGACTCCTGTTCATTAAAAGAATCTGGCTTTGAGCGTTCACTAAACATTGACCATCATGTTTATGACAAACTCACAAACGTTTGGATTAAAAAACGCTCTAGACCCAAGCCATTTGTTAAGTTCACCGCACAGGTCTCACCTGATGATTATAAAGCCCTTGGGTTTAAATTGAGTTGGAAACGCCCAAAGTTAGCTACAGTCTCTGCGATGGCTGACACTGGTTGCCAGAGTTGTCTTGCAGGTGTAAGGGTGATCTACAGGCTTGGCCTTTGCGAATCGGACCTCATTCCAGTCGCGATGCGGATGCATACGGCCAGTAACGCTGGTATCAAGATCCTCGATGCTACCGTCCTTCGCCTTAGTGCCAAAAATGACAGAGGTGATATGACGAAGACTAGACAAATGACATACATCACTGATACCACTGACAGGCTGTACCTCAGCCGTGAAACTTGTGTAGCGCTGGGTATCATTCCTGACACATTTCCTGCAGTTGGTAAACATACAGTTAATGCTGTCTCATCTACTATCCCCTTCGAGGACTGAATAAAGGCATGTGATTGTCCAAGTCACCAATACCTATCCCCATCCATTGGCGAGAATCTGTTAAAGCTGTACTGGACCAGGACGTCCGTTTAGGAGTCATCGAACCCGTCCCAGTTGGCGAACCTGTCACATGGTGTCACAGGATGGTTGTTTGTGCAAAGAAAAATGGCGAGCCACGTAGGACAGTTGACTTTCAGGCTCTGAACGCTCATGCCACACGTGAGACTCACCATACCCCATCACAATTTCATCAGGCCCGTTCAGTCCCGGATGGGAAAAAGAAAACTGTGTTTGGCGCCTGGAATGGCTATCACAGTGTACCAATACGTGAGGAAGATCGTCACCTAACCACCTTCATCACACCATGGGGACGCTATCGCTATAAGACAGCGCCACAGGGATACATCGCATCTGGAGACGGATACACACGCAGGTATGATGAACTGGTATCAGAAATTCTAAAAAAGACCAAATGTGTAGACGACGTATTGCTCTGGGCTGACTCCATAGAAGAAAGCTTCTTCCAAGCGGTCACATGGCTAGACCTATGTGGCAGGAATGGCATCACCCTGAACCTTGCGAAATTCACATTTGCTGAGGATGCCGTTGAATTTGCAGGTTTTGAAATCAACAAATAGACCACGTTCTTATTTAGTACGACCTGTGTTTTATTGAAGAATTTACTTCAGTCTTGATAATGCAATTGCAAAATATATATTTTACATGTGTAATGTGCCATTCTGTTTTACAAATTCGGTTTCCGCTTAATGCTTAACCGTATTCCGATAAACGTAATCCGACTGCGAAACTACAAGTACTTGCTTCTCCTATGGTTTCTAGCTCTGTCTTTAAACGGTGTCTGCTTGTAATTTAACTTCAAGTATGGCGAATCAGAGGGAAAAATGAAGACTTAATGCAAGGCATCATAGAATGTGTCGCATATGAAAAACTTCCAACCTTCTGAGAAAGGTTAAAGATACACTGGAAAAATTGGACAGCAGTTATTGCAATTGATTGGCATTGAAACAAAGGTATCCGGAAATTGCACCAAAAAACTGCAGCATTTAAAGAATAAGTGTATTTATTTCTTTCATCAGTATCATACAATTAACACTGATATTCTGGGTTTAGTTTTTCTAATGGTTTACACGGGAGAAATTGGCGAGATTCTGTCGGTCAGATCTCGTCCGATAAACGTGTTTTTGAATTCGCAAATTTTCAGGGCGATTCTCATGCAAGGGGTGTTTTTAGTTGTGTGTGATGTAGTCACTCACAACTATAGTACCTACATTCTGAGGGTCCGTTTCTCTAATTTAAAACCGAATAACCTCTCAATTTTGTATGAATGACCGAACGATTGAACAGAATTTACAATACAGATATGCTAAGATTAAACCAAGGTAGTGAAAACTCAATTTTGAGTAAAAAATAAATATTTACGGGACACAATAATTGTATGTAGTATAAAACACAGAAGAACAATTTTCCCTAGGATTGTTGCGTAACTCACTTAACCACACGGAGGAGTATAGTTTCTTTCGAATGCAAAGGTGGCTCATGCCTGAATTTGGATGGGGGATGTGCAGTTTCGGTTACTATGATTCAAGGGATAAGAAGCTTGAATTACGATAAAGAAACCTCCTTATAATCACATCTACTATCTCAGTACATCAGAGATATCTCCAGGGGTTATTTGTTGCTCTATAGAATGGCTGATATAGGTGTATATCTGCTATCCGAAGTTACTAAAGACACAGTACGGACCACACATGTATACATAGAAACTGTGCCGTCGCTCGTATACAAATCAAAGCACTGATAGTGCTAAGAGAACCGAATTGTCTCATTTCTTTTGTTTTTTACAGTAAAAAAGAGGTCAAATTTTCGCACATGCCAATAACCCCGCTTTAACGTTGCATTAACATGGTCATTTGATGAACCACCATTTGATTCAACAGACTAATAACAATTAGCACATTGCCACTCCTACTCCTCCTATACTTCTATAGCTTTCAATGAACAATCATTTATTATTTTAATTTAAGTTTTATATTTGAAAAACTAAGTTAACCTGCATATTTTCAGCTTGTCAAACCCTGTCCACTTGAGACACACACAACTTCAGTGCCTTCAGCGCTTTGATTTTGCTCCTGATTTCCAATTTTATGAAAATACGCCAATTTTCAAAGGAGTTACGGCAATTGAAACGACATGATGTACGATTTCGATGGAAGAAGTTAGCTACATTCTTATTGTATTTAAGGTCATTTATTTGTATTTATTTTTTTTAAATGGACAGCAGCATACTGGGTACCTTTTGCATTGGAGAGCCATGAAATTATGTTAAATGTACAAACATTGATTTTATTATGGAACAGAATCAGGGCAAAAAATCTTGCCTTCTTACAAGTCTTACATGTGATATTCTGACTTCGTCATAATGAAATGCGAAATCTTTCTTGAAAGTTTACTTTCAGACTGATCTGGCTGCATACTGGTTTGCATAGTTCTGTTTACGTGCAGGCTGTTCTGCTTATAGATCAGTTCACATTCAGGCAATCGATCTGGGTTTATACTAGTTGCAGATGTTAGTGTACTTGCAGGCTGATCTTGGTTTCAGCTGGTTGTAAAAACCAAACAAGATCATCCTGCCGATTATCTGACCTATGCAACCATATAAATCCAGATTAACCAGTATTTTATTTGCAGGCTGATCTTGGTTTACACTGGTTGCAGAAATCAGTTAACTTGCAGGTTGATCTATTTTATAATTGTTGCATAAACGTTTGTATACTTCTAGGTTGATCTGGTTGTATTATTTACTTTCTGCTGATGTTTATTTCCGACATAAAACACAAACAAGAAATCACGATGACCATTCACATCTTAATAAAAATGCGGATCCCCCCCCGACGTAAGTCTGATGCATGTTACTACATTTCTTATAAACCAGACCCCCTCACCAACCAATCTTCCTGGTTATAAATCTCAATTAGGATCAATACAAATGTAATTTGATAGAAGTCTCAAAAATGTTCAGAAAGGTGTCTAAGCTCTTATGCGCAATATTCCGTATTTTCCAATGTATTTTCAATTCAGAAGAGAGTTTCGAGGGGGGGGGGGGTCGAGGAAGTAATAGTATATTCACATTCAGAGGGAAGGGTATAGGATGTATATAATGCACTGGTCAAGGTTCTTTTGTTAGATTTCATTATGTTTATAATCTTCATACTCATATTTACAGACTAGGTAGATAAGGATTGTGTCAAGACATCTATAAAGATTATTGTCTAAAAGTCATAATCTTAAATATAAGTACAATTAAAATGCATTCCGAATACAATCAATAGCCGAATAGTTACGATGTTAATCAGCATCCGATCTGCGGGACAGACGGATTTGGCTATGAAAGCTCGTCAGCTTGCTTTTGTACTTAAAGAAGGTATCAAATGCTATGGTGATTCATGGTCAGCAAATAGCTGAATCATATCCATGTAAACAAAGTTTTGCCAGTTGAAAATCCCACGGTATATGCGGTAGTGATGACGGAATATATACCGTGGGTTTCGACGATGGTATTTGGCTTTATTCTCAACCCATAAAGTATATTACTTTCATTCCCTAGATTTTTTGTTATGTTATTTCTTGACTGTTGATTTCAATCATAAGAGTAATGGTCACCTTATCAAAGCAGCGAAAAATATACCTGCATGTGTGCTATATTTATGTATAGAGTATAAATATAGATTTGATTCAAGATTTTATTCATACATTCCAGAAGGTCAATGACAAATTGAATTTATAAGGAGTAAACAACAACAATAACAACTAGTATACAACTAGCATGAAAGATACATATATAAATATAAGCCAAAGTAAATCCCCATACACTTGTTACCATAAAGAAATGAAATTTAGGATAACATATGGACCTTTAAGATTATGCATTATTTATAAACAGATACTACTTACTTTAATCTATTATAAGCGTCAAACATTTTTCACAATATATACACTGCAAACGCCTTTCAACAACAACTGATAAGTAATTAGCATGACGACAAATACATAAATTTAAGCAGAGGTTAATACACTTGTCACCCTAACAAAACGAAATTTAGGATAACATACGGGCTCTTAAATATGTGCTTATTTATAACGACCAGCAATTATATATAATTATAAAGATTACTCACAAATAATTGATGAAATTTAAAAAAAACTCAATTATTATAATTTTTAAATAACCTACAAATTTACACATAGTTGGCCTAAGTCTATAATAAGAAGAAATATATTCTCTTCTTTACATTCAATGACGAAATGGGTACATTGCATGTATTATGTATCCTATCTCTGAATGGGACTGAATTAAGTTTAGCCCATCTGCCAGTTTCAACATGCAATCTATATGATGATCGATACGCTTAATCTGGATATTCGTTTATATAAATGAGTCCTACTAGAATCTTGTATCCCACCATAACTGATCTCTCAGTCTTTGTTTTATATTTACCGGTAAAAGAAACAACTCAACATGTCAAATTTCTTGAAAAAGCCAGGCATCATGAAAACCAAGACCAGACAATAAATGTTTCTTTAAAATACGCCAATTTTTCTTACCAGGATATAAATCACTATCATTTTTAAGCATCAGATAAACTTTTCTACGAGTATATACGAGTCCAGGGAACACATATACTCACATGTGCCTTGTATATTTCTATATAAATTTACATCAAATATACTGGATACACAAACAAACACAGTAGTACTTATTTTAACTTTCAATGGTTCTGTTTCATTATCATATCGTTGATCTCATTTTTTAACTTTTTTTTAATTTTTTTTTTCTTAAATCAAAGAATGAAATCAGTTCATTTTATGTGTTAATTCTAACGACATTGACGTCGGTGTTTGCGTGTCGTCTGCGTCCTTGTCCAAATCTGAAGTATTCCGGGTCACCTGAGCAGTTCTATTTGCAGACGAGAGTTGGAGTCAGACTGCGGTACTCTTATTTTGAGGATGTTTCACATATTGGGACAAACATGTTTTCTGCATTACATAATTATGATCAACTACTGTAGCAGGTATTTGTTCATTGCTGGTTTCCGCAATTGTTGGACAGTTAATGGTCCAAGTGTCTCCAATATTCACACCAACCTGGAGACAACAGCCATTGTTTTCTATTCTATCTATTTCTAAATAGATATATAACTTAAACCTTTTAGCAACATTCTTTCTAACAATTTAGTATGCACTTTTTTTATTGCTTTCACTTTAATTCAACATAATCTCCCTCTTTCTCTTTCTCTAAAGTCCATATAAAGCTTACATGTGAAGTCCTACTCTACGCTACCTACTGAACACGGACATTAACGTCTCATTATTGTACATACAGATATACACAAACCTAAATGAAACCATTCAAATTGAATAATAAGAGACGCTTAAGAATAAACCTAAGAAAAAACAACATAAAATACCCCCCCCCCCAAAAAAACAACAAACACACACAAACGATCACTGAGGTGATAACCCGCAATACTGATCAGAGATGCCAAATCCAGTGGAGCATAGATAATATCCTGTACACATATTATATTATATATGTAGTAAGTAAGTAAATAAGTAAGTAAAGTCTTTATTTAAAGTGGATATAGAGAGTTATGGTTGTTTGACACAGTAGTTATACCTTGTATAATTTTCGAGTTACGTTTCGGACAAGAAAGAAAACTCCAAACAAATTAACAATTCAACAAAGGGAAATAATTCAAAAATGGGACAAGGTAATGTTATAGTTCTCGGACACTGCACTTCTCCTACTCGCCATATGTCTATATTTTAAGTTTCAAGTCAATACCTTGAATAGTTTACAAGTTATGTTCCGTGCAAGAAAATTCAAACGGACTGACCGACCGACAAACCGACCAACCAAAAGGTGACTCCTATATACCCCCCCCCCCCCCCACACACACACATCCCAATTTTCGTTTGACGGGGGGGGGGGGGTATAAAGAGGAAAAAAACGTCACCATTAAAGTCCATTTTTGAGCAGCGTATTGTCTGCATTTTGCTCAGCCTGCTGTATTTCGTTCAGAAGATTGACATTCGCACTCATCGGCTGCACTGGTGTTGTAAAGTCATCGTTGTCCTCAGGTACCTCCTTGTTGGGAAAGCAGAGTCTTTTTCCCTTCTTTGTATAAGCGATGTATACCAGAAGTCCGGCTATTATGAGGATCAAAATGATGACTATAGCAAAGAAGGGTTTCAATTCTGGAATGAAATAAAGATACGCTTTTTCAAAATAAACAAAATAAAAAAGAATTGTTAACTATGGAAGTTGGGTGCGGCATGCCGAATGCTAATTACTAAATACGAAAAGCAAATTTGCGAAATGCAATTAAGTTTGGTTTTGCTAAATGACAAATGCTAAATAACCAATTATTGCTATCATAAGAATATTTCAATTTCTTTTACTTTTGTTCTTCAATAAGTGAATTTGTAACACGGCCTATGTAGTTTTCTGTAGAAAGTACTCATGTTTAAACTGGATACCGCACACTTTTTAGGGGGGGATTTCCACGCCCATGCATTAACTGATGAAAAACCATGCAGTTATCCAGATAACCGCACAGTAATGGCGGACCATGCAGATATCCAGATAACGGCACAGTAATGGCGGACCATGCAGATATCCAGATAATGGCACAGTAATGGCGGACCATGCAGATATCCAGATAACGGCACAGTAATGGCGGACCATGCAGATAACCGCACAGTAATGGCGGACACTCGGTTTATCAAATATCTACACAGTTTTGTGACCACTCAAAATAATTGTATTCTCGATATGGTGTTAAACCAAAATAAATAAATAAAATAAATAAATAAATAAATAAATAAATAAATAAACATTATATGAAATGAACTCCAGCACACGCAGAATCAAACTTTAACCCGATGACACCGACAATGTAGGCTCCGAATAGGCCTGATTTTAACTATAAATATAAGATACATACATAGTTTAATAATAATTAAAGAGAGGAAAATGAAAGCTATATCTAAATCTATTTATCATACAAAGAGATAAGGACTGTTATGTGCTAATGCTAGAGATAAAAGCAATTAGCACGTGAATACTTACATTCGAATTTAAGGACATTCATGTACTTCAAATAAATGTATTATAAATATAAAGCTATAAATACTAACCACTTGATTGAGATTGTAAAATACGGACTTCAGCTTCCAAAAGTGCATCTAGAAGAAAAATAGAAGAAAAAAAACAACAACAACAAACATTAGGAGATGTATCGATATCAAAATTATACATACATTATTTCTGTATTATAAAGCAATCAGTATCAACTGGTTTACCAACACATTTTTTTTTATTTTATTATTTTCATTATTTCAACACTTATCTCTCTTTGTTTTATGTCTAAAGAAAAAAATCGTTGGCTTGGGCACAAGAAAATATACTTAGTAAAAATTAAATGATGTAACAAAAGTTATTATTTTCTTATTTTTAATATAAGAGGTTATAATTAATATCAAGAACTGAATAAAGGTACGTTATACAATTTTGATGACACAATAGTTTGATTGGTAAATAATTAAAGACATGTAGATAGTTACCTCTAAATTGGTCCAGAGCTTGATCCGTCCTGTTTTGGGCCTGTCTTGACCTCCAATCCACTATGAAGAAAACGATTCGAAGAAAAAAATATATTATTTTGCCAGGTGAAATTTCAAGAAAGTCGACGTAGTCACGAATTAGAAAACGAAAGAAGAAAACTAATACCCGTAGCTATGTGTCAGCCAGCCTTTTCACCTAGATTTTAAAAGTAAATACAAAATTTTACACGCTTCAACCAATATCTAGTATCAAACAAACTGCGTCATGCCAAACACTCAAGTTAATACGAAATAGTTTTCAAAAAATCGAAGCTGGGGCTTACAAAATCAAAAGGTCAATGTTAGGAACGGGATCAGTACTTGTATAAACTGTAAGAACTTGTTTTCTTATCGATGAAATATGTGGTGAAATACATACGCTGACAATATACATTACAGTCCTTTTCCTGGAAGTTACTGAAACAATCATGCTGGAACCCGGAACAATCAACGCATCTTTCGTCAGTACGACTGCAGAACTGGTACCCCTTCTTGCACAGCATGTTGCCGCAGTGATACTTGCCTATGTCTATTGCTCCTAAGATCATTTTTTCCAAGGCTAGAAAAAAGAGTAAAATTAAATATATAGTCTTAACCAATTCCTTTTAAGTATTTCTGATGAATAAATGAAAAATATCATGTATCGACTACAACCGTGGAGAAGGTACATGTACTTGTAAATAAAGACCCACCTTAAGCGATGTATAAATGGGTCATCCTAAATATCAGCATAACATGATATCATTTTTCTTTTTGCAACAAACATTGAATCATCACCATCATAATCGCAAGTTGAGTACAGTATAACATTCTTAAAATTGATATAGCGGAAAGAAATACATACGTGGCACACTAGTTTTGTCTGTAAGAAAAGTGCATACGCCCTCTTCTGATGACTAACGTTTCTATAGCTGGACAAGGTCAATTGTACATTTTACAATCGAGACTTGCAACTTGCAAATGTGAAAATGTTTAAATGTAATATATTATTGTGGATGGTATATTTTGATATATGAGAGTAGGGATGCAATTAGAGGGTAGTATTTAGCAAATGTTGATGTTACAAATTGCTAATTAACATTTGAAACAATAAATTTGGGATTGAAAAGTAGAAATAGTAATTAGGATATTGGCGGATATTCCCTTCCATAGTAATATTTGTCACCTTCTTCCCTAGTTTTAATTGCATCCGTTATCTTGATACATAAATAGCTAAGTATGTGACTGTATCGCCATATCTTCTGTATCTCCTTTGATTAGATTATATAATATAATCAAGTGTCCCTAAGTACTGTACCATTTTAAATTTAAACTTGTTCGTATTTCCTCATTTTTAACACATTCGAAGAATACATTAAATTCAAACAGTGCAAGCATATTTTATCTTCAGTGAGAAATTTTAATGTTTGAAACATATGATTTTAACATAAAAACGTGCCAGTGTTTTATGGATAGAGAGCTGTTCAAGCAGACGTTTCGACAGTAAATAATAATTTCTTTATATTAAAAACTCATGGTCAAGTGTAATAGGAAATCCAAACAACCAACAACGGATATAAGGTTGGTAAAGTAATGAGACAGTGTAAAATGTGTGTCGTTTTGAGTAAAGAGTATAAGACAAAATTTTGAACCAATAGAACAAATGCAAATATTATTTTATCTAGTAAAGCAGCGAAAATTAATAAAATATTATTTCATATATCATAATGTATACTTTCAGCGCTGTGATTCGAGTCCTGTCCCTATGTACAATACTTCGGGGCACTGAGGCAGCCTAATAGAACCATCGACCTGCCGCAACCCAACCGGAAGTCCTCCTCACATGATAAATCTCAATGCCCAGACTGGCACTCGAACCCGCAAGTCATAGTGAGTCAGCGACTTTAAACGCAATGCGAACAATGTATCTTAAAATTACAATTTGTGAGTAAGTCACAAACGTGTAGCTACTCAACTGAACAAAAAGGAATAATGATTAATTCAGCCCCAATATACAAGTGTTACAGTGACCCCACTTATCAACGCGAGCATATTTATTTGTTTAAGTAATTGTGTACTATTGTGTACTAGTTCTTTATAACATGTAGCCTGGATTCATATTCATATTATATTATCTGGTACTATTTATAGTCCCTAATAAAAATAGCTAACTATTGGAAAAAACGAAGCTAATATTAGGTAAACAAAAAGGAGTCTCATCTGTTTGCTCATACAAATTTAGAATATTAAATTTTATATACTCTCAGTGCACATGAGATCAATACAAAAATGTATATGTAAATAATTCGAGACTTCTCAATAAGAGAGAGTGAGAGAGAGAGCGAGAAGGGGGGGGGGGGTATAGGCAAAGAGAAAATGACAGACAGAGAGTTTGTAACTTGAAATGACAAAACGTTACGGGAGAATATACCTACTATAACATATGATACGCACAACACTTAGAAAATGTGACATACATTATTCATTGAAAGAGATGATATACTAAATGAACAACTTAATATGCATACAGCTTTCAAAGTAGAAAATGTTCAAGAATGTAGAAGTTAATAATCGATTGATTTTCACAGATTTCTTTAACAAATCTAAAAAGCTGTGAATACATTTTTGTGTTACTTGTACTTTCAAGCTTGGCGATTAGCATATAAGAGTGTGGTATAATGGCACATGTCTACTGCAGTGAAACAGCACTATATCTCTATATATCACTATATCTATCTCTCTCTTGTAGCAAAAAAAAAAAAAAAAAAAAAAAAAAAACACAAATAACTGAAATACTCCCGGAAGACCGTTTAACTCAACAAACCAAAAATAAATAAATAAATATCATGTCATAAATTTGAACATCAATATTGACGAGGTCAAGGGTTAATACAAATGTAATATACAGTTGAACCTGTATTAGCGGCCACCTGTAGTAAGCGGTCAACCTGCATTTAGCGGTCCATTTTATTGTTACCAAACTGCAACATTTTGTTGTATATTAAACGTTCATTCACGGCCACCTCTGTTAAGCAGTCACTTTCTCTTGTTCCCTTGACTGACCGCACAAGACAGGTGTGACTGTAATATGATAGGTCATTAATCTGTCTTAAATGATACCTTAATATGTTTCCCGAACAAAATGTGCATTGTAATGATTAAAACCAGAATTCAAGTACGGTATTTTAGATCTCAAAATAATTAATAAATGTTAAGATACTTACTTAATCTTTTCACTCTAATGATCCAATTTGTTAACGTGCACGACAAACAATGATATCAATCTCTCAAGGTGATAATAGCTGAAACTTTCTGCGGAGTGATATATCACAGTATTTGGTGTTACGTCAATGAAGGATTATTTTATATACGAAGAAGCCACATATATAGTTTCTCAGGAAGTATTACTTTTATTCTTTGACAGTAAGGCCCAAAAATGTAGGCAGCATTAAATACTTAACACTGTGGGCAAATTAATGGGCACGCTACACATTTACATTTACAATGACATTTATTTGGGTGAATTTAGTAGAAATAGTAATGAACAACACATTAGCAAAAAAAAAAAAAAGAGACTCCTTATCAGCTTGATTGCACTTCTTAAATGCTCAATTATTTTAAACAATGGTGATAAAGCTTCAAAGCCACTCCTTTAATCAAGCTTGATTGCACTTCTTAAATGCTCAATTATTTTAAACAATGGTGATAAAGCTTCAAGGGTCTTCTGAAGGTACAGCCCCTCACCGCTGTGGGTTCGAATCCCGGTAGGAACTTCGGATTTTTCATGTGAGGAAGCCTTCCAGCTGGCTTGCGGTAGGTCGGTGGTTCTACCCGTACCTCTGTGTACTCGGGGTCTTCCTCCACCTATAATTAGCTGGACGTCGCTATATGATTGAAATACTATCGCAGCGACGGTAAACCCCAATACAACAACAACATCTTCTTAAGGTAGAAGTGGAAGTGTTGTTATTGATTCGAATCAAGTCTAGCGAACATGTTAGGTTTTATCATAAGCAATTAGTCAATAGTTTCTGATACTATTGTTATGTTTTATCTAAGTTACAAACGGATGTAACACTACAGGGAATCGGTTAAGTACGGAAACCTATACGTACTACCCCCCCCCCCCCTTTTTTTTAAAAGACTAAAAAGTCGTAATAAGGTCTTTCATATCTCATTATAATGAAGCTAAATTCCAACGACTTAGTTTCTCGTTAAAACGACTTAAAATATGATTATAATTAAATTTTGTTTTAACGGCTTTGTCGAAATACCGACGTCGAAATCTCGTTAAAACTTATTTTAAACTCGTTTTAGCGACTTGGTTTCTAGTATAATGAGTAGATCTATAGGCTTCCGTAGTTTAGTGAAAACAAAATGAAAAAGAAACATTTTGATTTCACTCGCCCCATGACTTACCCAACTACAAGTATATTTACAGAATGGCAGGAGTGTATATGTGTATGGAAACAGTTACACATGATTGATATGTCCCGAGCCCAGGGATCAGGCAAGAACAAAAATCTGATCCGGTTGTTTGTTCGTGTCCGTCTATATGGTATTAAGTTCCAGTGATCTTGTGATCCATATTTTTTGAGGTAAAAAGAAAATGCATTTTGACAACATATATTAAGTGTCATCGGAAGTGTGTTACATTAAATGTGAAAATAAAAGCAGCGTCGGAAATCCACGAACGCTCATTCCGTTACTACATACATCGCAGATGACAGATGTAATAGGCAGCCGTGGGTATCAGACGATGGAAAAAAGGAACTTATCATATCTCTGCCACGCGAAGGGATTTGATGTGGTTTGAAGTGTAATTGTAAAACCAGATGTACGTAACTCTCTTAGCAACGCATCTTGATTGAGAATTAAGTTTGATTCGAAACGAAATGTGGAGATGGCCCGTATGAAATTTAGCTTATGCCCTTGTACATTGTATAAAGGAAGACGGTAAAATGCATTTACATTTCAAGGTCTTCATTTATGTCGATTTGGGTGACAATTTTAACGACTTTCAATTCAATCAGATAAATAGACCAGTACTTTGCACCCGGTAAGATTGTGAAGCAAATCTTGCTCTCAGCGGGAATCGAACTGGTAACCTTCGGATCTGTGTTCAGATAGATCTATGCATTCTAGTGTTATATAGACGGTTGGATGGATTGAATGGGTGGAGGCCTCTGTGGTTGAGAGCGGCCGTAATCGTTTATCTCTATCATTACTGAACCGCTCACCGCTGTTTGCTTTAGTCCTGGTCTGATGAATCAAATTGTTCATGTGATGCATGAACTTTCCAGCTGTATTGTGATATGGTGGATTGTTCTACCGTGTACCCCTTGGGTAGGCGGGGTCTTTCTCCATTCGTTAACACTATAGTAGCTGGACATCTCTTTTGGTTTGAAATATATTGTCGCAGCGATAGTAGACTCAGTGACAATAGATAGGTTATTTCCGATTCTTTGTGTGTCCTTTTATGATTCTGATGTTATTTACCCGATACCTCTCTTATGTTCAATTTTGAAAGTTCTGTTTACCGTACAGAATTATGCATTTCTTAATCTTAATTAATTCTCATATAAATGTTATGATGTCTAAGTGTTTACGGATATACTTTTTGAAATGGAGGCGAGTGGGTAGAGCGTCCGCCCTGGAATCGGAAGGTCGTGGGAAAGAGATATTCTAACAGGATTTTAATAATCAGAATAATTTATTTATCATACATGATTAAATCAAATTCTTGAAACACACGTAGATATAAGCATATGCATGGCGGAATGTTGTTTTGATGTGATCACGTAGAATGTCGTCATGGACTCTGAACTGGTATAAACTAAACCAAAAATTAAAAAAAAAGAATCACCAGAAATTCAATCATTTAAGACTTCAGATGATCTACCTTGGCGCGAACTCAAACAACCTTGGAGATCTTGCAAACATCGTCACTCCAAATTCATTGGGAATACGAACTAGGACTACCTCTACCTCAGTCTATTAATATTTTTTCATCAAAGTATTCTCAGAGTTTTCCTCGACGGTCGCTAATCTGGGCTCCAATCTGGCACTAGCGGGTTGTTCTGGCACGGCAAGGCACAAGTTATCCTCTGCGTTCGGTGTTGTCGCACACCTACCACACAGCTGTGATAGTTTCTTCCTTTTCTGGAGGAGAATGCCCACGATGGTAAGGACATGGAGAACTAGGATGACAGTTAGAAGGATATAGACGGTGGTTAGGGTATTCGTTGGGTATGCTGCAAAGAAACGGACACGAACATCAGTTACTGCCATCCAAATATGGCGGCTCCTTAAGGTTTGTCGATTGTAATAAGATTACAGTATCACAAACTGTATAAATCGGAAGGTAAGGTCCCTGTTATGGTTCCGCTATGTCTTGGACCACTTAACCTCTACCAAAATAACCAATGTACCCTAAAGAAACATTAAGAAATCTTGGTTATCTCCGTGACAGGCCATGAGATCCGAAATATAGCGGAACCATCACAGGGACTTTGCCTTAATTTGAATACATGTGTAAACACTGGAAAGTTTCATACCTTTCGCTACCTTTCATGTTGATGGATCTTCCGTTAGTAAAGTGCGATCCACGTGTTCTCTGTAACCTGGCCGCCTAGTCAGGATGCTGTACCAGTATTACTTATCCATTTGGTCAGTGGGACCGGAACTAGCCCTTATATACTGAGTGCTAAACAAGGGAGACAAACCAGAATCTCGTTTAATGATGTCAGGGATAGAACCCACCGTGACCGGTTAAGGGTCGGACTAAATCAACCAAATTCCATGTACTCAAGCAAGTAAAATGCCGCTTTAGTATAGTCATCTTATACTCAGCGAACTGAATGTTCTCATTTTTCTAACAATTATAACTTTGACTAAATTCTGGGTTTGGAAACTAAGACTATTATAGGAATTGATTTGTGAAAATGGCCAGATATTGTGCTTGTGACAAAGTTACGGATTAAAAACAAACAAGAGGGCCAAGATAGCCCTGAATCGCTCACCTGAGAAATATTGCTTTCATTGCCTTTTACAACATAGTCATACTGAATATAAAATCCATGCAGAAAAACAGCAATATAATCTGAATTCCACACAAAAAGTTTACATATGTGGTCCATAAAACCAAGTTAACCCTAGCGTGGGACCAATTTTGACTCCAGGGCCATGATTTGAAAACTTGGTTCAGGTCCACAAGGCCATGTTACATACCAAATATCTAAACCCATGTGGTTTCTAACAAGGATACCTTTTAAAAAGCTTTCCTATGTAAGTCCATGTAAAATAAAGTGAGGGCCAATTTTGACCCAAGGGCCAGGATTTGAACAAACTTGGTAGATGTTCATAAGGCCACGTTACACACCAAATATATTAACTCCAGGCCTTGTTGTTTCTGTGAAGAATATTTTTCTAGTTTTTTTTTTTTATATATAAGTCTACGTTAAATCAAGTGACCCCCAGGACGAGGCAAAAATTTGACCCAAGGGCTATGTTATGAACAAATTTGGAAGAGATCCACTAGACAATGCTACACATCAAATATCTAAACTCCAGGCCTTGTGGTTTCTGAGAAGAAGATTTTTCTAATTTTTTTCTTATATAAGCCTATGTAAAATCAAGTGACCCCTGGGACTGGGCCAATTTTGACCCAAGGGTCATGATTTGAACAAACTTGGTAGAGGTCCACTAGACAATGCTTCACACTAAGTATCTAAGCTTTTGCAGAAGCAGATTTTCAAAGTTTGCATTTTTAAAATCTATTTTTAGGTCCTGTGACCTACTCTTTCAACCAATCAAAATAATTTGAACAATCTTGATAGAGGGCATCATAAGGATGATTCCTGTGAAGTTTGGTCAAAATCCATTCAGCGGTTTAGGAGGAGATGTTGTTTAAAGGAAATTGTTGACGACGGAAGGACGCACGGACGACGGACGACGGACAAAGGGGGATCACAATAGCTCACCATGAGCACGATATGCTCAGGTGAGCTAAAAACAGCAACACAATTTTGCCTTTATAATAGCGCCATTTTACTATATAGACAAAGAAGGAAAATCAAAACTAGCGAACAGAATTATTTTAAACTTGGCATGATTATAGAGAATCACACCAGAAACAAATTTATGAAATAAAAAAGTGGGGGTCTCTGTACTACTTTTTGAGTTATCTGCCCCTGAAAGTGAGTTTTAAGCTTTTTCTGTCATTTTCAAGGACCGAGTTTAAAAGAAAATCTGTTCGCTAGTTTTGATTTTCCTTCTTGTCTAAATATAGTAAAATGGCGCTATTGTGAAATACGCCTTAAATACTAGTGATATATATTCCCATATTTGAAAGGCAAAATACAAATATGCTGTCCTGAACGTTAGGTGTTTTTGTATTTATCTTTCCTAAAAAAAAAGCGTACATTTGATTAAAACTCAAAGTTGAAACTTTCATTCCATAATCTTATAATTGAAAAATGATACAATGGATGAGTGCAATAAGAACAGGAAATAGATACTTGTACACGTGAAAACTATCTAAATGACGCAATACAGAGATCGGCTTTGGGATGAAATGTCTATCAGTGTTGTTGACGGTGAACAAGAGATGTCAAGTGGTTTTTATGGAACGCAATAGCTGTCATATGTTAACGCATTACAAGTTGTCATTTCAAAGTGTCGCTTTGTTATTTTAAAAAGATTTGTTATTATGTTAATCGGACATGTGAAAATCTCATTGCGTCGAGTTATGTTAACTCGCACTGCTGATTAATTTATACTCTTGTCAAACCATGCACAGCAAGACTTGATCAATGCAGTGAAATTTCGTCCAATTCAAGAATGTGCGGACAATTTTAGGTCAAATATACATAATAATAACAAAATGCATTGAGATATTAACGTGTCCATTTGACATAATTAAAGTTTTTTAAACACACACACACACACAACACACACACATGACAAATTAATACAGAGTGAAGACATAACAAGGCTATGTTTTGACAAGTCAGCAGTGCGAGTTAACATAACTCGACGCAATGAGATTTTCACATGTCCGATTAACATAATAACAAATCTTTAAAATAACAAAGCGACGCTTTGACATGACAACTTGTAATGCGTTAACATATGACAGCTATGGCGTTCCATATGTTTTAATAGACACTTGGCCAACAGAAGGTCCAACAAGCTGTCAGATCCACCAGCCCAGAACAAGCCAGCTGGAAGACTTCATCTACTGACCAGACCGGAACTTTAACCCACAACAGTAATGGACTAAAGGACAGTAAGTTAGTTATTATGGCCCATTCGGCCACGAGGGTGTAGTTAGAAACAAGAGTAGGTGGGTAGATAAAAGTTACCTTTGTCCTGGAAAGAAGCTTGTCCAGTGCAGTTTTGGGCCTGCCTTGCCAACCACTCCTCTAGAGACAAAAATAATTCAAAGTTGAATAATTATCCTTTTGTTAGATGCGGCTTTACACAATGTTCATGAGTTCATGAAAAAAGGTTATATCGAGTTTGCTTTGTTTCACTTTCAAACGACAGTATTTCAGTCATTTGATTTTTTGTTGGTTTAACGTCCCATCGACAGTATTTCAGTCATTTGGAGACGGTGTCTACTTGAGACAGATATCGTGCTTCCACACTGCAGAATCACGCCGTAGACATGTGGCATGATACCACACCCAGTCACATTATCCTGGCTCCTGCAACTACCCTTATATGCCGAGCGCCAAGCAAGCTGGTATCAGTACCATTTTTTACGACTTTGGTATGTCGCGGCCGGGGATCGAACCCACGACGTCCCGCTCCCGAGGCGGACGCTCTAATCACTCGGCCACCGGGGACGGTCCATGTCATTTGAGGACCTTTGTATACATGAGAAAGATATAAATCTGTCTCACATACGGGATATTACGTCAACCAGTCCTGGACACACCCTTATATGTTGATCGCCATGTGCTTTAATTTCAGTGCGATTTTTTCCCATGTCTTTAATTATGTCGTGGATTGTTTATCCTTTCCTTTTTTTTATCGGGTCACAAAACATCTCTATTTTATTCATTTATTCCGAGGGCATGACATTTTTTATATGTCTCCTTCATGGTTCCGTACATTTACTGTATGATATTCGATATAATTATGACTCGTTATAAACTATATATTACTGCATGGGCACAATGACGTTTGAAATCCATGTCGTACGAGGATTATTTTTAAGCAATTAAGTAACGAGTCCTAGGTAACTCACATTGGTAAGGACCCAAGGGTTGAGGGTTCGAACCCGTTGGAGGTAAGGATTTTTCATTACCCTCCCAAGCGCAAAGTACTGGTCCAACCGAGAAACCGTCGAGAGGAATTAGTTTACGTTGCAAGAAAGGGAAACGCTGGAGAATACATACGCTGACAATAGAAAGTGCAGTTTCTTTCCTGGTATCTACTGAAACAATCATGCTGGTACCCGGAACACTCGACACATCTCACCTCAGTTCGACTACAGAACTGGTACCCCACTTCACACAGCATCGGACCGCATGGATAACGTCCTAGGTCCACGGCTCTTTTAATGATTTCTGCAACTTAATCATTTCGATTTCTTACACTGATTAACATCTAAAAAATTGTTATAAAATCATACGGAATCCAATTTCGGTCCCTTTTAAATATCGCAAATAAGTCGATAATGCGACAGTGCGATACGACATTAAAACGATACGATACTATAGATCACAGCGCTACGATTTTAGAGTATGCTTGGTATTCCTATTCATGTTGCGTTGCGTTTACAACGCAACTTATTATAACTGATCGTGGGGATTTCAATACCGGATATCCAAATTCAAAGTCCTCTGGTAGGCAAGCTATGCGTGCACGCACATGTTTGCTCTTAACATCGTTATACAATATACAAATGGCAAATAAAATTGTGTTGTTCATTGAAATTTAATTTAAATGATATACAAGATCCATTTGATGTGGACAATCAATGAAACCGTTCCAAATTACAAATATTTATATAAACACTTATTCTCATAACATAATTGATATAAACAAGGTTCACCATATAGGTGGGTAATAAAAAACCGCCTGTCAATAAGTCTCCTAAACATGCGAGTACATTTGTACTTAAACCCGACGGTTGTGAACATACACTTAGAATTAAAATTTCAGTTTGACACAAATGATGGTAATATAAAACTGACTAAATAATACATACAAGCAAATCAACAATTTAAGTATGAAACTGGTAGAGATAAAATTCTAACAAATTTAGCAAAATTGAATCTGATTAAAAAGGTGGAAGTTGGAGAGGATTGAAAACTTTGTTTCAAACTCCGCGCACTGGTTACGTCACGCTATGCTACCATAACCACTGCCACCACACAAGTCACGTGATGATAGCTGAAACTGACCAACACTCATAATTTTATAATGTTATTTGATTTGATTTTTTTTTTACTTTTCTCATAATCATGAATGTTGTTTTCGTGAAATATGACGAAACTGATATGATATATTCAAAACTAAAGTCAAAAGTGATAAAAGTAAATCCGGCCTAAATCAGCCGAAATGTATTTGTGGTGGCAGTGGTTATCGACAAGTATAAGGGGGGGGGGGGGGGTAACTACTGCGGCGGAGTTTGACTTTGTTTAAGCCGATAGCCTTTTCCAGATTCCCAGTCTTGATCTGACCGCACCTAAAACCACATGATTTGCAGCTCTCGATCAAGGGTCATCTCCATCATACCTAAAACGTACGCAACAAAAGGGTTGCCTCAAACAAATCTATTTTAAACGCTATCAGGGGGCGACTAAAAAATATTTAACCAAGCTAAATAGCATTGAATCTTCCCCATACCTTTCACTCCGAAGTGAAGTTCATATGTGGGAGCCTACACTACTAACACGTTATTGTGAAAATGGCATTTTATTTTAAATTTTAATACAAACACTCATTCTCATAACATAATTGATATAATCAAGGCTCACCACATAGGTGGGTAATATAAAACCGCCTAAGAATCACGTTATACATACCCACCCGAACCTCGGAGTGTTATAAAGCAGAACTATTTCAACTTGCATGAGTAACTTTGACGTGAACGGAAAAAGTTATTATGATGTTATGAGGTTGGGGCACAGCTGTCCAGTGGTAACATACATGACTGCGGATCTGAGGGTTGTAACTTCGAGGCAAGGATTTTCCATAGCTTTTTCAGGCGCAAAGTACTAGTATTTCTTTTCGCATTAAAAAAATACGAGAGATTGATATCAAAAACACAGAGTCAATTGTTTCATGCGACAGAAAGTCAGACAGACAGAAGATATAGAAAACAAATAATCGTCAACTCACCCATCATTTGAAATCCTTTGTGTATGATCAAGCTCTTATTTCTAATGTTCAGTATAGCTACTTCAATGTCAACCGCTTGAATGTAGTAGAAGTGCAACAGTGGCGATATTTGTAAATTTAAGTGTTAGCTACTTCAATCAGTGTCACGTATTAGGGAGATTGAGATGCGTTCATGTACCAATTGCTTCTGTCTGATTGTTTGTTTGTTAATTGGATAAACGGTTTAACGTTCAGTCATTTGGAGACGATGTCTCCTTGAGACAGATATAGTGCTGCCACACTGCAGTATCACGCCGTTTACACGTGGCATGATACCATACTCGGTCACATTATCCCGACACCGGGCCAGCCAGGAATTACCCTTATATACTGAGCGCCAACCTTACCAGTTTTTACGACTTTGGTATGTCGCGGCCGGGGATCGAATCCATTACCTCCCGGTTTCGGGACTGACGTATTTCCGTCTGAATATCCCCAAACAGACCGGGTCCCGTGTTCTCGAAAATAGAAATGGTACTTACTGGGGTAAGTGTGATTTTTATTCTTATACTCAAGCTATACTCAATATGGATTTGAGTATGATACTCGAATTTGAGCCTGATATTTTACTTAAGTATTTTCGACTACACGTGCCCTGTATGTATGCGTTTAGTCTAGAGCGCCGTGGTACAGTGATATCTGCGGATCCGAAAGTGGTGGGTTTGAACCCTCTTAGGGGCCAGGATTCTCTATGACCTTCCCAGGTACTGGTCAAACCAAGGAACCATGATGAGAGGCTTCAGTAAAAGTTGTAAAAATATATAAAGTTAAGGTAAAGTCCGTTTATTTCAAACATTTATATAAGTAAGTTCAATGTGCACGACTTTTTTTCTCTACTTTTTGTTCCTCTTTCTTTCTATCAATTAATTTGTATATTTTAAAGTATCTTCATCTTCATTGGTTTAACTACACACCTCAAAAACTTTGAAGAGTTTATGTGTTATGAAATGGTAAATTTCTTTTTAATTTACCCCCCTCCCCCACCCCCCGGACAGTATTTCAGTCATTTGGGGACTATGACTACATGAGACCAGGATCTCTGTATATACTGTATATAGTATGAAGAGACCCTGTTGACACAGATATATTGCTGCCACACTGCAGTATCACTAACCACTCGGACACTTAACCCTTTCCCTCTTAGAGGAAACCATGAAAAGACCTATGCGAACAGCATAAAACCAGATCAGCCTGCGAGTAACACTGATCAGGTTTTATGCTGTTCGCTGCTCCTCAGTGGTCTGGAAATGAGGGTTTTGTAATTAAATTTGGTACGGTTTAACTGTGGTTTTCTGCAGATCAGGCTTTATGTGGTACCTATTGAGGGCGTCAAAATGAGTCTATATGAGGGAAAGTGTTAACTTATATATACACATGTATAAAAGTGTCCGAACGGTATATATATATATATATATATATATATATATATATATATATATATAACCATTGATTTTTTTCTTTTACGAGATGTCTTATCAGGGTCGGCTTTGTTGGCTCATGTGTCAAAATGATTCCAGATGAAGTACGGGGTTAAATTAGACTGTGTTGAAAGATCTGACAATTACAGTCCAATCATTTAATACATGTGTCAAGATAAAGAGGTAAACACAACAAAAACTTTATTTTTGATAAATAATCACATGTTCATAAATGTCATGGTGAAAAGAATTACACAAATAAAACAACACATGAGTGTTACTCATAACCACTGAGATAAGTGTATTGCCATTGCCAGTGGAGATTTAACTGATCCCTTGATTTTGTAAAATCAATTATTTTCGTTGACATTAAATTTCATTGATTATGTACTTCAGGGAATTTTTCCAGGATTTATGTTCTAGATATAACATTAGGTCTATAAAATGAGTGGTTTCCATGGGGTCATAATATTCATGAATAAAACCCTCCATGAAAACCAATGAAAATTAGTGTCCCACAAAAATGAACGTTTTCATATTTATATACAATATATTTTAGACCCAAATTCCACCAATCATACTAACCACTATGTAATACTTAAATACTTAGGGGAAAATTTCATCTGTTTTTTTCTTTAAGTAAAACCACCTAAATATTTGATTTCTTAATATTGATAGTTATTAAGGTAATAATTTGTCAACTTTGTCATGAACTTGAATATTTCAAAAAACTGGGATGGTGGAATGTGTTTCTACCAAAGTAAAAAAGTAAGTATTACTAGGCACTAAGTATTTGGTGAAATAGGCATCGGGTCATTGAAATATTGAAATACCATGATTTGAGATTGCATAATTTCATTCAATGAATTACTGAATAAAACCCAATCTTGATGAATCTTTAATGAAAATATTTTAAAAAAAAGTTTTCAAAACATTGCCACTGGAAAATATCACATTAAAATCTGCTAAAATCGATACTACAATGTCGCTAAAGAATTATAAAATAACAAATAAAAAAAATATGGTTTCAAGTACCTTGATAATATGTAAGATATCGTAATGTCTTTGGACTTTAAATAAATAATTACTGTCTTTGGACTTTAAATAAATAATTACTATTAATTATGTGAAGAGCATCAGTATACATGATACATCAGTATACATGATATCATCTTAAAACCTTTAAACTTAATATTTAAAATCTTTTAAAAACTTACATTATTTTTAATTGCACAAATAGACAGTATAGATTAGAACTGACTTTGTTCTGATAACAATATGAATTTAAAGAAATTTAAAAATACACTGATTATGGAAATATTTGAAAAGGTATTTTATTTGATTATTGGTCCATGTGAGTTGCCTGGTCATTAAGAAAAAAGATCCTCCAGCTCAGTGTCAATAAAGACATACATCGTTTTTAATAAACAGCAAATTCATTGTTTCAATATACATCTGTAATGTGAAAAATCTGAGGCACTTGGAATTAAGAATAAAAAGTTAAGTTAAAATATGATATGTATGGAAATAGAGCAACTTGAATAAGGATGTACTAACAAGCCATTATTGGAAACTAAAGCAGTCGAAAAATTTAAAAAAAAAAATAATATATATTTCAACCCTTTACCTCATGTTGACGTGTTTCGACAACCTGGCAAACATGGCAGATTAAGGTCTTTTATCTGTTTGTACATACAATACTGTAGCTCAGATTCTACAGTCTGCATGGCAAAGAAAAAATCATTTTTTTCATTTACCATCTAAACTTCAGTCAATTAATGATTAGTTTATAATTAATTATGATGATTCTGAGTTTGCTCTGTTTGCAAAGGTGTCAGTGTGAATCAATATGAGAAGCTAGTGTACAAAGACAGACATACAGAAAAACAACCAACAATAAAGGATATATTTGTATGTTTTGGATATATGAATAGTCAATGCATACAAATTCACTATGGTTAACTTTCTTCTGCTTTGTTTTTTCTTTTTTTTTGTTGTTATGCAGAAGTAATTTACCAAATCAGAAATAAGATTTATAATTTCAGTATTATGATGAATTCCCATTGTTTTCTGAAGTACGTTTTGAAGACTTTGCATAAGAGATTCTTTATCATCAATTTAAAAAAAATCATATAACAATTAAACTGAGGTAGCATCAACACATATAATAAATAAAAACCTTGAGAATAAAAATGTAAAATAGCAATCATATAATTACTTAGTAACATATATCTGAGTATACATGTCATGTCATTTACGTGTAAAAAATGAGAAATTACCCTAAAATAATAAAATCACAACCATCTGCATTTAAGGATTCAGTACCTTATCGTCTGATTTCGCATACTCTCAGACTCTCCTAAAATAAACCTGCAAATATAATATAAAAAATAGTTTGCTAAAACATGATGTTCCCAAACCAGAAGTCTAAAATCAAAATTCAAATCATGGTCCACACGGGTTACCTGACGTTAAATAGCCATTATATCAGTGAATTATATCTGCCAGTGAGTCAATAACATAATCTGGGGCAAGATGTGGAAAGTCTTTCACATGCTCTAGCATATGAACTCCTGTTAGCACCAATGCCGAATTAATTCCAACTGCTTTGGCAAAGGCCATATCAGCCTTCAAATTATCACCAATAAAAACTGTTCTCTCCCTGTCTATGTCCTGGTGGGTCTTTGACAAGCATTCAAACATGGTAGAGAATGGTTTACCCACTACCACTGGTTGTCTGTTTGACGTCTCAGCTATGGCCGAAGCAATCATGCCCGTCATAGGCATCCTCCTCTTGATTGGTCCACCCACGTTTATCCCCTTCTCCACGTTATTAGTTACAATAAAATGGCACTCCGGACTCAACAAATAACTTGCAGCCTTACAAACTTTATTAAAACTGAAGTGTTCGTCAAAACCGACCAACACAGCTTCTACGTCATTCTCAAATTTCCATTCCAACAGACTGTCTGAGCTGGATGAAGGCCTATCTGGATCTGGTCCCTGGCCAAAACTTTCAATACCACAGTGGTCCAGCTCCCACTTCATCCCAGCTCCTCCCACAAGATAAACTTTCCCTGTTACATTAAGAACATGTTTTAAGTAAAGTGCAGCCGCATATCCTGAGCCAAAAATTGATTCTAGAGGTGCCTCAAAGCCATGGCTCTGGAATTTTTCTTTAAGACTTGGTCTAGAGACAATACTGTTGTTTGTGACAAACAGAATCTTCTTATTCAATTTCTGTAGTTTCTGGATAGCATCAGCCGTCCCAGGTAATGGGGTCACATGATCGTCTTTCCACAACACTCCGTCACAATCAAACATAAAGGTGTCATACTTTTCCAAGAAGTCGTCATTAGTTCTGGAACACCCTATCCTCTGAATGACCGTCTTTGGCTTTGGGACTGTCGATAATCGCCGAACCATTCGTGAGCAACAGCGAAGAAGACGTGCTGACGACTGCATCCTGATACATCTACACCAACTCAGTCCGATTTTACCTGAAATTTGCAAAAACATTTTTTTATTTGCATACAAGTAATGCACACAATACACTTTGAGTTAAAGTGGTCATACATCAGACTTTAAATTGTCACGCCTACAAATACATTAATTGTTGAAAAAGACCATCAAGAGACGAGTATAAAATCTAATATGCATGCAAATCGTGTCTGACATGGTAATGTATAAATCTGCGACTGCCTTGAGACATTGTATCTTAGATGGGGGAGGATGATGGATTGTTGTGATACTGTCTACAGAGTATGACAATCAGAAAATTGGCCAGTGATTTCATTTTCTTAAAAAGTGATTTTTCTTTACTGTCCTCCAACAGAACAGGATCTAAGACGAGAGTACTCATCATAGATCCCATACTATTTTTAAGTATCAAGTGATGTACGAATTACTTGGCTCAGTCGGGAGTCCCCACAATAGGATACTGCTGACAGTTCTCCATCTAAAAAAAAGAAACAATAATGCCTCATGAATATCAACCAGTCTAAGGTTTCCTGATTACTGTCAAACACAAGTAGATCTACTTGAAGCCTTTGTCAGATGTTTTTGTAAGTACAAGTATTCTTATCAAGAAAGTGTTGGTAATGAGGACTTGTTTAATGGGCTAAATGCACTTCCTGAGCCTGAATTGCTTGCCTGCCCTGCCTGCCTGCCTGTCTGCCTGTCTGTCTGTCTAATACTGCCCAAACTCCACTTTCTGGTATAACTGGTAGGTGCGCATCAATGCAAGGATAAAAGAATAAAAGCAATGAAAGAGAGTTCACAGAAAAACAGTGAGAAAGAGTAAAAGTATGACAGTGTTAATGTTAAGGTGAAAATATTTATAGGTTTAAAGCAGTTAGAAAAATATCATTTTGTTGATTCAGGGGTAGTGTGAGATCAGAGAGGGGTCAAGACTACTTTTATACCTGTTCCAAAAAAACTGTTCCAAAAGGAGTATTTAAAATAACATGCGGTAGTGTGGATCTGCATAAAAGACATGGGGTGCATATGATGAGACATCCTCACAGGTATCTCAAGATATGAAGACGGAGAAACAGCAAACAGGTTGTAAACAATTTTATAAAACATGATCAGTCTGGATAGGTCTCATCTGTCTTGTAATGTCTGCCAGGCCTTTGCATACAAGTGACACTGTTATAGTTTGAGATATATGCATCTTGCTAGCAAAATTTATACTTGATAATTGTAATTTAGCATGTCCTTTTATCATTGGTGTAGGGTTTTTTATACCCCAAATTGGCCATATACCTCCAAAATTGTAGGGACTCTCTTGTTGAAAGGACACAAAGTTAGGAAAAATGCTATTGTGTCCGCAGTTAAAAAACTCATAGGGCACCCTATATATAATAGCTTGGACATTTTGAGTGCGATAGTGTTTCTTGTCCTCATATAGATCATCATAAAAACACAGAACTTCATTGCAACTGTTGCTTATAGATTTTGTCACTCTATGTGAACCATACTCATGACAGACTCATTTTCAGTTCATTGTCGAGAACTCAAGACGCCATTTTGGAAAAAAAATATTTTTGACTGTTGTTGGATTTTGTCAATTAATGTTTATAATTTGTTTCTAATTACCATTAACAATTTACGAAATTTGAAGGGAAGATACTGATGCATTTGATGATACATTTAATATAAAAGTGAGGGATCGTTTTGTTCACTTTCCTTGCAATAACTTTTTATGCTGTCGAGAACTGGATACTCCAGGATATAGACATTAAATTTGTTTGTTTTTATTGTTCTTTTAGGTCTGGTGATTTTATCTTTTACTAATTAAAAGATATAATTGATTCCGTACTGAAATGTCATTTTATACTTGTCATTAAATGTTACCTATATAATGGCGACAGTCTTTCTTTCCACTTGTTTATGGGCTTTCAGTTACCGTTTATGTAACCTTGTTCGTAATGTGGGGATTCTCACGCGCTAGTGAATAAAACGAAACACAAACTTCCGGGTAATGTGGCGCAAATTTCAACTGTAACAAATTGCTATTAAAGCCGAGAATGGTATAGCCTCCCTAAAATGGACTTATTTAGGTAATATCTCTTATAAATTTAAGATAATTATGGAAAATACGGACACATAGAAATAGTTCCTGTATGATGAAAATATCTTGTTTTGTAAATTTTTAACCCTAACCGCTAACGTATCCAGTTCTCACCAGTATATGAACTAATTTCAAGAAAAACGAACAAAACAATCACTCACCTTTATATTAAATATATTCCTGAATGCCTCAATATATTTCCTCTAAATGTAATAAAATGTCAATGGTAATTTAAAAAAACAAATAAAATATCCAAAACCAACAAGTAAAATATCAAAAATGGCGTCTTGAGTTCTCGTTAGTGAACTCAAAACGAGGCAGTCACGAAAATGGTGGACATAAGAGACAACATCTATAAACAACAATTGCAATGAAATACTGTGTTCTTCCTAACAGCCAAATTTAAGATGATCCAAAGGAGGACAAGAAACAAGTTAAAGTGTCCATTTTATTACATGGTGCCCACTGAGTTTTGAAACTGGTGGTACAATTGCTGTTTTTCCTTATCTTTCTACCCCAAGGTTTCCGATTTTTTGAAAGCTGAGGGGGGTCTTGAGATTTGTGCAGATCGGATGAGAAAATCTTAGTTATATTAGTATACTAATTAATGGTCTTTTTTCAACGGTCTTTGAAGAGTGTTGATTTGTAGGTCCCAAATTCTTCCTTCAAAATGGCGGCATCTAGGTTTGGTGAGCATGGAAAAGTTCCATTTTTTCAATATCAATTTCCTTTGGTCGTCAGTCTCATGCCTGTCATATACTTATATGGAAAGTCCCAACAATTTGGAGGGTAAATGGCCAATTTAGGGGTAAAAAAACTCTCCAAGAGATAAATGGGCATGCTGTTGTTATTATTATTAACAGGGTGAATTTTTCTAGCAAATTTATAACTGTTACTAAATGAAATTCGTACATAGAACTTTAAAGATTGTTGAGAATTGTATTGATAATCAAACATGCATTGCACTATTTTTAGAACAAATATGGTGAGCATTGAATACTTGAGAGTACTGAGAACTACACATGAAATTGATGAATAGCCTACAATATGCAAAAATAAAAATGCTAACATCTGGAATAATCTAGAACAATCAGTAATGATCATGATTTTGAGTGCGAGGAAAGGAAAGATATCACATGTTGGAAACAGATGTTAAATTGACTAAAATATGCTGAGGAATCACACTAGCCTTTGTTAAGTTTTACATGTAATGATGTTACACAATTCTCAAAAGCATGCATAATGGCATGGAAGAATCACATGTATACTTAACAATTCTCCCAAGTGATCAAGTGTATCAATGAACAAAGGAGAAGGTCTTTATTGAACTTATCACTTAATGGTCAAATGCAACTGTTGCTATATATGAAAGGATGACATTATTAATGATATATTT
>CM037794.1:6896511-6946511 GCA_021229015.1 Solen grandis
CTGTAATAAAGTCAATTTCTTGGGTACACCTATGAATTTCCTGCTCTAGAAAATGTGAGCTCTACTGACTGTAGAGAGTTCAAGGGGATTGATATTTGTGGATACAGTGGTCAATGTAATTGACGAAAATTAGTCCCCCCACAAAAAATTAATGATTCTACAGTACTGCATTAATTAATTTCTACAGTAATTCAGAAAATGACTTGTGTAAGCATAACGTGTGTGAGACTGATCAAGGTTTTATACTGTTTGCTTCGCACAGTAAAATTTGGCACCATTTCCACCAACAATATTTAGCACTAAGTTATTCCTTCACCAATCTTAATGGAAGCTTATTTAGAACCACTCTGACTTCTAATTCTAAATGTAACATTCCCACCAAATTATAACCCTGTTTCAAGAATTAATTACACCAAATTTCATGGCCAGAACCTGTTTAATTGTGTTTCAATGCTAACCTTAAGATATTGCCTGCAAGATTACATTTTAATATCCAAATACTTGCTGAGTTATGTATAATTTCACATGCTTCTGGGCTTTCGGAATAACTGGCTGAGCTCCAAATGCTAATTGTCTTAACTAGAACAAGCTTCATGTCCTAAAAATAAAATTCACAATTCATGCAAACTGTTCCTTAACCCTTTCCCTCATATATACTCATTTTGACGCCCTCAATAGGTATCACATAAAGCCTGACCTGCAGAAAACCACAGTTAAACCTTACCAAATTTTATTACAAAATACTCATTTCCAGACCACTGAGGAGCAGCGAACAGCATAAAACCTGATCAGCCTGCGAGTTACTCGCAGGCTGATCTGGTTTTATGCTGTTCGCATAGGTTTTTTCCTGGTGTCTTCTATGAGGGAAAGGGTTAACCCATAACTAAATTTACGGCTTGCTGAATATAAATCAACTGAACTTTAAATGGTATATGAAACAATGGATTTTTCTTTTGCTGTGCAGAATGTTTAGAATCTGAGCTACAATACTGTATGATAAAACAGAGAAGACCCTGATCAGACAGCTCCTGAAAAGTGATATGTAACCGGGATCTTCCCAGTGTTTTCCAATGTGTCAAAATAAGTCTACATAAGATGAAGGGTTTAAATTATACTTGTTGGGTTAAACGTTCCACTGACAATATTTCAGTCATTTGGAGCTATGTCGACTTAAGACAGATATAGTGCTGCCACACTGCAGTATCACGCTTTGAGGCATGATACCACACCCAGTTACATTATCCTGAAACTGGGCCAACCAGTCCTGGAACTATCCTTATATGTAATTTCTACTGAGATCCGCTCTGGAGGCCAAAACAAAAAACAAGAGGGCCATGATGGCCCTAAATCGCTCACCTGAATTCAACTGCTAGAGAGAAAATGCTTAAGCATACGTTTCCTGAAAATTGTTTCGTACATTAATAAATAAATGTGATAATAGGTTGTAATATTAGAAAAATAATAATAAATTACTAATTTTTCCCCTTTTTTTAACTGACAATGAGTGCTAAAAAATGAAAATATTAAAGTTCAAACAGAGTGAAACCTTGCAATTTTCAACATTTAAAGGGGCATAACTCCTGACATAATAAATTGATTATAGCCATCATCAAATTTGGCCATGATATTCTGGTCATAAACAATGTCTTAAGGTTTGAAGGCAAATGCTTAAGAAATAAAGATTAGAGTGAAAGAGCAATCTGGGCATAACTCCTGACCTTATGTGTTGATTCCAGTCATAATTAAACTTGGCCAAGGTATTATGGTTTTAAACAATGACAAAAAGTTTGAAGGCAATTGCATAAGAAATAAAGATGCTAGAGGGCAAACAAAGTGAAATCTGGCTTTTTTTCAATTTTAAAAGGGGCATAACTCCTAACCTAAGGGTCCAATTTCAGCCAAAATCGAACTTGGCTGAGATTTTTTGGTTATTAACAATGTCATTAAGTTTGAATGCAATTGCTAAAGAAATGAAGATGCTAGAGTGCAAACAATGTGAAATCTGGCTTTTTTTAATTTTAAAAGGGGCATAACTCCTGACCTAATGGTATGATATCAGCCATAATCGAACTTGGCCGAGATTTCATGGTTATAAACATTGTTATCAAGTTTGGAGATAATTGCTCATGAAATGAAGATGCTAGAGTGCAAACAATGTGAAATCTGGCTTTTTTTAATTTTAAAAGGGGCATAACTCCTGACCTAATGGTATGATATCAGCCATAATCGAACTTGGCCGTGATTTTATGGTTATAAACATTGTTAAAGTTTGAAGATAATTGCTATAAATAAGATGCTAAAACTTTTTTAATTTTAAAAGGGGCATAACTCCTGACCTAATGTTCCGATATCAGCCATAATCGAACTTGGCCGAGATTTTATGGTTATAAACATTGTTTTAAAGTTTGAAGATAATTGCTCATAAAATGAAGATGCTAGAGTGAAAACGAACAAATTGTGGACGACGGACGACGGACAGACGGACGGACGACGGACATTCATCGATCCTAAAAGCTCATCCTGAGCACACGTGCTCAGGTGAGCTAAAAATAACCGCAGCAGATCTCAGTAGAGATTACCTTTATATGCTTAGCGCCAAGCAAGGGAGCTATACCAGTACCATTTTTTATGACTTTGGTATGTCGTAGCCGGGAATCGAAATCATGACCTCTCGCTCCAAAATTATGTTTAAATTTTGCCCTAAAATACAAATCACTGAAATTTTGATAAAAAATTAATTTACAAAATCAGAAATACACAACATAACTGTATTGCACAAACCCCATTGATCTAATGAGACGGATTAACTGACTTTAATATGATATAATTGCTTTTACATTTTTTTGCAACTCACATCAACCCCTTTCAAGATTGTCTGGATTGTACCAGTACTTTGTGCATGAGAGGATCTTGACTGGTTCCCACCCAAAACAGGAATTCAAAACTCACAAACTCGACCACTTGACCCTGGCACTTTTATTTACCAATCAATGTTAAGGCAACAAAACGAAGTTTTAATTCGCAATACATATTGTATTGTACGGTACTCTATTCCGACGCATCACTTCTTTGATGCCCTTTTTGTTTTGACCTTGTATTAATTATTTTGGTGAGTTATTGATTCAGGGCTATTACCTGATGTACTTTATAAAACACACCTGCAAAACCTTCTTTTCAATAAGTAATTTTTCTCATCTGGCCTATTTTCTGTGAAGCAATGAAATAAAAAAAAGGTGTGCAACCAACATTCACTTGTACATTATTTCAGACACGAAAATTCACTTTTTATTTACATGCTACAATGATTAAATATAAAAAACAATCAGATGTATCGTTTCATTGTGCCCTCAAGTCAGCCTCACTGAATTATACTGACATATGCTATTGTGTTTTTTTTCATTGAAAAAAACAACAAAAACAACAACAATGTCAGTCGCTTGAAAAACAATGTAAGACCATGAATAAATGACTTAGTTTTGCCATACAATAGAAAATGATATTTTTTATTTCAAATTAAAAAAGACCATGATTTTTTTCTTAGGTGCGCAAGATGGATGGATGGATTTTTTAGTTCACAGTTCCTTCAACAGTATTTCAGTCATATAGCGACGCCAAGCTAATTACAGATGGAGAAAGACCCCGAATGCACGGAGGCATCTGGTTAGAACCACCGACCTACCGCAAGCCAGTTGGAAGGCTTCCTCACATGAAAGTCCAAATGACCCTGCTGTGATTAGAACCCACGCAGTGAGGAGTTGAGTGAGTGTTAAAGCCAGTGACTTTACCCTCTTGGCTACGGAGGCCCCTAAGTGCACAAGAACTGTGTACTCGAGGATTATGGGTAAAAATACATGGAGATTTCAGACACAAGTGTACTTAACATAATCATGACCAATTTCAGCAAAATTTATTTATGATTTATAATCAAATTCGCTATTTTAGATTCTTCTATCTGATACAAATACATCATGATGAAAGAAACATATTGAGTAGTTATAAATACCGGTATCAAGAAAATCTCTTTTGAAGTACCAATTAAGGGTCAGATTCTTGTCTCAAAATTACAATTATATTTTTCCATGCATCACAACTTGAATGCTTTAATACCTAAAATGAGATATTAATTGAAACTTTTCATTCTTTGTCACTAATTAAATACAAGGTGTCTTCAGAAATTAATAACTGTAATTTTGTAGCACCACCTTACATTATGCTCCAATTTAGTACAGAAACTGAATTATTTAGTATTGATTAGAAATACATAGAGAATAATTATTTGTTTTGGTGTAAGATCCATTAATAATTTCACTGAGTAAACAGAACAAGAGGGCCAAGATGGCCCTTGATCGCTCACCTGAGAAAGATGATTGCTTAAGAAATAAAGATGCTAGAGTGTAAAAGTGAAATCTGGCTTTTTTTATGGTGAAAAGGGCATAACTCCTAAATTTACTAGTCATTATCAGTTATAATTGAACCCGATTGCAAGATTATGGGCATAAACATTGTCTTAAGTTTAAACAACAGGGCCAAGATGGCCCTAGATCGCTCACCTGAGAAAAGTATCATTCATTGCCTGTACAAAACAGATTGCTTTAGAATTAAGATGATGAGGTGAAACAATGTTCAGGAATTTTCTGACCCCATCCACAAAAGATATCATCATGACAAACATTCTGCCAAAGTTTGAGGATGATTGGACCAAAAATGTTGCCCTCAGAGTATAAACAAGATTTTTCTAAGATTTGACCTACTGACCTACATTTCTATCCAGCCCCACCCATTTTCAAACTGGTTCGAGATATCATCATGACAAACAATCTGACCAAGTTTGAGGAAGATTGCATCAAAACTGTGGCCTTTAGTGTGTAAACAAGATTTTTCTACGATTTGACCTATTGACCTACTTTTCGGTCCGGCCCTGCCCATTTTCAAAAGGGTTCAAGATATCATCAAGACAAACATTCTGACCAAGTTTGAGGAAGATTGGATCAAAATTGTGGCCTCTAGTGTGTAAACATCAAAATTGTTGACGGACGACAAGATTTTTCTAAGATTTGACCTACTGACCTACTTTTTTATCCAACCTGACCCATTTTCGAAAGGGTTCAAGATATCATCAAGACAAACATTCTGACCAAGTTTGAGGAAGATTGGATCAAAATTGTGGCCTCTAGTGTGTAAACATCAAATTGTTGACGGACGACGGACGACGGCCGCTGGACAATCAAGTCTCCCAAAAGCTCACCCTGAGCTATGCTCAGGTGAGCTAAAAAGTGATATTTTCATCTTTTTATGTTTACGAATGAAATTATACATCAATCTTTCACCTAAACAAACCATTTTTCTTTATTTAATGCTTTAAAGGCCAGAAATTAGCTGTTTTTATTCACAAAAGACATCCAAATTGGCGGGAGAACGTCTCATGCGTGACATTATTTCTGACATTATCTCTTGCATAAAATCCAGCACAAATGACGCTCCGATCAGTTTGTAACGTAGGGTCTGGTTCAAGTTCCTGATAATTTCACTGTTTTCCTGATAATTTCACTGTTCAAAATAGTGAAATTATGAGGATATAATTCACAGATATTTCTCTATAATCCACCGAAAAGCATTAAATACAGAATATTATTTCACATTGCTCACCTGATTATAAATGAACGACATATGTTTCATTTTTCATATTGACCTACTTTATGACCCCACATGACACAACTTCGAACTTGTCCAATATTTTATGGAAACAGACATTCTGATCAAGTTTCATATAGATATGGCCAAAAATGTGGCCTCTAGAGTGTTAACAAGGTTTTTCTAAGATTTGACCTCGTGACTTACTTTTAGACCACACATGACCCAACTTCAAACATGTCCATGATTTATTGAAAACAAGCATTCAGACCAAGTTTCATGAAATTTGGGCTAAAAATATGGCCTCTAGAGTGTCAACAAGCCAAATTGTTGACGACGCACGTTGCACAACAGACGAAGGGCGATCACAAAAGCTCACCTTGAGCACCTATTCTAACAAGATCTAACAAAATTTTAAATTGGCACACCCAATGGTCGAGGGTTAATATATTGTTATTTTGCTGCAAGGCCTGAATGGCTTATCAGTCACTTGCTTAACACTTTATCCCACAATTACACCATTAAACACCATAGTTTAACATTGAAATCCCAGACCAACTGAAAGTAATTTTCACCCTAAACAGGTTTAACATTGTTCCTTCCAAATCTCTTATCTACATGCTAAAGCTATTTTATACTGGCTTGAATTCACCAATCATACTTAACGCTAAGTAATACTTTGCAGCGAATTTCAATATTCTTGTTTCCTTAGTATTAATACCCAAATAGTTTAGTTCTCAACATAACTGTTACAAATCAAGGTAATAATTCATATCATATCTGTCATATACTCTAACAATTTGTCAAACAGGAAAGGTGGAAGGCGTTTCTACTAAATTAAGACTTTAACAATTACTTTATGCTAATGATGGTAAAATTAGAGCCTCATTACTTAACGATCTTGGTAAGTAAAGAGCAGCAATCCCCAGAGACACAAAAAGTTGGGAAAAAAACTCCACAATTGAAATGCCAAGTAGTAACGGGATTCCAAAGACATCAAAAGTTGGGAAGACTACACATAATGCCAAGTAGAACGGATTCAAACATCAAAATGGAAAGACTACACAATTCAGATGGCAAGTGTTCCCACATTTTTCTTGTAAATCAATGTAATCATCTTCATGAAACATTCTTTGTAACCCTCTTTGATAATTGCAAATTTTTTACCACTGGTTTAGCAAATAAAGCTGTCATATATATATATATACATATGACCCAATAGGAACTCCTACCTTTTAAAAGGGACTCATTAATTTCCAAGTAAGTGAACTATAAAAAATTAGTGTCTAAGGCTGAAGGGTTAACAAACAAAAATACATTGTGCAGAACTTGCATTTATTTTTTTCCAAGGAGAGATGACAGTCAAATATATTTTTCTGATCAATATGAAACCTTTAAGATTCTGGTGTTAATGATAGATAATGATGTCAATCTTGTGATTCTGATGGTAAAAATTACACTAGTTGTACTTACTAAGCCATAAAGTACGTTAATTTCATCTCTTACAAGCTCTTAAGGGCATGCAAGGCATATGAATGCAGTATATTTATCACTGTCTTTCATTATCACCATTAAACTAACTTCAAAGTTGGTGTTGAAAGCAAATATTATCACTCACTGGAGGCCAGATAAGGCATTCCATCTAAATTTTCCTGCAATAAACTTCTTTTATTTTGTTCCATGTTTGTTTGCTTTTTCCTATGTTTTTTGTTTGTTTGTTGGATTTAACATCCCACTGGCAGTATTTCAGTCATTTTAAGACTATATCTAAATGCTGTCACACTTCAATATCACAGTGCAGACATGTGGTATAATACCACACCCAGTCACATTATCCTGACACTGGGCCAACCAGTCCTGGAAGTACCCTTATATGCTGAGTGAAAAGAAAGGGAGCTTTACCATTACCATATTTGACGACCTTGGTATGTCACGGTAAGGGATGGAACCCAATACCTTCTGCTCCCAAGGCAGATGCTCTAACCACTGGGATGGTCCAGTGTTTTATAGTACAGAAGATCTTCGACCTATATACAAAATATAATGGGTGTGATAGCAGATGGTCATATTTCATGTAAAAATACCAAGAAACCGTAAAAAAATAAATAAATATACAAATAAATATATAATCCCTCTTGTTTTTCTCTTAAATCAATGCCAATTGAAAATGTTTTTGTTTTTCAAAAAAGCATGGTATAAAGAACATTGCAAGGTTTCAATTCGATACATTTCTATTTTTTGCATGCCACTAGATTATTGAATTTCACCTCTGAAGAAAAAATTCTGTGATAATCAGATGTAAACATTTCTCTTATCAAATACATAAAGGACATTTCAGGATGAAGTGATATTCACACAGCTCGGACCAATGTTTGAAGGACAAAGTTTGTACCCTTGTCAAGGGCTACTTCAAGTCTCTCTTTTTCTTAATGTGCATTGTTAAGAGATAACATGGAAGATTCAAGTAGTTCTATAAATGTTTTGTTTAGTCATGCTGTGATAAACAACCAAGCCAAACTTGGAAACACCTAAGATTAAAGTTTACAAGATGCATTGTCTATATCAACTATGACAAACCCAACATTGAAGTTTTAGATTTGTTTTATCCATAAATGAGGCCGAGACCAGTTTCAATCAGTTTGGAAAATACAGTAAATTTCTGTTGTCTTTACTCCCTTCCCTTGTTAAGGCAGTAATAGAGACACGCTATCTGTAAGTCTTTAGCAACTTTCCCATTTTCATAGTTCTGTCATATTTCAAGGAGTATTAGCTTTAATTAGCACATGTTATTCTGGACATTTTGGGATACAATTTACAAAAAAAAGTAGTCAAAAGTAAATCCTTGTATCAGTCACAGTGGCTAGAAAAAAGGCACGAGGAGGACACTACCCAGTTGCAAATGACTTGAAATAGATTCAACATCTTTCTCATTAAATTTCATGAAATGAAAATGTTCTTTATTGCACAGCACATGCTAAGATATCACAACTGATTATCTTGCTGTTGATGAGCTGAAAATGATTGTGTTTGTTTTCATGGATTTAACATCCCAACAAGACTATTTCAGTCATCTGGAGGAATACAATGCTGCCTCATTGCAGTATAACTCTAATTATATAAAACAGCACTAGTTGACAACAGAAATGGATTTAGCAGTTATTTGTTTTTTTTCTCATAAATAATGGCTTGTCTCAAAGGATCCATTCTTAACCGTTAACCCTTTCCCTCATATAGACTCATTTTGACGCACTCAATAGGTACCACATAAAGCCTGATCTGCAGGAAACCACAGTTAAACCTTACCAAATCTAATTACAAAATTATTTTCAGACCACTAAGGAGCAGCGAACAGCATAAAACCTGATCAGCCTACGAGTTACTCACAGGCTGATCTGGTTTTATGCTGTTCGTATAGGTCTTTTCATGGTTTCCTCTATGAGGGAAAGGGTTAATAAAACAGCACTAGTTGACGACAGAAATGGATTTAGCAGTTATTTGTTTTTCTCTCATAAATAATGGCTTGTCTCAAAGGATCCATTCTTAACCGTCAATATAATGTGTTTTTTAAAATGTTTATTTTTCTTGATTAGGACTTAACATGCAATTATTATTTACATTAAACAATAGTAGTTACACTTAGGCATTTTTGTGGTGAGAAAAGAAGCCATTTTGTGCGTTGTCCATTAATTTACATTCTCACATTTCACAGACTTCTTGTATCATAGACCTGATCTTAAACAGTAACAAATATAGTCGCCGGTTTCTACGGCAACTAATAACGGCATAATCATGTGGCCTGACAACACACCCAGTCACATTATCCTGACACCAGCCATGCATTCAATAAAAGCGACCGTTAGCTAACAATAGCTAACAACTGTGATTTGGTACCCTGCTTACATTCTTTATACAGGGATGCAACCCTTCAAGTTAGCAACTGTTAGGTTTACTAAACGCACACCTGGCCAACCAGTCCTAGATCTAGCCAAGTGTCAAGCACAAGGGAGATAAACCAGTGATCTTTTTAATGACTGGTAAGTCGCAGCCAGGGATCAAACTCACAACTTTGATGGTAACCTGTGGCTCAAATTCCACCAGTTATATATAGCATTTACAGTGCTCCAGCCAGGATTTGAAAAGGGTAGGGTGCTAGGGGCCCAAAGGGGCACATGAATTGCTTGGCGACAAGTAGGGGGAGAATACAGGAGGGGGTACCCCTCCTGGAAGGGGGGTTTGGTGGATCTCCCCCTGGAAGGTTTAGTAATACTTGAATACTTATTTTGCCTGTCAGCAGAATCCTCCCTATGTACAGGCAGCTGCTTAACCTACTTGCCCACTGTAATAATGTTTAACTGTTTGTAGAGGTTGAGGGAGGAGAGAAAGTGAGGTCAAGGTCATGAGTTAACATTTTAAGTGGAATTGATAATAAATAGCATGGCCTCACCAAGTAGGGGTGGGAGGAGGGAAAGAGCACATCCTGAACCAATCATGTTACTTCATCTATTTCTGAAATATGATGATACAGAGTGTATGTAATATGGCCCAAGATGACAGTATAATGACAGTGAGCTCCACTTTTCTCAATGCTGGATGGTGTAATGTTAGCTGTTTCTTTTTGTAGTATTAAAATAAAAAATCATGGTTTAAAAGAATCATAACTGTTAAAAAATGAATTTAAGAGTTACTTGCCATTTATAAATTGTTTACCACTTTAAAAGTGGACAAGTATTCCAAGACTGATATGTTTGATTTTTTTTTTTTTAGTTTGACCTTAACAAAAAACTTAAAAAAAAACTTAAAGGATAAAGGGGCATAACTTTGCCAAAATGAATTTTAGAGTTACCAACTCTTTGGAATGGATTCCCCTATAGATAGTGAATAAGCGAAAAGTGGAGCAAACAAGACTGTTAGAGTTTTAAAAACATTGCAGTCCACTTGAAGAATGACTTATTATATGCAGAAGAAAAGCTTGCACAATAAATAAAAAAGTAGTTCAAATAATTGAATCAGCAGTGTGTTAAATGGACCTAACAGTCACAAAGATGAGCAGTTGCACCCCTGTTTTATTGCAGTGCATAGAATGTAAGCAGGGTATCAAATCACGGTACCAAGTTAATATGTTGTTTTCTAATGGTTTCCTTCACTGAACACATGTGTTTGTTTTAGAATATCGCTGGCAACATCTGTGTGTATATGAATACGCCACTGAGTTTCTCAACACAAATTATGATCATTGTAAAAATGGTCCTTTCATGATTTCATTACAAACAATGTCACTTTACCCCCAATCTGGGACTGCAATACTTTAGAGATAAAAGATAGGACTTGCACGCCAAAGGAATGATGTATCAGGAGTTGTCTTAAGTGGTAGCCTGGTTACCCGTTCCGGGTTAAAATCGCAAGTTTATTTTCAAAGAAGATAGCCCATCTGGCAAGTTTATTTTTATAAATGAACTCCTTGCTTGTTTGTTTTTTAGGAGGGGGAGGGGGGGATGGAATAAATTGCTTGCACATTGTGTTTAATACATATTAACTTTAATTCATCTTAATACTACACACATTTTGTTTTAAGCATTAACAAATACCAACTTAAAGATAGGGAAACCTGTTTTCATTGGGGGCAACTAGATGTTCAGAGTAACTTGCCCCCTGGGCAAGTGAAAGTCAAATCCTTAAGTAAACCCCTGTGTATACCTTGAGTCATAAGTCTTTGAACAGTTTCTCCACATCAAGTAAATCTCTTATGAAAAATTATCAATCTGAAAAGTCCAGAATTACACAAACATCTAGCTATGACCAACAAATTATGGCTTGAAACCTAAGAACTTCCATAAAGTTCATTGGAATCTAGCTAGACAAAATTAACACAAAGAAACAGTGAAAACTGACATTTCAGAAATAGGTTCAATAAGTTAATCTTTCATAAATAGACAGGAAAACAAAGACAAAGTGATGATTCAAATCTGCAAGCATTTTCTTTTAAATTCCATTACTTTGATGTTCCTATACTCGTGTGCGTCACATAATTAAAGAACCTTAGACAGAAACACTAATGACGTCTGCAGCTTATTATAGATCATAAAACATGGGCAATATGAATCTCAAATACAAATCTTTGATCCTTTCACATCCTGTTACATTAATATCTTACATAGATGTCGCTGAATTTTTTTCTGTTTACTTAACTGGTTTGAATTATATGAATCACAAGGGAACATACAGATATATTTTGTGACTATTTACATATTTCAGAGACAGAAGTCTCTTCCAATTTTGACAGTTAGTATATAATATTATGCTCATACAATTTTGCAATATTTGAAAGATTTTCGAGTTAGAAAAATCTTGGAAATTTTGACAATTGCAATTAGATGTTTGGTTTGGTTGTTAAGTTTGTTGGATTTAACGTCCCACCGACAGTATTTCGGTTATTTGAAGACACAGATTATGAGATATAGTGCTGCAACACTGAACTTAGTATCATGTCATAGACTGAGTGCCAAGCAGGGTACCATACAAATTTGGTATGTCACAGCCAGGGATCAAAACCACACTCCCAAGACAGACCCACTAACTGCTCAGGCAATTAGCATGGTTGTCTGATTGTTAAATATCACAGAAAATATAGAATTTATACAATTAATCAAACTTACAAGATAATTATCTAAGGATGTGTCTTGATCACGGCCAACAAACTTTTTTGATCCAAAACACAAATGTATCAGCCACATGGCAAACCAAGGATTACAGATTCCAAGGGAGCTATACCAGTACCATTTTTAAAAGCTTTGGAAAGTCATGGCCAGGGATCAAACCTACATCCTCCCAATTCTATGGCAGATGCTCCTACCACTTGAACACTAGAATAAGTCTGATTTAATTCATTTTTTTATCTAAATGTATAAACCAAAATTAATTTTTTTGTATAAACACATGACAATAGTATATGTAGCCTACATCAAACTTGTTAACTGTTATGCGTAGGATATGGCCTTCCTTCTTTTGACCTTGCAGGCAGACTGTTTGAAACAAGGACATCATACAGGACTTTGTGATCACCCAAATAAATTCAGGTCCACTGCAAAAGGGAAATACCCCTTTCCCTCATAGAGAAAACCATGAAAAGACCTATGCGAACAGCATAAAACCAGATCAGCCTGCGAGTAACTCGCAGGCTGATCAGGTTTTATGCTGTTCGCTGCTCCTCAGTGGTCTGGAAATGAGGACTTTATAATTAAATTTGGTAAGGTTTAACTGTGGTTTTCTGCAGATCAGGCTTTATGTGATACCTATTGAGGGCGTCAAAAGGAGTATATATGAGGGAAAGGGACATTCCACAGCTGATATAGTTACATTCTATTTGCTTCTGCTCAAAACCAGTCCATACTGGTACATGTAATATCTCTTTCCTTTCAGTTTTATCTAGCTTCCCTGTGATATATCCTGGGTTGATCTATTGGTAAAGGGTTAAAGCACACACTGACATGGTTTCATCTTAACCTAGTTCGTAGATGTTAATGGCCTTAACGTTTATAAGTCACAATGGACAAGAGTCTTTGCCACAATGTGACATGAGAATCATAATGATACAATTTTAAAGTCCAAGTGATACATTTTTCATATCAGCATGAGTCATTCGTTTGGATCAATCTTTGATAAATAAGAAATATATCTTACGCTTTAGATAATGTACGGTAACAACATGTGGTAACGCTTAATCCTTTACCTCGTACAGACTCATTTTGACGCATTGCCTGCGTTTGACACTAACTTTTAGCCAGGCTTTCCGACGGAACACCTGCTTTGAAATTCAAAAATCCCTTCTCAAAATTAGGAGTCCCGGTTGTGTCCTTAAGAAATATGATGGCTTAATATATTTACATAACAACTGGTTAAAAAGATATGATTCATTAAAAAGGATTTTACTGAGAAAGTTTTATGAAGCTGATTACATAGGTTTTCAACAAATTCACTTTAAAATGGAAAAACAGGTGTCCCAACGGAACACCTTGCATGTCAATTCTGGAGTCCCTTCCAAACTTTCGGTGTCCTCCCGATCCCTGGACAGTGTTAATGTCAACCCCTGCAAATTGCAAACAGAGCAGACCCAGATCAGACATCTCTAAGAACATACCCTCTCTCTATCTCTCTAAGAACAACCCCTCTCTCTATCTTAAGATCCACCCCTTCTCTCTTACTCTCTAAGAACAATTTCTTTTCATCTCTCTAAAAACAACCCCTCTATCTCTCTAAGAACAAACCCTCTCTATCTCTCTAAAAACAACCCCTCTCTCTATCTCTCTAAGAACATACCCTCTCTCTATCTCTAAGAACATACCCTCTCTCTATCTCTCTAAGAACAACCTCCTCTTTTCATCTCTCTAAGAACAACCCCTCTCTCTTTCTCTAAGAACAACCCACTATCTCTCTATCCTCAAGATTCCCCTGTCTCTGTCTCTCTCGTCACCCTAGAAGCAATCCAGGAGGGAAGAGATGCAGACAATTCTTTAATCAACATGTAGGGAATAAGTGTCTGGGGAAATCAGGCATCTGTTCTCTTATGCTTTTCATTTCCGGATAAACTGCAGACTTGTTCAGTCTCAAAGACTGAAGCAAAAGATACACCTCTCACAAACAAATTTGGTTTCCAAATTGTATCAATACAATGTTATTCTCTTATTTGATAAAACTGCTGTGATGAGTAGGCAAATGTTGTTTACTTAATTCCCGTGTACAATTTCAGACCAAGGATAGATGCTTTCAATTGTATTAGAATCAATAAACTTTTCAATTTTCAGTGATTGCATCCTTTGCCTATCTCTGTGATTCTGGTGATGATTTTATTGATCATTACACACTTGAGTGACTGGTGAACCACAGTCCACTAGGACAAATCCAGACACATAAAAAAAGCTCCTGCCAAGCTTCCTGGTGATCCTGACTCACCAAGCCAAACAGTGACACAGATCAAGGAACCTCTTTTTTTCATTTTTTTTCCCAACAGATCCATATTCAATTGTCATCTTGTTTCAGATCATTGTAAAAAAAATATAATTTTATTCAGACTGGAATGAAACTAACATCAATTAGTTACTTTCAGATTAGACTGTAAGTGTCTGCAATTTATAGTTAGCTTGGATTCAAATACTCCCTTTACATTACAATTGCTGCCACCAGAAAAACATCAATCACTTCTCCCTGGCAATCCTGAATTAGAAAAGAGATGGTCAAGGTTTTCTGAACAGCAAATCACATTATGACATTTAAAAAATGAAATGTTAACAACTAAGAGTGTTCTTTGGAACACATGTGTCACCTGTTGAAGCATGACAGAAAAATTGTGATGGACAGATAGATGCTTACAGCAGGTGACACAAAAAGGAGGGAAAAACCTTTACTCACTTCTCACTATAACACACCAGGTAGATGCCTATTATATTTAACTCATCTCAGGTCTTAAAAAACAAGATGTGTTTGAAAAAAACTATGCCGCCGTCTGAGCAGGTCAGATGTCAAATAACTGAAGTTAACTGAAAGCCATTCATGAGTGGAGTAAGTATGTCAAATATACAGACTTTACTCCATATAGTAATGGAGTAATGCTCAAGACAAAAATCAGTAAAAAAATAAAGGGAACTAATTCTTAGAAAATAGAACCCAACAGAGTTCTGTTTCATAATCATTACATTTCTGCTACTCACTATTTATATTTAAAAGTTTCAAATCAATACTTCAAAAAGTTCAGGAGTTATGTTCCTGACAAAAAAATGATGTATAAAATAAAGGGAGAAAATCAGAAAATAAAACCAAGCAAATTTTTAGTTCTTGGTTACTGCAATGCTCCTACTTGCTATCATATTATTAAGTCCTTACAGTCTTTGGTTTATGAGTATTGCTCCCCCACCCCCCTCCAAAAAATATAAAGGGAGAAAATAAAAAACAGACTTGGTAGAGTTATGGTTTCCAGTCACTGCACTATTCCTAGTTGTTATCCACTTATTAAGAAATTTCAAGTCAATACCTAGTATAGTTTTCAGTTATATAGTAAATCAGTTATTCTATGGACAGAAATTCATTGTAAAATTAAAGAAAGAGAGATAATTAAAACATCTGGTCCATGAAGAGTTAAGGTTCTTGGTTCCTGCACTTCCCAATCTCACCATCTATTTATATTTTGAGTTTCAAGTCAATACCTTGTATAGTTTATGAATTATGCTCCCGAAAAGAAATGGAAAAAAATTAAAAAGGGGGATAATTCCAAACTTTGGCAAGATAGAATTATGGTTCTTAGTCACATTCTACTCATATATGAAGTTTTAAGTCAATACCTTGTATAGGTTTCAAATAATGGCCAATGTTAAAGTTGCTGATAAACCAAACAAGAGGGCCATGAAGGCCCTGGGTCACTCACCTGAGAACCAGGTATTAGTGGAAGGAAAAGAAACAGCAAATATCTTATGATATTGTGGAAAATAGGCTCTGCCCTCTTCCAGCCATAAAATGAGTGACTACTTTAGGACAAGAAGAATTTTCAAATTTGTACTATAAACATATAAGGAAAATGAGCTTAGCCCCCTGGCAGCCATGTTTTTCAATGAATCAAAATAATGTGAACAATCTTGGTAGAGAGTGACCTAAGGAACATCTGTGCCAAGTAACTTTCAAATCCAGCCGGTACTTTTGGAGGAGAAGATTTTACAAATTTGTACTATATACATGTAGGAAAACGGGCTCCGCCCCCTGGTGGCCATGTTTTCAACAGATCAAAATATTTGAACAATCTTAGTAGAGAGTGACCCAAGGAACATCTGTGCCAAATAACTTTGAAATCTTGCCAATAGTTTTGGAGGAAATTTTTTTTCAAAATTTTCATATATTTTTTCTTTCTGTTGCCATGGCAACCAGAGTTCTACATGGAATCAAATTCTTTGAACAACTATGAAAGAGCTTCACCCAAGGAAAATTCAAGTGTAGTTTCTTTGAAATTGGCCCAGAGGTTTAGGAAGAGATGTCGTTTTAAGTTAAATGTTGACGACGAATGACAGACGCCAGACATTCATCAGTCACAATAGCTCACCTTGACCATGTTGTGCTCAGGTGAGCTAAAAACAAACAAACAACCAATGAACAGACAGGGCAAAAACAATATGCCCCTGATCACAGATCTTGGGCATAAAAATCAATGTCTCCAAGATTTTAGCTGAGATCACATTGCTAATTATAAAGTGACCATGACATACGGAGAGATAATCAGTCCACAATAATAGAACCTGTGGCATTAAGATTATTTCTCTAGAACAGATTCATTTTTCCACTTTAAAGTAAAGCACATTACAGTATTTAAGATGTAATTTTTAAAGGATGGAATTACATCTTACGAATACTTTTTCAACGTAAGCTGTATAAAATGGATTTTGACCTATTTCTTAAACCAATCTTATCTTAGTTAACAACTGAAGAGTTCGAAAAAGCACTCATTTAATAAGTTTGCATAAATTGTTTTAGAAGATTCCATCATAAAATTGGAGTTTCAGGGTGCATTATCTTTCTGCATGAATAACAATTTTATCTACCTATTTAAACATAAAAAAACATCAACTGAAAAATTAAAACATAATAACCACCCAGTTGAAAAAGTTAACAATCATGAGTCTGTCTATAGAAAACATAGTTAAACCTTGGTAGTTAACTCATCCCTCTAAGTCACAAAATCTCAGTGTTTAAGTTAGCCAACATAATATATATAGCAACAGCCTTCGAGGCATCACTCGTCTGCTAAACTAAGGGCAACAATATCAAATCCAACTATATAACTTTTTTAAGTTTCACTAATATAACAATTTTTTCCATTTCTGTCTTATTTTTTTTTAAATGGCTTGTGTATTGCATTCCCTTAATTTATCGACAAATATGTTTCCTAGCATTCTGTTTTAAAATCAAAGACCATTTAAAACTTGCCAGCATTATAATATCAAATATATTGTTACACTTTTACTTTCTTTAATATTCCATATCTTTGTTTTTTTTTCTCTTACGCCCAGTATTTCTTTTTAAAGATATTACTTGTTTCATGTTCCTTCTGATCAAGAAAAGGAACAAACAGCCTTCTGCTATCTGCAAACATAGAATTCAGGTATAACAAACATCTTTCCCAAAGTAGAAACAACATGGGTAAACTGCACTGTATTGTAAACTTGGACTGGATTATTTTTTTCAGCTTGTGTCAAAATAGAACATGCTTACTGAACTTATGCTTCACTCGTTTATTTCCCTGAAGTAAAAGAAAGTGCAATACAAAGAGGGGATTGAAAATACCCTATGTAGTGATTAGATCACATGAGTGCTATTAATTGCAAAATAATGCCTGTCCTTCAAGGGCCATTACTCTGGAGTGTCTGGACTTTCTGGCTGGTTATTGAACTTGGCTGAAATATTATGCCGATACACATTGAGACCAAGTTTGGTAAAAACTGATTCATGTTTGTTATAGTTACTGAGGGAACAACATATGTGGATCATGTGGACACAGCAAACAAGTATGTTTGCTGCAGGTGATTTCATAATATGTCCCGCCATTTGACAGGCATATCATATCGCTCACCTAATGATAGGGTTACCCAAAGAACATCTGTACTAATATATTTTGAAATCTGGCCAGTAGTTTTGAAAGAGATAATTTTTAAAGTTTTCATATTGTTTTTCTTTTTGTTGCCAAGGCAACCAGAATTCTACATGGATCAATTTTATTTTTGCAACTTTTGTGAAGGTTCACCCAAGTTTGACCAAATTCTGTCCAGAGTTTCAGAGAAGATGTCATTTAAAGCAAAATGTTGACAACACACAAAGAACGAGGCATGACAACGGACGCAGGGTGATCAAAAAAACTCACCTTGAGCACACTGTGCTCAAGTAAGCTAAAAACAAACAGAAACTTTAAGTACTATACATATAGTCAAAGATTTCCAAGAATAAACATAAGTAAACATTCACCCAGCTCTGGGTTCAGTTAACTTAATAGTTGCGAACTAAAGTGGTTGACCCTAGTAATATCACAGTGTAAAGAGTGTAATAAGCAGGAAACCAACTTGCAAACAATAGCTAACATGAGCTAGATGTCGCGGTTACTGAAAGCAGGGCAGAGAAGACATATCTTTCTTTGTGAATGGCAGTAAAACGATTTATTGGAAAACAATTAAAGTGGTCATAAATTGATTCAATACTCAAATGCTTGGTAACAATTGTTTCTTGATTAACATAAGATGTATTTTAAATCTCATCTCTACAGGAGATACTTAGAACTGTGCATGCACATAGTAGGGTATAATCTTATTAATACACTTGAAAAATCATGCATCAGCATGCGCCTGCACTATATAATGTTCTAATTAAATGGCAACTGCAGGCCAGCTGGATGGGGCACATGAAATGTGGAATACAATCAATGATCTTCATTGCATGTTCCTCGATCCAGGTATTCTGTTGCCATGCACTTTAAACAAACTCAGGTGGTTAAGAATCAATAGCCATGCAACCTTGGGCTGATTTGTGTGTCAGAGATTCTATCATTCCAACGACAGGAGACTAGCCTAAGGCAAAATGTACAGGGAATCTGGTCACCGTATCCCAGCTGGGCATTTATCTTTATCTAAGTGCCATTCATCAACCAAAGAGCAATCTGGTTTGAACCTATACCCAAAATACAAAAAAAAACAAACCAAAAAACATAAATGACCAACATTGAATCACGCAATCACACACGGACACATATCTGTGTGCACACTTACAACATCATTACACCCATCCCACCTCCAAAATTTTGATGCCGACTGTCTTTGAGTGTGTCTGACATCAAAACAATGACTTGAAAGCTCTGCACCTCAAATGGTACATGTAAACACTTAAGAAGTTCTTGACTAAAGATTCTGGTGAATGAGTGACACTGATATAAAAATGTTTGCCAAGTTTTAGCCAGAGATCAAACCCACAACCTCCTGTTCCATGCTGGACACCCTTACCTGTCACAGTAAGCCCAGTCACACCTGTACAGCAAGTCTTTGTTGAAACTCTTGAGTATTTACCTCTTCACCCTATGCCAGTACTTTGTTAATTTAATACCATGCTAAATTAATTAATCTTAATTGGACTCATCCTTTCTTCATTTTGGACTGTACCATTGGTTGTTTGTAGGGGTACCTGTTGAAATATTTGACTGAATAGGAAACAGTGCAGACCCTGATCAGACTGCAGTCGCTGCATGGATGTGCAGGCTGATTTGGTCAGCACTGGTCACAAAAGCTGGCACAAGTGCTTACAGAAATGTATGGGTTTTAATGACAGGATTGAGCTTCGATTCTCTGTTATCATCATTCAATCATATATAATTAAGATAAATGATGCCTCTAATGCTCTCAATGGAAAGAACTTGGCTCAGAGGTTTTCCATGGACACGCCTCTAGCTGATCCAGGGTTCATCAGATAATTAAGATACTTCAAAGTAAATGCTTTTTTCTCATTAAAAATGGGGTGAATTTCTAGCTCAAATTGATATGCCCTAGAGGTAACTGGAAGCCATCATACCTGACCACATGAGAACACTAACTCAATGCAATGTTTGATGCATATAAAACAATATAAATTAAATCAAGGTTTCATGGGTCCATTGCAACTGATAATGCAATGGGTATTAAAATGTGCATTTTATTGTTGATTCTAGAATCTGAATTGGAATTTAACATCAAAACGTGTTTTTTTCCTTTCAAGACTTAAAGTAAAGGTGTAACGATTTATTGCTGCATCGCCACATGCCTTGTTCTCAATGTCAGTGCATCAGATGGCAATGTTGTGATGCAATACAGATTTTATCTTGTGACGCATCAATACGGCTAACAAGTATCGCAATATGCAAACAATTTCTCACACATGTGGTATTTGTTATGTGTTTATACATATGCCGTCGCTTATGTCATTTTTCCTCGAAAAAAAAGTCAGAATTCAGTGGGGTTTTTTTTACTTTCACAATGATAGTGTATTTGATTCTTAATAGTATTTATGCTTTGTTCTTGATATAGTTGCTAACCAGTGTTTTGGAATAAATGAAGCGAACAGTTAAATATGCTTTTATATATAAAAAAAAAAAAAAAAACCTATTGTTTCAAGTATGAAAGAAGTATCATGATACTTAATGTATCACCATTTATATATTGCAATATGCATGCAATTAATTTACTTCTGCAATATGTATCATGAAATTGAAAAAAAAAATCCTGATACAAATAAAATATATTGTGACTAAACAAATGGCAATGCACAGCCCTAACTTGAAGCACAGTTTTCAAACTTCGTTTCATCCATAATAGGTACATATTTTTCCATTACAAAAAGGCTAAAAAGTTTATACTTCAAAATAAGTACATGTACATACATCTAAATGTCAAACTTTCAAATTCGAAATTTTGCAAATGGTTCACAAGAAAGAAAGAGAAAAACTACAGAAAATAAATAAAATCCACCCTAACTGAGAATTTTGAAGACTGATAAAAGTAAGAAAATTATATAAAATGAGAACCCAGGTTCTAATACCATCAGCCTGTGACCATACGTTGCTACATAAGTATGATCATAACAAAAACACACATTAAGTGTATACTGCTCATAATTGAATTATAAAATTGAATCTTTCTTATAATGTACTTGTTACAACATAGTGCCCGGCAACTGAGATTCATTGAACTTTCTTCTACAATCTCCGGTCCACATAATATACTAACTTTTTGTATTCTGATTTTTTTTTTTTAAATGCAACATCTCTTTACCATACACAGTGAATGAGTGGTAACAGCAACCCCACAGTAACAGGGAGGTTGTTGGTTTAATTCCCAGCCATTACAAACCAGCGTTGCTAAAAATGGTAGGACAGAGTGGTGGCTCTGTGGTAAGGCACTGGACTGCTAATCCAAGGGTCCGAGGTTTAAATCCTGGTAGAACCATGGAAAATTTCTGGTCTAACTAGAGGCCTAGCGCTGGTTCATCAAGACAGTGGTTAAAGAGATTTGCATGTATTTGGTTGTATACACTGGGCATGTTAAAGAACCAGGGGGCCTATTCGAAACGAGGTAGGGATGTTCACCCAGATCTCCTGTATCTGTCTGTGTGTAGGTGCACCTGTCTAGAGGTGCTGAGGGAGGGCAACCCAGACAGAACCAAAGTCAGAGTTGCTGGGCCTTAAAGCAGGGCTCAAATTTATTTTTTTCCCCACTCACAAAAAAATGCGAGTGCCCTAATTTTAACTTGCAAATACCCAAACTTACTTGCAAATTAATTCACTTTCATGGAAATTACTTCCAATAGGCTTGTATATTATCAGGATCACTGTTTCACTAATTAATGGATTTTTAAATAATACTTCATTCTGACATTGTTCAATAGATGATCGAAATCAGCATCAACTTGAGGCATTTCCATTGGAAACTAGGACTAGTGTAAAATCCGGCTTCCGAGGTCGATACGAGGGTGTTGGTAACTTTTATTGATGGAAAATTAAATCAATATCGTAATTTAAACTTTAATAATTTGAAACATACAGTCCATTTACGATAATTCGGAATGCGATTTTTCGTTGTGACGGCATTATTCGAATAAATGTCACGGTCCCGTCAAGTTTTCCTATATATCCAACATAAAATAAATGCAACAATTCGTTTTACAATTACTCGGATAAATGTGGCAATTCGAACTTTATTACAGGCTCAACAAGCAATCAAAATGTTGATCAATGACACAATAGTTCGGACGCTGTATCACCGTAATTTACATGCGTGCTTATTTTTCACAGCTATGTGTACAGAAGCTAACTGATTGGCGGTTACTTCAATTAAGGTGATGCAAACCTATGACAGGTGTCACTTGATTTCCAAGAGTGTTTACAAACTGAGTGAATTTTAATTTAACTATACATATCAGTGTGTGTGTTCGAGTCTCACTTTACTTTTGTTGTATGCTCTGCAAGAGTAATATCATGCCATCAATAACAACGATTTGTATATTTACAGATGCATTTGTAAGTTACCATTTATTATTTGAGTAATTCAGTGAAGGGCCCAGGTTACAAATACGGCTTGTAAATAACTGTTTATTGTTGACAATGTTGTGCTTTTATATGTGATTTGTGATTTTTATGCAGAATAAAATAAAACACAAGACATAAATGTGTTCTATATTTTATATACATGTATATCATAAGCCAACAAATTGTCACGACATGTATTTCTTTCAAATACACAAATTGTCCACAGGTAGGAAAACACGGTAATTCGGATGACACGATTTTTCGAAAATGTCAGTCAGTCCGCAGACCGTTCGAATTATCGTAAATGGAATGTAATAAGACAATAAAGTGGTATAAGTATTAGTTAATATTCATAATGGGACATATCAAAGGTAAACAGCAGATGTTTTAACATATATGTGTCTCATGATGTGTACTGTAGTCCACAGAACAGACCCGTGTTTTATACCAGTCATATAAATTACCGGTGTAAGTTTCGCTTGTGATATTTAAAACTAGCCTGGATTGTTTAGTTTTGATGATGCTGTTGATTATTTTATTGACATTATCTCATTTAGATATGTTAAAGAATTTGATTAAGCCAAAATTTTCACTCGCAAAAAAAATGCTTGTGGTTTAAAATGTTACTCGCAAACTTCATTTTCTACTTGCATTTTGCCAATATGCAAGTGTTAATTTTGAACCCTGTGAAAGGTGTTCTCTGACAAAAAACCGCAGCACAATGTACAACACACCTGTGTGCTAGCGCAAACAACAACACCAACAGCTCTAGTTCAAGTACTGGTGGGCTCCATTTCAGGATAATGTGATTTGGTATGGTATCATGCCATTTGTCTATAATGCAGTACTGAGTGAGGTAGCAAATTGTTCAATTCATCTCATCCAATTCCCACTGGATAAGGTAGTAAACAGAATGTTTTGTTACAATGCTATGCGTGCAGCCAACAAATCTTTTCATGAATGATAAAAGCATGATTTAATATCCATGAATAGTAAATTTCAGTCTCTCAAAGTATACTTTCACACTTAACATGTATTCACAAAACTGAGTGCACATGAAATTGCATACAGAGACATTTAACATTGAAGATAAATATGGATTTTACAGTCACATTCTCTCAAATAAAGCAACAATATCAATTTCAAAGCAGTTTATATCTCCAAACCTTTTCTTCTAGTGCTGACAGAATATGTCAATTACTTTTCACACTTCGGTCAGATTCCGGGTCATTTCCCTCTCTAAAGACAAATACTAGAGAATGGTATGACTTAGAGTAGCTATATTTATTGTGGAGATAAGATTGCACATCAACAAAAGTGCACTACAAACACTTAATGCTTGAAATAAATAGCAAAATATTTTAAGTAACCAGCAAAATGCTTGAAATAAACAGTAAAATATTTGAAGTAACCAGCAAAATGCATGAAATGAAAAGCAAAATATTAAAGAAAAAAATCAAAAAAAAATCAAAATCAAAATGCTTGAAAAAGCAAATCACTTGAATTAGATAGCAAACCACTTGAAATAAACAGCAAATTACATAAAAATAACCAGCAAAATGCAAAACACTTTAAATAACCACAGGGACTTGCTTTTTTTTTTTTTTTTTTTTTTTTTTTAAATATTCTACTGTACACATAAATATCAACAAGGGTTTTGGGGGTTGACTGGCTTTAACTCATTTTTTTTTTAAATCTCTTAAATAATCTTTGCAAATCTACTTACAGAATCAATAGAATATGCGTTTCTCTATCAAAATATACAAAAATATTGGAAAACTCATTGCTTATTCATTTGATATATTCATAAATCTGCCAAAAGGACAACAACCTGGACCAGAAGTGAAAGTAAATTTTTAAATGGTTGCAGAAATGGTCAGCGATATTGCAAAAGTAAGTATGTTACCAAGAAACTAAAATAATCGCAATATCGCTGACCATTACTGCAATGTAAAAAAACAAAACCATTCCAAAATTTACTTTCACTTCTGTTGAGTTGACCCTGAAAATAATGTCCACCCTTATTAATATTTATGTGTACAGAAGATTTTAAAAAACAAAAAAAACATACAAGAGTAAGTGCCTGTAAAATAACCTGCTTGAAAAAAAACCAAATTAAACAGCAGCTTAGAGATGGCATACTGCTTGTAATACAAAACAGCAGAACATCTAAATTAGAACAGAATGCTAAAAGCAAGCATTACAAATAAAAGATGAGATCAACAAGGGTTTGTGTTGGTGGGGGGCGGGACAATAGGACAACATTACATTTCTCAGAAGACTATGTGATGCCACACTGCAATAGCTTGTGAATGAATATCTGGGTCCTTGCAACTCATACGTATTTTACAAAGGTACAGTAATGATTTTGGATCCCAAATATATAGGACACACCTATGAAAAACAGGTTTTCCTAACAGAAATAAAGGAAAAAAATAAGACAATGATTAAGTCGCCTCCTCCTCACAACACCCTTTCCTTTTATTAACAACTTAAAAACAACACAATTTTATTATTTCTCTCAAAAATATCAAATACTATAGAGCAAAACTTTGCATAAAGAACTGATTGAACCAGTGTCTGTACAGACTGTGACCACAGTCACTGTGAAGAAATATCCTTCATTAACACAGACTAAGACCACAGTTAATTTTACTATATATTCTATATAAGCATATATACAAATAACAATATCTTTAAGAAAAATTGACATCCAAATTATATCTTTTCAAGAGAAATACTTTAGTATATTTTAAACATGGGATAACCCGACTACTTTTTGACCAATTTAAGGCCAAATAACATACGTATAAATTTAGTGCAAAGGTCAGCCATATATATATCACACAAATTTTCTCAGAAACTCCCCTCTCAGCAATGCTCAACTTCTAAGATTAATGCACAATAAGGCCTCAAACTTTGGCATTTTATGACTATTTTAACTGTGTTCTATAAGATTTAGTCCTTTATTGCATCTCTTACAGTCAAAAATTCACCATAATTCAGCACTAAATAGGGTCACTACTTTCTGTTTAAACACATCCAGATGCAGGGTAACCAAGGGCAGGTAACTGTGGCCTTAGTCCACACAGAGAAACTAAATTCATATACAATCTGAGGATAAAACAAGCTTCTAAACTTTTTGTTCAAAAAACAACATACTGGTAATTATACTACTCACTGTCAGTATTTTTTCATTAGCACACATAAACTCAGTATGCATGGTAGTTATCTCTCCCACCAAACAGACTCCTAACAGTTGTATGACTGACTGAAGAACTGAACTTAAACAGTCACCATTACGACAGAGTTATAGACAAGTAATAATATAAACAATTAACATGTAATAAGGTTCTAATTAATCATGACAAAGCTCAGTGTGCTGACAAAAAGATCACGGTTAGATCAATTTTGAAAAAGAAAAGCCAAATACAAGAGGTGATTCACGAATTTTATCTGTATCTTATCCTTTCAATAGCAAACTACACATATATGTTACACATAGTTGTGATTTCAACATGGGTAGACGTAAAATTGACTCAAGTTTAGAGGGTGTTATAGAATACCTGTTGAAGAAAGGAAATTCCTATAGAAGCATAAGGAAGGAGCTAAAGGGGCAGGGGCATGATGTATCTTTGTCCACAATACATAGAGTAAAACATTCCATCGGCAAATCTCGAAATCCTAATACTAAAAAGCCGAAACCGGGTGAGTTTCGTAGGCAACCTACTAAGTCAACTGATGACGTCGTTCGTAAAGTCGCCATTTTTATTCAAACGGTAAATCCTCTAACCCAGAGAGAGATGGCACAACGTTTAGGTGTATCTCAGGCTACTATTAACCGAATTATTAAATGTGTACTGCAATGTAAACTTCGCAAGAAATGCAAAGTTCATAAGCTCAATGCAAATCAAATTGAGAAAAGACGTCAACATTCATGGCAACTGTATATACGTTTAAATAACAACCAGTGGAAAAAAATTTTGTCACCACCAACGAGGCAATGTTTTATCTCGGTGGCAGTTATGGTCGTCGTCGTGTTTGTTATTACTGTAAAGGAGTACATGATGTTTCAAAACTTAAGTTTGTAAAACGTGATTCGTTTGCTCCAGGATTCATGGCCTGGGCAGGTGTAAGCTTCCATGGTAAAACGGATATCCGTATTATTGATAAAGGTGTTAAAGTCAATTCAGACTTCTATATCAATAAAGTTCTGAAGCCTTTTGTCATTAAAGATCTTGCCAGAATGTTTCCTGGAGACCAAATTAAAGACATGGTCTTCCATCAGGATAGTGCATCCAGTCATACCTCAAAACACACATTTGCATACTTGCGTCAACAAAAAATCAACTTTGTAACGCCTGAAGAATGGATGCTCAAAAGTCCTGATGCAGCACCAATTGATTTTGCTATTTTGGGTATCTTAAAACGACGTTTACAAAAACGTAAAATATACACTTTGGCAGGTCTTAAACGAGCATTAAAGGATGAATGGAAAAAATTAGAACCAACAGTTATAAATAAAACCTTGCAGTCATGGCCAAAGCCATGTAGACTCATTTACAACATGCATGGATCACATATTGAGCATTTGTTACAGTAAAATGCATATCAGTTTAAAATTATATGTTGTTGTAAAGTGTTTCAAAATTCGTGAATCACCTCTCGTATAACCTGGGTAGGAACATGAGACAGCTTCAACTGCAGGACATCTTTTGACTTCTGATGATGAAGAAAAACAAATCCAGCAGATAAAGCTGGAATGGCTGGGCTTGGGCAGAGTTGCCACACCTGAATGAAATGTGAATTTGAAGAAAATTGTGCATATTTATAAACACACAGCCCATTAAGTCTATAATATACACTTTTCTAATTTACCTCAGAATCCAACATTTCTTGCTAACCATAAAATATAGGATTTTTATTAAAATATAAGATATTTAGCTGAAATATAGGAAAATATAGGACTAATCCCAAAATATAGGAATTTATAGGACACTTGACACCCCGCATTCAGTTTCAAGTGTACTGTGTATCATTATGTCTGGATAAAAGCTTGTCTCTCCTGAAAACAATGGGTGTATAGTCTTTCCCTCCAAGTTCATACAATGAACAGGACATTTTCATAAAGAATGAATAAAGCCATTAATGCAGCAGAGAAATTCTGATCTAGAAAAAAAAAGGTGGTAAAATGTTACTGTACAATGTCATCTTGACATGAAAACACATTGGAGCATGTTAATATTTAATGCAATGTCATGATGGGGCTTCAATATTCAATACCATTTATATGCAGCAGCGATGAATATTTGATGCAATAAAAGCAGATAACAACTTAAGAAGCTTTTATCAATACCCGAGCAGCAACCTGGCATAACTGTGGCCAATCCCCGGTCACCATTGGTCACTGTAGAGCACTCAGTAATTAGTCTATGAAAGTTTGCCGACTCAGCTAATATGTGATCATCTGCTAGTTCTGACTCTGGAGCCTGCTTAATATTTCCAAACTGAGTTTAAAGTTTATTTAGTTTGTGCTGATTTCACACAAGTTCTTGTAATTTCTATGAATCAAGTTTGAGGGTGCGGATCTTAAGAATCTTAAGCACTTGGAGAATCCATATATCCCGACTTGTTACTCACTTAAGAATATGACTGTGAATTGAATCAAACCCAAGTTGCAAAAGTGAGAAACACAGGTTGTGTTACCCATGGATGCACAATCCAAACATCCATATTGTATTAGTAACTGGAAGAACATAGCAATACTGAGTTATATTGCCTATACTTCAAGCCAGCCTTGACACTTTACACTTTACAACTAACATGAAGGACATGCTGTTAAACCTAACCATGTTTAATTTCTTAAATGCGCTTGTCCTTTCTTCATTTTTGACTGTACCATTAGTTGTTTATGGGGATGCATGTTATTTTAGACTGTAATAATAGCTAACAGTGCAGACCATGATCAGACAGCTCAGACCTTGGGTTTGCACTGGTTGCAAAGGCATTCACATGTCCATGAAAAGGCACAGAGCATTATCAGGAATAATAACAAACTCCTTCAAAGTTATCTCCCTTTTTCCTCACTTTGTGGGGAATCACTGCCAAAGATTCAAAAAGTGTTTGAAAACTACTGTATCATTTTCAGCATATCTTCACATAATGTAGAAATTTTGACAGCTGTTGTGAAACAGTATACAAACAAAAGCCAATAAAGAAAAATAAAAAAAAATAAAAAAAATAGTTATTTGAGGTGGCAACTGAAAGGGGAAGTAACTTCTGGGTAGAATTTCTATTCACTAGTTTAAGAGAACAACATTCCAGCTTTCTATAGAATTGTTTCAATGTATTAACGCGATTCTCATAAATTTTTTCCAATATTAAAGAAATTTTTTTTTTTTTTAAAAGACAAAAATAACCTAGAATCTCCATTAATGTCAGAGTTACCCTCATTGTCCCTAGTGAGAACACAAATTGCCAAAGGTTTAAAAGGTGTTGTTGATGTATTGGGGTTTACTGTCGCTGCGATAGTATTTCAATTATATAGCGACGTCCAGCTAATTACAGGTGGAATAAGACCCATAGTACACAGAGTTACCCGGGTAGAACCACCAACCTACCAGCTGGAAGGCTTCCTCACATGAAAAATCCAAAGTTCCTACCGGGATTCGAACCCACAGCGGTGAGAGGCTGAGAGATTTGTAGTCCACGACTGTAACCGCTCGGCCACGGCGGCCCCTTTAAAAGTAAATACAGTATGTAAAGCTGTAATTTGTTCCCAAATGTAATTTTCCAGGCTGATCTGATATCAGCTACATAGGTTACTTTTTGATAACTCTTGAGTGGTCAAGGATTAATTTTGCTGTACCATAATATCTGAACTAACCAGTCCAGTTGTCTAGTGTTTAAAGAATCAGTGCTGGAATAAGGAGGTTGTGGGTTTTATCTGTGGCCGGGTCATAACAGAAATGAAATAAATGGTACTGATATAGCTCCCTTTTTGGGCGCTTAGCAGAAATGGTAGTTCCAGGAATGGATAGTCCTTTGTCAGAATAATGTGACAGGGTGTGGTATCGTGCCACATGTCTACGGCGTGATACTGCAGTGTGGCATCACTATATCTGTCTCAAGTAGACATAGTCTCCAAATGACTGAAATACTTTCAATGGGATGTTAAACCCAATAAACAAATAAACATAAACTTCACCAGTAGAAATTCAAATTAAGTCTGTAACCATGCATGGCTTGGTGTGTTTTTATTATCACTTTCCACCCATAACATCAAAATTAAATGAAGTCCTCCATTTAGCAAAGGATTAAGTAAATTAACTTTATCAACCTTGAAATCTAAACATTCAATAAAAAACTATTCTAAGATTTACAATTTGAGTATTTGGTAAAAAACTAAGTTAATTACATATTCATAAAGATGCATTTACAATAGTTTTGCACCAAGGCCTTCAATTAACTAGATGTGGGTGTTCCTCGGAACACTTGTGTCGCCTGCATTTAAGCATGTTTGATGAAAGAATTGACTAGAAAATCGATCTTTTGACAAATTATTGATAAAGCATAATCTATTTTGTGAGGTACAAAATAACACACACACACACATATATATATATATATATATATATATATATATATATATATTTTTTTTTTTTGGGGGGGGGGGGGGGGGGGAAATAAAATATTCAAATAGTGCAATATGTAATAATTTTCCCGAGCACTTTCGACTATACAGTCTTCATCAGAGGAGTGTCAGAATGACTATGAATTCAAAACATTAACTGTAAGAAAAATTATGACGTCATTAAGCACTTATGACGTTAATTATATATATGTTGCAAGTTTGTAGTCATCATTATCATTATTGAGTTATCATTCTTGTGTACTGCACTCAGACCAATGAGATCTATCTACTATAAATGTTTAAGGCAACACTTTACAAGTTATGCACCACACAAGAATTAAATCCAAAAAAATAAACAAAGGGAAATTACTCCAAAAATACAACAGTTATCATTCTTGCACAATGCACTCCATGAGATCTTTCCACCTGTGAGGTTTAAAAACCAAATTTTATGAAGTTTCAAGTCAATACCTCAAATACGTTTCGAGTTATGCCGGACAAAAATAAACTAAAATCAACAAAGGGAATAACTCAGAAAATAGAAAGTCAGAGTTATCATTCTTGTGCACTGCACTCCACCTCAATGTGATCTATCCATGTTTTAAGTTTCAAGGTGATACCTCAAATACTTTTTGAGTTATGGTCCGGACAAAAATAAAATCTCAGAATCAACAAAGGGTAATAACTCAGAAAATACGAAAGTCAGAGTTATCATTCTTGTGCACTGCACTCCACCTCAATGTGATCTATCCATGTTTTAAGTTTCAAGGTGATACCTCAAATACTTTTCGAGTTATGCTCCGGACAAAAAAGTGTGACGCCGACGACGCCGACGACGACGACGACGACGGACAAAGTGATCCCTATGTGTCTGCCATGCTATGCAGGCGACACAAAAATAATCATCATAATATTGGAACAATTAATCCTATGTTGTTCTATGCATAATCAATTATCCATCCTACACTCCAATTAATGATAATATTGTTATCACATAACATACACACGGCAGGTGCATGCCATTGTTTTTCAAAACCGCATTATGTAAATGATAGATATTTTTGCCTTGCCTTTTGTTATGCATAAAGCTTTTACATCAAAGAATATACCGACGACCTTGTTTGTGGTCACACAATATACACTCATTAAAATATAATGCCCCCTTTAATAAAGCCTTCTTCTGGGAGTGAGACATCATTAATTTTGTACACAATACACAGTCATGCTTCTTTATTTCAAGCTGTCATTTGGGAATACTTCAATTTCAGTTGGATAGTGTGATATCAGATATAAAACACTTCATGGCTTAGAAGAGATTTCACAAATGGACGTTTGCAGATTTGAACCACAATGGGCTATTTTTTTTTCCTGTTTCACTCATCTTTGCATAATTATTTTCTTCCCTGTGATTATTTCACAGATGTTAAAAGAAAATTTTCAGGACAGTCAGCGCATTATAAGTATTGTCATAGGAATAGAATACATCCTACATGTGCTATCATGAAAAAGAAAACATGTAGAAGTCCTTTGTACAACTAGAAAACATATTTAGGAGAGTTTAACTATTGAATTGTTGATACTTTTCTGCTTAGGTTTAACATCCCACCAATGATATTTCAGTCATTCTGAAACTTTGCCTACAATGAGAGAGTCCTGTAAAAAAAAATGGCTACAGCTGACCAGGCTTGTCCACCATCAAGCCAGGCCATAGTTAAATATAAATGGTTACAAATGGTTTGTGTGGACTAACCATGGACTACTATAGTGATTGACTAATAATCAACAAAGCCAACCATAGAAATTCAGGTTGACCTTACTAATGACATACCTTACTATCCCTGACAACGGTTTAACTCTTAAGATAGTCATCTGACCATGTTTAGATTATTTTGTTGCAGCTCTGAATTTCATATGCCTGCAGATCTGTATTCCTATCTTTTATTCCATTATATTTAAGAAAATTCTAGATTATCAAAAATAAGTTTTCAACAATATATCCATTTTACATGTATTTGTTTTCTACAATTACTATCATAATTTGCAATATAAGAAACAGCTGTTATGTAAATTGGAAGATATACTTAAACTGAATTGCAAAAGTTAATTCCCTTGCCTTATTTGCCACCATATTAGGGAGTCATGATCAATGCTGTAAGCGATGGTTTATTTGATTTGATTTATTTGATCTCAGTCTAATTTCTCTACAAACATTCACTTCAGCAGTTCTAAAATTTAACATTTCTTTCAAGTTCACTTGGAAACGAGTTCTTAAAAATTACACTAAATCCCTCTGCATGGTTCCCAAAGATTCCAACAGCTTCATACACCTCGGACGGTACCCTGTAGAACTCCATTATCTACAGACACACCACAGATGTTGCTTTTGTAGCTAGATGAAACATTCAATAATCAAATGAACTCAGGGCTCAAAATTAACACACTCACATTTCGGCAAAATGCGAGTAGAAAATGAAGTTTGCGAGTTATTTTTTAAATCACTAGCATTTTTTTTTTGCAAGTGAAAATTTTGACTTAAACATTTTCTTAAACATGTCTTAATTAGATAATTTCAATAACATAATCAATAACATCATCAAAACTAAACAATCCTCGCTTGTTTTTAAAATCAAAAGCGAGTAGAAAATGAAGTTTGCAAGTTATGTTTTAAACCACTAGCATTTTTTTTTGCAAGTGAAAATTTTGGCTTAAACATTTTTTTAAACATGTCTTAATTAGATAATTTCAATAACATAATCAATAACATAATCAAAACTAAACAATCCTCGCTTGTTTTTAAAATCAAAAGCAAAATTTACACCAGTAAGTTGTTGTATGACTAGTATCAAACGCGGGTCCGGTCTGTCGACTACGTTACACAACACGAACACATATATATGTTAAAACATCTACTGTTTTCAATTAATATTTCCCCTAATGAATATTAATACTTGATACCGCTTTATTTTCTAATTATAATTCTAATTATTTAAGTTTAAAATTACAATATTATTTAATTTTCAATCAATAAAAGATATCCATAACCTCATAATGACCACGTAAGCCTTTTCTTACACTAGTCACGGTTTCCAATGGAAACGCGTCTGACGCTGATTTCGATCATCAATGGAACAATGTCAAAATGAAAGATATTCATTTTTTTTTATTACATCTTGTGATGTCAATGAACTTTGCAGAGAATCTAAAATCGACAAACCGAAAAAAGCACATAGATCTAACGCACTGGCGATAAAGACAATGAAGAAATGGGAGAAGGAGTTGGTTGACAAACTTAACCCTTTCCCTCATATAGACTCATTTTGACGCACTCAGTAGGTACCACATAAAGCCTGATCTGCAGAAAACCACAGTTAAACCTTACCAAATTTAATTACAAAATACTCATTTCCAGACCACTAAGGAGCAGCGAACAGCATAAAACCTGATCAGCCTGCGAGTTACTCGCAGGCTGATCTGGTTTTATGCTGTTTGCATAGGTCTTTTCATGGTGTCCTCTATGAGGGAAAGGGTTAAAATAGAGTCCGGGCTCAAAATTAACACTTGCATTTTCGGTTAAATGCAGTAGAAAAAAAAAGTTTGCCAGTTATGTTTTAAACCACTCACATTTTTTTGTGAGTGGGAAAAAATATTAAATTTGAGCCCTGGAACTGTTGACCTTTTTCTATATTATTATTATATCTCTATTTTTCAATGAAAGGAAAGAACTGAATATGCCTTTGAGAGATATGTCTAGAAAACTTAATTTAATAGAGAAATTATGAAAGAAATGGTCATGTAATGAGATTTAAAAATATGTCTCACTTTCATAATTATAATCCAATTTTGTTTCATCCTCTTAATTTTAACCCTCGAAATCAAGCATTCATTGGTCAAAAAGGCAAGAGAAGATGTGGAGAAAAAGACAGTAACTTGTCTGCACAACACATGTATTGACAGATAAACAAAACTTGTTAGACCCTTTAGGGTTTTTTAAAATAATTGCAGCAGACGGCTGTCTGTTTAGAAAAGGCAGTCTGTGATGAAAGTGCAAACCCTGAAGATATAAATTGATTTTGAAATCTTTGGGGGAAAAAAGTAAATAGATTGAGACTATCTGCTGGCTGCTAGCTCTTCTGGAAACACAATTGTCATATATTTTAATTCATCAAAGCTAGGACAAAAATGCTGAACCAGTTTCATATCTTTTTGCAATGACGTCATCAGTGACTCTTTCATAAATACTTCTGAAATCTTATTTCAAAAAGTGACTTATGGGAACTATCTTTAATTTTGAACAACACTGACACGGAAATCAATCTGCAAGCTCTTCTTTTTGTATTTTAAGTCACTCTCAAATTTAATCACCATATTTGCAAACAGTATTGTTGTTACTTTCACTCAAAGATTAACAATATATATTGTTGTTTCTTTTGCTCAAGTATTTACAATATTGTTTCTTTTGCTCAAGTGAACTGCCCTATTTTAATGTACATAGGGAGGATTCTGCTGACAGGCAAAATAAGTATTCAAGTATTACTAAACCTTCCAGGGGGAGATCCACCAAACCCCCCTTCCAGGAGGGGTACCCCCTCCTGTATTCTCCCCCTATTTGTCGCCAAGCAATGCATGTGCCCCTTTGGGCCACTAGCACCCTGCCCTTTTTCAAATCCTGGCTGGAGTACTGTAAATGCTATGTATAACTGGTGGAATTTGAGCCATCTCTGATAAACAGCCAATTTTTACCTGATTAAGAAATGTAGATACAACATTTATTGAATTTTAAGATGACCTCATGTATGAAACTACAATATGCATATCTACTTCATCAATCCTTCTAGATTGCACTTTGAAAAAAAAAAAATATTCACAGAGAAATTTTTTCATATTCATATTTTGAACTTAACGGTACATCAAGCATCTGCCTGCTCAATACAGATTAATAAATAATGAGTACGGCCCAGTCTGTTTAGCAACAAGAGATTCTACACAACCAAGAAATCAATGTAGGAGATTAGCCATGTTAAACAATTGCACCTAATGGGATTCCCTGCATCACAGTATGTTATAAATATCTAAATTATAAGATAACCATCTGTTATCACAGATTACCACACATGTGGCCATTATACCACCTCTATCACCTACATCACGGACAATGCACATGATTACATATCTCAAGGATGTAGTGTCCATTACACAATACACACATGTACAAAAGATTCCAGAGGAAGTTTATAATTTGGACCTCTGAGAACATCCTTGAACTTACAATTACAGTTCTTGATTAAAAAAAATTCCTGGACTCCTGGGGACTCCTGGCTGAAGAAACATGAACCCCTCACAGTGGGTATCTTTATTTCAAGCTTGGCTGCTCCCCCGTGTTTAAATGAATATTTAAATGGAGCTGAAGATATAAATTGATTTTGAAATCTTTGGGGGAGAAAAGTATACTATCATTATAAAGTATCAGTGAGGAAAGGATGTATCATTTAAATGCAGTTTAATATTTAATATACAAATTAGAAATATCTTTGGTAGCTTTGGTAGAAAAAGGGGGTATAAATACTCATTACCCCATTAACTCTCAAAGTCATTGAGAAAATGGCCAGGTTTTATAGTGCTTCAGGGACATAGATAGTGATACCAACTGATATATTCACATGTGCGTAACATAATTTTCAAGATTACGATTGCTTGGAAGACTGACCATATACATGACAGTAAATTGCATGAGTTCATTATGAAATTAAACCTGCTAACATCCCAGGTCACCTAGCTATTTCCCCTGTGTTTGATACCCTGATAATCATCAATGTCTCTGAGAGAAAAGATAAAGGTACCACTGTATATATCCTGCTTTCTGATCGGGGTTTTTTCAACCCCTTTACCTCATGAATATTCATGCACAAAATTGTGACTTTATGAAAATCAATTTCCTGAACTTTAAAGCTGCTTGTTCACAGATGGTCAAAGACAAAAAAATTGATTTTTAACTATATGTGTTTATTGCGTCTATCAATACCAATCTACTGATGCAATGTTACCCAATGCAAGCATCCGTGATCGTAAAAATATCGAGTGGTTTACCCATCACGGGCAATACCGTCACAGACAGTACTGAAACTATATTTAGACTAATAAAACCTATATTTAGATTCATTCACTTTTTCGTGTGTGTGCTAACTTCATAGGATGAACTTACAAAATCGTTACCCTGAACTAGTAAAGACGCCATTTTGCTGAACGTACACACTCGTTGACGACAACATTAACAAAACGCATGAACAATAAAGAATCATTCAATTGTTTATAAAAATAACTAATTTGTATTAGAGCTGGGTCAATTTCATCGATGCGTCAATATATCGCCTTTTTTGGCTGACGATACAGAATCGTGATTCTTACCTCAAGAATGGATTTTCAAAGGAAACTTCAATGGATGAAAGTTTTTGGTGTAACCAGCAAAATTGAATATGCCACTTGGTCTGCCGCTTATATCTCAAGTATTATTACGGTAGATTGAGATCATAGAAACACAGATGTGGAAATCTAATTTACAGCAGAAATCTATTAGTTGGCCATGTCAGAACTACATTATTTATATATTATCAAGTATCGTGATACTGTAACGTATCAGGCCTACAATATTGTGATACTTTTTTGCTGGTGATACCCAGCTCTAATTTGTATATTCCACATATCTTCGTCAATTATCTAACGTTTCCCAAAGACCTTCCGTATATCTCCTTTAGAAAGGAAATGATGATGTAGCATAAAATTGGATTCTAAATTTTAAAGCATCATGATGTAAATGTTGTCTAGGATAATTAAACGTACAGTAAATAGAAAAAGAGGATCTCCATTTCTGTCAGTGTATACCTGTCATCTGTCTAAAAAGGCCTTTTAACCTGAAAACATTATGACCCTATTGAAAAATAATTGTGTCATTTTTGTGTCACCTGCTGTAAGTAGAGGTGACACATAGGGATCACTTTTCTGTTGTCTGTCTGTCATCTGTCTGTCAGTCACACTTTCTGTCACGTTTAAACAGGTGACACGAGTGTTCCAAAGAATACTTTTGTTCATAAAATGCATAAGATAATGTATTTATTATCATAAATGATCAGACACAGAAGGTCATTTAAGGTGAATGATCTACTATCAATATGACATTCTTTTTCTAACATATTTATCATCTTAATTGAACCTGAAAAGAAAGTAGAACCACATAGACTTTAGAAGTGAATAGTAACTGAACCTAAACAGAGAGTAGAACCACATGGACTTTTGAGGTGAATGGTAACTGAACCTAAACAGAAAGTAGATTCACACTGACCTTTTAGTTGAATGGTCTACTATCTATATGACATTTTATTTCATTTCTATTTTTATGGCTGTTTAAATGAATTAATATGGGAATAGCTAAATGGCCTTCTGTACTGATTAAGGAGCTAAAAATGGCTGTTTTATAACTAAGAATAAAATTTCTAGATATTTATCTGTAAAACTGAACTTGATACACAGTTCAAGGGTTTCAGGATGGTAGGCTTTGATCAAAGGAGTGTGCTCTAATGATTGATATATATAAATTGACATTGGTGTGGGAAGGAAGGAAAGACTTGGAGATATGGGAAGATTGGGAAATGTAGGATTGTTATGAGAATGTAATGGCAAAAGGGGAAAGGGGAAAGGGGGGGAATGGAGGACATAGGCAAATGTATGGGAAGGGGGACATTATGGGAATGTGAGGACATAGGCAAATGTAGGGACATTATGGGAATGTGAGGGTATAGGGCAAATGAAGGGACATTATAGGAATGTGGAGTGTAGGGCAAATGTAGGGGACGTGGGGTGAATGTAGGGACATATAATGGAAGTGAGTTGGCATATGGCAAATGTGAGGAAAGAAATGAATGTATGAGAATTATGGGAATGTAGCAATGTTAGGTGTATGTTGGTACATATTTTTTTATTTTTAGTTCTGAAATTGAAAACTCTAAATATTCTTGGGTCAAATTTAATTAAATTGAGTAGATTTATTAATTTCAGTTAATGGGGGAAGTTGTATACCTCACTCTCTTTCTCTGTACTCTGCTATGTTTACGATAAAAAAATGACACAATGGGACGATTCTATCCCTTTTACGTGACACATTTATAAATGCAAAAGATCAGTATCCTCCACATGTGCTGTGTGATGGACTACAGTTTTGTACGAACTGTAGTCCATCTCACAGCACATGTGGAGGATACTGATCTTTGCATTTAAACAAAATTTACTTACCGGGCTTCTCTTTTTCAGTGTGAAGTTCTTCCACAGTAGCAAGACCATCTGGCGAAAGAACCCCATGTTGTCTCGGTGAATTGATGGAAGATGCCTCTGTAAAAAATGTGTTGAGCTCAACCAAAATACACAACGGAGAATCGCAGTGTTGCAAACATCGTTATCTTATTGTTTCGAGATGACGTGCAATTTTTCATGCAAACTAATTCCATTTATTCGAAATAAACCATGTAGCAGTGCAGTAGATTATGAGCACATATAAACTGTTTAATAAAATATCTACCGTATGATAATTGTCATTTCACCATATCGCCATTACACAGAAATAACACATCACGTGATCTGATAATATACATCGATTGGATGACGTCACCCCAAATCTTAAAATAGTAACAAAACACGTGGATTTGTTTATGTAGTCAGCTGATTTTGATAACAAAGAAACCCTCTCGCACAAAGGATTTCCTGAGGGTTAAATTGTGTATCGCTCGCATATGTGATCGGGTGTATTATTTTGCTATTGCGTTTTATCTTTTTTTCAAAAACAGTCAATCGATTCCCTTATGATAACAGACCCTTGTAATATTGAGCTCGGGAATTAATGTAGAATATGTATATGAACATAAAATATCGCCTCTTTGATACTCTCTCTCTCTCTTTCCCCCTCTCTCTCTCTCTCCCCCCCTCTCTCTCTCTCTCACACACACACACACACATAGTGAGTGCAAACATTGTTCTTCAACACAAGTTGTACTATGCAGTATTATAAAAAGAATTGCCATGAGTTAAAATTATAAAAAGCCGTTTTCAGAGTTGAAGTTGTTTTTCAATACATAAACAGTTTAATAAATTCTCTCACTTTTACATGGATCCTTCCTGTTTTTACGAGAGCAATTAGCTTTAAAAGTTCAATGATCTGAGAAATGCAAATATTTTCTAAAAACTACATTCTAGATCATAAGAAGATATGCAAGGAAAAAAATAAGTATAATTCATTTTTGTGTGAGTGTGATGTGTATGTTGTTGATTTCGGTAAGTACTTAGTATACAGACATTTTATCTTTTAAGCTTGTTAGAGTACTGAAAGAAAAAAAGAGACTCATACAACTTTAAAGGCTAAATAATATATATTTCATGTCTTTAAAAGGGACTAAAATCAATGCAAAATATATTCTTTACAATATTATTTTATTTCTTTAAAACTATATCACATGAGGAAATATAATTATGCAGGCTTATTTGATATCATAACTAAATTTTACTGACCGTCCCTATATATTCATAATCTAAGCTAATAAAGAAGAATTTGAAAGCTATCTAAAGGTATTTTCTTGGAATGACCCGACATTATTGCACTTAAAAAAAAATGAAACAAAAAATCCTAACTCAATCATAGTATCAGAATACGCTCGTAGGTATACGCATTTGCACTAACTTTTCAATCAAATTAGCGTATCTAATATGTAACACTTTAAATATCTGTGTTTTAAATTTACTATTAGCATCACTTTAATTTACTTACCATGGTGGTGTTCTGACAGCCTACCAGCCTTTGAGAAATCCTATGCTTAGATCATGACCATACACTTTCTATTTCTATATGCATAGAGCCATACCCTGAATCATCCACAGCGAAGTGAACCACTTGTGTTTTTATCCGCGCGGAGAGCAATGGACCCTGTTTTATAAAATTCAATTTCCAAGCGTATGCTGTAACTCTGGCCAGATGCCTGGATCCAACGTTAGACAAACACTACTGAGAGCATCGATCAGGGTAGCTAATTATCGAGTTCAACCGGGGGAGAAATCAAGGCCTCTATTATAGTACTGTTTTCTTCGGATTCACTGCTATTTGTTAATTGAATTTTCACCTTTTCTACCTGACAGAGAAAGGTTTACATACTTATTGCTTTATTGCTTTATTTAATAGTGATAACAGTACAGTTCTAAGAAATTTTGCGTTATATATCTATAAGTCGTTTCAAATTAGAAATGAAGTTTTGTACTTGAATTAATATACAATATATATGTTAATATTGTATATTGATTTTATTTTTTTCTATCTATGTATTTCATGTATTACGTTATTTTGATTGTTGATTGTACCTTCTCCACCCCCCCCCCCTCTCTCTCTCTCTCTCTCCTTTGTCATTATGTGATGTTTGATATTTAAACACTATCTTTGCTGTCTGTCTTGCTATGTATGTATATTGCATTTGTACCACTTGGGCAAGTATGCCTACTGGTTTAAATAAAATATATATATATATTCTTTATATTCATATGTGGTGTACCTTCGATGAAATAGAGGTCTGGACACGCATGGATTTTGCTATAGTTGCTAGGTTTTTAATACAGTAAACAAATTCTATGAACTACCGCGTAAAAACAACAACAATAACATTGATTGAATACACACACACGGTCACCGGAAAGTATATCAAAGATGCTTTGAATATTCTATATCAAGAACATAAAACAACAAGAACTCATATCACCAGGTTTAAAGAGTGAAGTATGACCAAGAAGATAACTTTAATGTGTGGATTCTTGATTTGGTATTAAATACTGAAAACGCTCTCGCCATAGGTGTATCTTGATCGACTCTTAATTAAGATGCACATTTTTTGGGAGGGAGGAATGGGCAAAATGTAATATATCATCAGATACCCACAGTCAATTAGTTCCGTTACTCTCCATTCAGTATTTCAGTCATTTGGAGACTATGTCCACTTTAGACAGAAATGTTGCTGCCACATTGCAGTATAACGCCCTAGACATGTGGCACGATACCACACTCAGTCACATTAGCCTGACACCGGGCCAACCAGTCCTGGAACTACCCAAGTAAGAAACTACCATTACCATATTAACGACTTTGGTATGTCGTGGTCATATTGTCAAGGGACATTTGAAGTACGCGTAGATAAACATTGTACTTTTTTGTACTCTTTTGTAACATACTAATTCTATCAAAATTTATAATGACCTCTGTTTTATATAAAAAAAAATACATTGTACATGTATTTATATATGTAAGTGGGGAAGTTTAGTCTTGTCGTCGTGAACGTACACCGCACTCAAAACACACTCATCTTGATGTAGTGCACATTGTACGAGAAAAAGTACCCCTTATCCATATTTATTTATTGCACATTGACATAAACATGTGTCAAAGCAGACCTGTCACTCGTGTTAACCCTTTCCCTCATATAGACTCATTTTGACGCACTCAATAGGTACCACATAAAGCCTGATCTGCAGAAAACCACAGTTAAACCTTACCAAATTTAATTGTAAAATCCTCATTTCCAGACCACAGAGGAGCAGCGAACAGCATAAAACCTGATCAGCCTGCGAGTTACTCGCAGGCTGATTTGTATGCTGTTCGCATAGGTCTTTTCATGGTGTTCTCTATGAGGGAAAGGGTTAAGGTAATTTAAACTATCCATCATTAAATTGTGATCATGGTCCATCAAGTGACCGAAGTAATTCTTTAGTAAAAGTAAGCCTTTTTAGACTGAGAGCAACATAGCATATAACTCCAAGTCAACGGATGCTTGCTGAAGTTTTTTAAGCACTTGAAGGACCATGATTATAATTTAATGATGGATTGATTACCTTAACGGATGTAAGTCATGATATTATATAACCACAGAACATAAATAACAAAGGATAAACATGCCATGGCCACAATGAATGGAACACGTCGTTGCCCCATCCGCTAACAACATCCACTAACTCCGCCACAATACACAATACCACATAAAACTTTATATAGGGCTTTCAGTTAAAGAACACAAACACTAACCCAAACCAACAACCATGTGCTTTATTTTTATCTGTACGAATGCAAGTCTGACCTTTTTCTATATACACGTTGTATATGGATGCAACTGAAGGCTTTATGATGTAATATTTTATTGCACTTAAGATCTGACTCGAATTTCACCAACATTGCTTATCTCTAAGTAATTCCTTTTGATACTTAAGGGCGAATATCATTATGATTGTTTTTATGATAAAATATTTAAGTATCTTATTCCTAGTTATAGAGGGTAATAATTCAAGTGAGCTTAGTCATGTCCTTGAATATTTTATCAAATAGGAATGATGTGATGCGTCTCTACCTTGTTTAAGAATAAAAGTACAGTCAAACCCTCCTTAAGCAGTCAGTCAAGTGGTTGCCGTTAGATGAAGGTTAAACATATAACGAAATGCTAGTTTGGTGATATAAAAACTGACCGCAAATGCAGGTTGACCGCTTCATACACGTGGCCGCTAATACAGGTTCAACTGTATATGTAATACTTAGCTCTAAATAGTGTCGTCTGGTGTAATATTATGAATATATGTACTGTTCATTAATTAATTAAATTAATTAATTAACTAACTTATCTCACAATTTAATTTTGTCAGCCAGTATCAATCATATGTTCACGTTGTATTTATTATAACAACAAGATGTGAACCAATCCTCGCCAAACCTACATTGCTCTTTTTATGTAAATGACAGAAAAAATAAACGTCTTAATACTGTTTAAATGTCTTATACCCATGTTGTATTATATGTATCTGGATGAATAGAATGTATGTTCTGTTCTTTTAGTAGCATTAGTGTTTGTCGTCATCATAGGCTGTTACATTACATTTTTATGCCCCGCCAACTGCGTTGCGGGGTATATAGATTTTCGGTCCGTGAGTGCGTGCGTACGTTCGTTCGTTCGTCCCACCTCAGGTTTACCTTTGTGTTTAAGTTGTTTTTTTTTTGTATGAAGATGACACCAAACCTTCATGAAACTTGGTACATATATATATCATGGTGGCTGACTGACATAAATGTTTAATGAGGGCCTATCCGCATATAATTCACTCCAAGTCTAAACCCCGGGGTGTGGCCCGCACTCCTTAAACCTTGAAGTTTTTTTTTCTTTTTTCATTTTATTTTTTGATGCTAAAAGGGTGAAATTTGGAAATGTCATAAATGTTATGAGGTATAATTTTTAGAAAAGGAATATTTTCTTTTTGATGCCAAAGATATTGGGGATATTGGTGTTGCCTGGAGATGTGGAAGGGTATTTTGTTGCTCTGGTGATGGATTGCCAGACAGCCGTTGTTTGTGGGAGTTGTGTGTGTGTAAGGGGGGAGGGGAAGGGGCGTGAACTATGTCATCCTTTTTCTTCTTTTTCTCCGGTCGAAGCCGCGCAACGGAGGTGCCACGGACCAGCCCTACTGAAACCGACGAACCGACCTTCTGTGCTGTCTGAAAATGGGTTTAATGGGCAAAGTTTTTGTTCAATTAAACGGTCCCAATGCACTAGGTATTGTAACTGTGTTTAAATATTTGGTGTGGTATCAGTGTCACAGAAACACATTTCCTTGTTGTCCATGTCTGCATCTTCAGCACATGCACTATGTGAATTACTTATAACATTTCCAGATACGCGATTTATTCAAATAAAATACAAACAGTAAATTTAAAACTGATAGGCAAAAACGAAATATTCGGAAAATCGTAAGTCTTGATATACCGAGGATATTTCCCCTCTGTCTATTTCTCAGCACCGGTACTCAGAATCCATCTTGAATAGAACAAGATGTTCAGATAATCAATCCGTGGAAACCTATTTATCAAGGTAATCCATCTATCATTAAATTATAATCAGGGTCCTTCAAATACTTAAAAAGACTTCAGAGCAGATGCAAGCTTCCATTGACTTTGACATGTTACCATAATAATCGCCGTGTTTCAGTGGTAACGTTCCCGACTACGGATCCGAAGGTTGTTGGTTCGAACCCCAACTGGAAAAGGATTTTTCATCCTCTAGGCGCAAATAACTGGTCCAACCAAGGAACCGTCGAGGGGGATTAGTATAAGTTGTAAGATCTTGTTTCTCAATCGACGACGTTAAATTGATAAGTTTAATCAAATGATGTATTTAAAACCGGTAAAAACATGAATCAAGGGATGAGAAACAACAACAATAATTTGAAATGAAGATATTGATTTTTTAGTAAGTTGGTTGTATGACAATAAGCCTTTCTTCGGGTTACACTCGCTGTCTGCGCGATCCAATAAAAATCCGTCCGTACAAGTAATCGCGACCTCGACTCTCGTGTTTAAGACATACTAATTCCACAATTCTCTTTAATAATAATCCACCAACAATCAAATGTGTTTTTTTATCTGATATTTATATATATATATATATATATATACAGTAAAAATCGATATTTAACATTAATGATATATATTTATTAATCTGGTGAGTACATGTTTTCAAATACATGAATATTATCGTATTTTTTACGTTCATAAATAATTGAATATACTCGAACCACTACTGGTGACATTGTTAGTAAAGTATCATGATACAGATCTATCCTTTACATTTCATTGAGTATACTGTGATAAGAAAATATAAATGATATATGAATATTCTCAGCGGTCAAATAGCACGGTTAATGTTTGTGTAAGAAGAACTCCTTTTAGGTAACGAACGAGTACAGTGACAAAATATTGAGAAAAAAAATGTTATAAAACAGGTATAGGCCCATCAGTAGTATCAGAAAGCCTATATAATGGGCATGAATTAATCAGCACTCAAAGTATCATGTCTTATGAATCATAGTATCGTAACAAACAAAAAAAAACCAAAAAAACAAAAAACAAAAAAAGCAACAAAAAATAAGTAAATAAATGATTAAAATTGAAATCAAAGCAGTAGCTACAATTTCAATTAAAAATGCTACTGATAATATATCTTGCTAAACAACACTTAAGCTACTTTTTAAAAGTATTTTTATCCTATACGCATAGATAGAATCCAAATCAGTCATTAAAGATCAACATGAAAAATGATATACATTTTGCAATCAAATCAATATAGAATTTCAGCAATAGATCTGTGATTTACAGAATAGAAATCCGACTATTCTATTACATATTTTTTTTTTTTTGTAACACTAATCATCTTTTGTTATCTTTAATTTTTTTTCATACCACCGAACCTATGCAACTCTGAATTTTATTCTTTTTTTTATCTTTTTTTTTTTTTTTTTTTTAATTTTTATTTCTTTTTCTGAATGGACAATTTATTCTCGTGGGTACTTCAAAAGATATTCAATTCGCAATTAGTACTTCTGAAAACGAGGTATCCTGAACCTGCCTTGAGAAGCAAACAGCAGCAGCAACAACAACAAATTACTTCAAATCAAATCAATTTACAGTTTACGTATATCCGACAGTAGAAAGACATTGAAAATCGAACAGTTTATATGATATTTTCACACCCGAATCGGTTTTCAACAAGTCTTCGATTCTTCGATCTCAGCCTGTTCTTGGTAAATATCATGAAACATGTCTAAAGATCTAAAAGTATTTACCGGCAATATAAAACGTGTCAAGACTCATTAGAGAAAGAAATTAGGAACGAATAAATGAATACAGGAACAAATACCTCAGACAACATCTCGTTTCTGTAAATCAAAATCCAGTAGTATTTATGGCTCATAGATTGCACGTGTTAGACCTGTTTGGTTCTCTAAATGTGGACGGTTAGCTAAGTGTCTGGTCTATTAAACCAAGATGACGCTAGTGTGAGCAAGGGGACTCGTGACCATGGTTACCAAACAACCATTGCAAAGAAAAGTGTCTTGCGATGGCTACGAGAACTGTTACCGTAATTGGTATATTAATACACTGTGAAATCATTAATTTTCGTTGGCATTGAATTTCGTGTAATTTATTATTAGGTCAAATTCGTTGGTACAGATATTCGTGGATTTATAATAGAGAAACGTGAGATATATGAAATGGACAGTTTGCGTGTGAATTAAGATTCGTGGATAAGCTGCCGTCCTCAAAAACTGACGAACATTTGCTCCCCATGAAAATTAATGATTGTATAGTATCATTTTCAGACTATTTTAAATCGGTAGTTGTATTATAATTATACAACTATAAACATGTATTACTTAACATTAAATTATACCATTAAACACCGAAAGTCATTCATTAAGACCCATTGTTTTAAAATTTGTAGCAAAATTGATATGGACTTTGTTTTTATTTGTATAATAATCTCAATTAAATACCCAAAATGTATATATGATATACAAGGGAGGTTACTGAAGATTTGTTAACACTTCTTTAACACAGTGATCTTTCTTGGTACCATTTTGGACCATTCTATTATACACAACAACAACACCGACGACACTAACGACGACAACAACAACTGATACACACTTTTAGTTCTTGTCTTTGCCAAGCAGCAACTCCATAGTTCTCTTATTAAATGTAAGTTAAATTATTTTCAGTTTCAAATGCAGCAAAAAGGCAAATTAACGTGCTTTGAAAACTTACACGAATAAATTGACTTCCTTTCAACATATGCATAGGGGTTGTTCATTTTCCCCCTATTTTAAGTTTTTTTTTTATAGATATTAACCACATTCAATCATATTTCTTCTGAAATGATACTTATAAAAACCCTCAAAAATATCCCGTGATTACGTGATTTTATTGCAGCGTGTACCCAAAGTTACTGATACTTTATAACATAAAGATGATATTATTTGTAGCAATAAGTTACAAAAATCTTTTTAACACTATAATATTGAGGCTATTTTCAATTTCTGAGCACAAAATCCCTACAGCAGGTTCGATTATTTCCATATCTTGCATTTGTTGTATTGACATGTGCTACTAGAAAACAATAACAACAAAACAATAACACCTTTACCCACACATCCCAAACACACAAAACAACAACAACAACAGCAGGAGCAACAACAACATTTATTTATATATACGTGTAGCAACCATAGGGGGTAGAGTGATTGCCCGTCCAGACAATGGGTTTTCTCGGGATGCTCCGGTTTCCTCCCACAATAATAAGAACCACATACGCCGCCACCAGAACCACCGAGAGAGGTTATTGTAAGTTATGATAACTTGTTTCGTAAGCAATGTAAAATAAATAGAGTTTAAATTTTTAGTTACCATAGTTTTGAAGCAAACCCAAATATCCCCCCCTCCTAAAAACAAAACAAAACCAACAACAAAAAACAACAACAAAACTGCAAAAACAAAAACACACACACAAAAACAAAACAAAACAACAACAACAAAAAAAACAACAACAAAACAATAATACATGTATACATATCAGTTGAAATATGTCTTATCACCTCTGTAAGTTTTTTCATACACACGCATTTTATATCTTAAAGCAGCTCGTTCACAGAGGATCACTGATTAAGAATTTGATTTTTAACTACATGTGCATGTGTATTACGCCCATCAAAACCCATCTACAGACGCATGGTCACACAATGCAACCATCCGTGATTGTAGATAAACAAAATGGATGTATGGTTCCCCCATTACATACCGTCACACAGACGGTATTAATTGAAACTATATTTAGAATTATAGATTTCTATTTTAATTTGCCGTCACTTGGCGGATCACATTCACTCTGTGTGCATGCGCTACCTTCATAGGCTGAACTTACGAACTCGCTACCCTAAATTGAAGACGCCATGTTGCGGAAAGTGTCACGTGGTACCGAAAGCTTCGGGGATACTGTTCTCCACATTTAACCGATTTCATCGATGTTGCACTTATGAAAATAGCGTTTTCCCGTGAAATGTGACCTACACTTGCCAAATTTATTTGTCAGAAAACAAAAACTTCACTAACATTAACAAAGGAGAGTAGAAACTTTTTTTTTTCATTACTACCGATCATCTGTGTACAAGCCGCTTTAATGTATCAACATACTGTTTGTATGGGCAATGTATGTATAAAGAGGCAAAGTAGTGGATCAGTTAACGTCTTGGGTATCCAACATGGATGGAACGTTATAAGACCTGAAACTTTAAATGATATGTTTGTCTTTATTTTAGAATAACATGTACACTACTGAGTCATTGTGGTACTTGTCTTTGTTTTACATATGGATGGCTCAGATCTAGAGTACATGCGTGTTTATCAACCCAAACGAACAATGGCCTCTTAAAGCACTATAGAACGACCTAATTTTTTCGCATAGATATCACATTGTATTCGATAGGACACGGACATTTTGCACATTGTGATTTCTTACAACCACGCATTAATCAGTAACAATTATATAGGAGATGTTTATATATAGATATGGATATGGATTTACAGATATAGTGCATAACGTACGCGCATGATGCCACACCCAGTCACATTATCCTAACACCGGGCAACTAGTCCTCGAACTACCAAAGGACCAAGCAAGCAAGCTATACCAACACCTCATGTATCATTATTCTTGTTATATCGTGGCCAGGGATAAAGCCCAAGGTCACCGGGAGATAAAATATAGGAGATTATAGGCCTGTATGGAGATATTTAGGCTGTTAAATTATCATCTTGTCAAATTGAATTTTGATACTTTTAACGATCCCCGATTTAAAACACTCTAGCTTTGATGAAAAAACTACGTAGATCCATCAAATATGATAGTTTGATAGTTTTATGTCAAAGAGCCAGAAGGTCGTTCTTGTTCTGATAAAATCAAAAAGTTGTCTATAAAATATGTATGAAATATTGTAAATGTCGCCACATACGTTTTTTGTCTTTGAAAAGTAACTAATACATTTTCTTTAATTATACTTTATAAGGCCTATTCTGTAAATATGATTTGTCTTATATAACTATGTTATACCATATGATATAACCATAAATAATAAAATGAATAGTTACCAATGGAACTGGCAGATTCATTTTCTTTTTTTAGTACGGGAACTGTAACGATGAAAAAAAAATGATGATGATGATGATGATGAGAGAGAGAGAGCGAGAGAGAAAGAGCGCGCATAACTGGGCAAAAATCAAGTTATTTTTTAATTGAATAGGTAGAAACAGAGGATAAAATGTTTAGATGTTGTGTGTGTGTGTGTGTGTGTGTGATCCCAATAGTGCAACTAAGTACTCTTTATATAGAAAAATAAAGTTCTGTTTTATTCTTAATGCTAAAATACTAATGAGTAGTATAATGTTACTTTTGGTTGCAGAATATGTTTCCATTTAACACAAAATAGCTGATATTTTTGATCGATTTTGAGACATATTTGCACTTATATGTCCTTACTATTTTAAAGATAAAACTGCCTTTTAAGATAAAACTCTAAGATCTGATGTCTAAACCTTCAGATTAATAAAATGCACACACACACACACACACACACACACACACACACAGAGTTTGTTTCTGCACCATGTTATGTGTTTAAGCACCATGTGCTCCAGTTTATGCATTTTCCGATAATGCATGCATTACGCCACTAGCAATACAATCGATTCTTCAGCTATGTTGAAATGAGCTCCTTTATGTGACCTACTTTGAGAAA
>CM037794.1:6946611-6996611 GCA_021229015.1 Solen grandis
AACACAGTTATCAATATCAGAAGAAGATGTAGAATGGTTAACACTATCAATTAAGGACTCGAGTTTGCTAAGTGTTGAATCTGCATTTAACCTTTCCTGAAAACTGTTCAGTTTATCTCTATTCCACTTATATTTGTGGGTGACTTTTTTCTTTGGCGGTAACACATATTGTTCTGGTATAATGACCTGCTTTTGGAATTCAAAAACAAATTCAATCAGGCAATGATCAGATAAGATATTGGGATCATGTACTTTAAAGAGATTAATACTCTTAAACAAATTCTGAGAAGTAATTACATAATCCACAACACTTGAGCCTTGTTTACCAACATAAGTGTATTTGCCTATATCCTTGTCCTCCCCAAATCTACCATTTATAATGCGTAACCCTGTTTGTTTACACAAATCCAGCAATAAAATGCCGTTATTATTTAGTCTACCTTTATCTTGAGAAACACGATTTATATGTATATCACCATAGTAATCATCTGGTAGTGAGTCGTGTATGAAAGTATCATCTTCTACAAAATCAGGTAAATCTGAAGTATGAGAATTAAGATCTCCACATAAAACTAAATTGAAACCGTTTACATACTTTGGATCTAAATTAACAATAAAGTCTAGTAGTCTGTCGTAAGTATGTTCGTCAACCATAGCTTGCCTTGTGCTGCCTTCAGGTATAATATAATATAATATAGACAAACAATTAAGTCGTCGCATGAACCAACTAGATTGCCTTTTATCTTTACACAAATAATATCATCCTGACTTTGGAAAACTAACGTTTCATTAGTGACAAATGTATTTCTGACGTAAACAATTATCCCACCAGAGGCACGTTTACTCGTGCTTAAATTCTCGGTTCTATTTAAAGGAAAACATTCGAAATTATCGACAGATAAATCAGAAAATTCAGTTGTCTAAGTTTCGGTTAACAGAACAATATCATTTTTGTTAAAAACAGATCTTAACTCAGGTGAGGTTAATTTGTTTGTCCGCTTAGTACATAAACCCTGAGCATTAAGTAAAGCACATCTCAGCGTGACCTTCTGTGTAGACTGCTAGTGACCTACATCTTGATCACTGTCACTCTTAGCAGCCGGCACGTGCAGCTCACTTTGCTGACCGTTGTGTACATTTGCCTGACTATTTATAGAACTTGGTAAACCCTGATTATTGTTTATTACCTGCTTACGTCTACTTTCAGATGGTTGACGTTGTTTGCTCCTCGATGTGCTGGAGTTCCGTCCATAGGGCCTTGCCGAATCCGACCTACTTTCAGAACGGGCTGTTGCACGGACAACTTTTTGTCTACCACGCACCTGAGTGATAACACATTTTGCAGCTGTAGCATCATTTTCTTCTGACAAAGACACTGAAGGCATCTCTTGATTTGCATTGAGATCGGGGACACTACAATCTGACACATCATGTTGAGACTGTGATACACTGGACGATGCAATGAGATTCGAAGTGACGCTACTACCCACCACAGGAGGCTGATGGCTAGTTGCAGCTGCTGACATGCTAGACTCAAGTGTGACACCAGGGGATATCTGTTGTTGTGTGCACTGTGAGTTGTCTGTGACCACTATGTTGTGTGTTGACTGTGTTTCTACAAGATTTGTAGCAGGTACAACAGGCGTGTTTCCAAATGTTGGAGTTGGACACATTATCATTGGACCATGAAACATAGGGTGCATCAAACCTGGATATACATTTCCTGATAACATATGCTGTGTTGGGCTACCCAAGGGAATAAACTGTGGCATAGTAGTAGGACTTGTTGGGAATTGGCTTGTATTCCCTACATTGACAGTTTGAACATCAGACATGCATTCCATATGCGTTCCAAACGTATCATTGATAGATAATATAAATTGTTGATGCAGATCAATTTTACATAAAGACAACAAAAATATTAAATTAATAGCTGTTATAATGATACTGATATATTACAGTGATAGTTACGTTTCGATTCAAAATCAAAACTACCCCCCCACCTTTCTCTCTATCTATCCTCTCTCTCTCTCTCTCTCTCTCTCTCCCCCCCCCCCCTTCCTCTCTCTCAGTTAACTAGAGTTCATACGCAGTGTGTTAATAAGGCTTAGTGTTTTTATCAAAATAAGCGAATTGATATACTTTTATTATATGTTCTTGAAATGACTTTTTAATCACACCTATTTGTTATAATGCACGTCATTATTGTAATAATCGTACCAAAGTTGGATAGAACTTGTAGTACGACCCTATTTGAAATATTATGTTTAAACTAACTAATACTTTCATTTCTAAATTTAATTATGCAAAAATATATCGTTATAAAAAACCTTAGGTGCAAAGCTACGGGTAAAATATTAGAGTTGATTCCTGGTTAGCATTGGTGTATCTCCAGGTGCTCGAGACCTCTACCATGTTTTAGCTCACCTAGTATTTCACAAAACGTCTCAGTAAGATTTTCGGGGTCCTCCGTGGCCGAGCGGTTACAGTCGTAGACTACAAATCTCTCAGCCCCTCAACGCTGTGGGTTCGAATCCTGGTAGGGACTTCGGATTTTTCATGTGAGGAAGCCTTCCAGCTGGCTTGCGGTAGGTCGGTGGTTCTATCCGGGTACCTCTGTGTACTCGGGGTCTTACTCCACCTGTAATTAGCTGGACGTCGCTATATGATTGAAATACTATCGCAGCGACGGTAAACCCCAATACAACAACAATAAGATTTTCCTAAACTAAAAAAATTTTGTTTCACAACAAATATGAAATTCTGAAGAAAACAAATGCGATTTCATGTAAAAGCATGCAAATAATAAATTGCTTAGAACTCCCGATTCCCGGAATATATATGCGCTGTCATCATACAAAATATCAAATATACCCTGGAAAACTATGTACTAGTCAATTAAAATCATACTTAATATATGAAAAATATTACCAACTCTCATTTCTGTGCATGTGTTTCAAGAGAAACTACTGAACATATCTTATTATTTAATGAACTGTCAAAATGTTGACATTGATTTGCTTCTGTTTGGCGACTGTATTCTCCCGTTTAAAGTAAACATTGAAATAGTTAATGCGGTGCATGCTTTCATTGAATCTTTTAAACGTTTTGACAGGTCTGTGAAGTTAGCTGGGAATTGGGAATTGGGTATTGGGTATTCAATATCCAGCTACAACCGAATTCCCAGCAAGCTGGAAATTGGTTATTCGCGAATTTCCAGCTACAACCGTATTCCCAGCCAGCTAGGAATTGGGTATTAAAAAATCCAGATACATCAGGAATAAACAGCCAGCTGGGAATTGGTTATTCGCGAATTCCCAGCTACAGCCGAATAACCAGCCAGCTGGGAATTGGTTATTCGCGAATACCCAGCTACAGCCCAATAACCAGCTAGCTGGGAATTGGAAATTCATGATTTTTATAATTTAAGTATAAAACAAAGTGTAGGTTGAATACCCAGCTACAGCCGAATAACCAGCCAGCTGGGAATTGGTTATTCGCGAATACCCAGCTACAGCCCAATAAACAGCTAGCTGGGAATTGGGAATTCATGATTTTTATAATTTAAGTATAAAACAAAGTGTAGGTTGAATAACCAGCTACAGCCGAATAACCAGCCAGCTGGGAATTGGTTATTCGCGAAAACCCAGCTACAGCCTAATAAACAGCTAGCTGCAAATTGGGAATTCGTGATTTTTATAATTTAAGTATAAAACAAAGTGTAGGTTGAATACCCAGCTACCGCCGAATAACCAGCCAGCTGGGAATTGGTTATTCGCGAATACCCAGCTACAGCCAACTAACCAGCTGGCTGGGAATTGGGAATTCGTGATTTTTATAATTTAAGTATAAAACAAAGTGTAAGTTGAATTCCCAGCTACCGCCGAATAACCAGCCAGCTGGAAATTGGTTATTCGCGAATTTCCAGCTATAACCGTATTCCCAGCCAGCTGGGAATTGGGTATTCAAAATCCAGATACAGCCGAATAAACAGCCAGCTGGGAATTGGTTATTCGCGAATTCCCAGTTACAGCCGAATAACCAGCCAGCTGGGAATTGGTTATTCGCTTAACCCAGCTACAGCCCAATAAACAGCTAGCTGGGAATTGGGAATTCGTGATTTTTATAATTTAAGTATTAAACAAAGTGTAAGTTAAATACCTAGCTACAGCCGAATAACCAGCTAGCTGGGAATTAGATATTCAAAATATTTTACAATATAATTATAATAAAGTGTGGTCTGCAAACGTTGATGAATATTATTAAAGGTAATGATATTAATTAATTTATGTTATTTGCATTAAAAACATTTGTCTTGGATATTTTCGGAATTAAATTAAAGTTAAGACTGCGTCCAGAGGAAGAATGAAAGGTACACCACAGGTGTTTAAATGTTACTTTTTAAAACTCTTTCCAATGTTTCCCCGGACCTTTAAGAATACGATTGAATATATATCGGGGGGGGGGGGGGGGTGTATGACGCTCATTACCGAAATTAAGATTGTTACGACTCATTATTGTTTTCAGTATATATTGATATTACAAAAAATAAAAACACAAATAAGAGGCACAAGCGGACGCAATAGAAATACATAGACTGTAAACGCGTACACTATAGTCATAGAGATACAACGCAGACGATATGTAACATACGTATAAGGAAAACATAGACGATATGTAACATGTAAGGAAAACCCGGACGATATGTAACATATATGGAAAACCCGGACGATATGTTACATATAAGGAAAACCCCGACGCTGTATTTTGATAATATTTTGATGGTATATTAATATTATGAAGAAAAAAAAGCGGAGGATATGTATTACATAATGAAAACACGGACGATATGTAACATAAAACGAAAAGGCGGACGATGTGTAACATGATATATTTAAATTATGAAGAATATAAATATACACAACAAGCGGACACAGACTGGAATGATTATCCTGACATGATTAGCACAATCCACATGTTATCCTTGATCACACGTTGAAATATCAAGTGGGCATTTATACAGGATCTGTGGTGCAAAGTGGCACATTCATCGCACATAACCGTTAAATTATCAAAACATGCTTGTAAATTACAAAGACGATAATTTTCTATCTCTATTTGAATAATTTTCCTTCCATGACTTAAAGAAAGTTTAAGATTCAATGGAAATTCAGTTAAATTCTGGTTTTTAAAGCACTGTAACAAATGTGATCTCATTTTAGTACAATCGAAAATAAAATGTTATTATTTTGTTTCATAATGTAGTGTGCATTTAGGTTTATCACATCCGTATATTTGAGATAGTTGAATTTCGAGTCCATTTGGTTATTATTTGGTATGTCCATAAATTACAAAATTGATGAATTACATCATTACTTAAAGGACACGGTTTAATCGAAGGGGTCTTTGGATTTAAAGTGCCACCAGTGTGTAATGTTGCAGGCCCGGATCCAGAATTTTTCCACTTGGCGGTGGGGGGGGGGGGGGGGGAAGTCTGAATGTGATGTGCTAGGGAGGGACGGTGGGGCGTCCAGGGGCATGCTCCCCCGGAAAGAAAAAGTTTTTTTAGTGTGGCGGGTATGCATTCTGAAGGGTATCTGGGGATAAAAGTGAAGGTTTTTTTTTTGTTGTTGTTGTGTTGTTGTTGTTGTTGTTGTTTTGAAACTTGAAGACCATGGATCTAATGCCTAGGTCCCACTTGAGAAAAATCATCGGCCCTGTGGATATACACAATTTTTTCTCCCGATGGCATCAGATGTTTGAGCCAAAAGGACGGAGCAGTCACATGAGAAGCTTCGGGATTGGTCCGTTTAACGTTCACTGATGTTTCGGTTATGGTACAATGGCCTTGTATTATCGGGGATGGCTCCCGATGCTCGTGAATTATTTCCGATGATCGGGGAAGGTGTCCCGGAGCTTCACCGAATTTGAAACATCATTATCCCCGTAGATTAGGGGATGTATCGTTGTATCGATCCATCCTACATGCCTCGGGAAAGATTATGGAGATTATGAGAATTTTGTGATGAACAAAATCAAGGGTACACTTTCGGGGGTTTATGAGGATGCCCCCAGCAATGTCCCATGGCCATTTTGATCGTCACAGTCTAAGGTTGACCAAAAAAAAGCAACAAATTTTGGAATGCGCTTGCCGATTTTTTGCGAATATTCTAAGATTCTATCACAAGAAAGGTTGCCGAACCTTCGAGACATCAAAAGCTCCGTGAATGCTTCCGGGAAGCTCTGCGTATGCTTTCCCGGCCTGTTTTCCCCGAAAAAAAGCTAGAACATATAGGGAAAAATTTCAATGCAAGCAATGAAATACTCCCGAGGCCTCCCGATGAATCCACATAGCTCGCAACGCTTTCGAAGCTTCCGCGGGACACAGGGGAACCTGTTCCCGACGCCTCCCGAGGCTCATCAATTTCCATCGGGAGTACATCCCCTAGGTGGAACTGAGCCTTGAGCGATATAATTTTATATTTTACCTTCGCAAAGCCATGTTTTTGAATAACTACTGTGCAAAAGTATTTGACTACAATTGTATTAAAAAATGAGGTAGTAAGTGTGTGTGTGGGGGGGGGGGGGCAGACTGGCGTTAAAAAAATTAATAAGTGCTTTTTGGACCCCCCCCCCCCCCCCCAAAAAAAAAGGGGGGGGGGGACTTGTGTACACTGTCAATTAGTGAATGCTTTGAATAGTCATCAGTTTTAAAATGAACATTGTAAAAGACAGTTTTGTTTAAAATCTGAGGAAAAAATCACTTTTGACATAATTTGTCAAATATGTTGAAGGAAATACCGGGTATATGCTGTATTAGGTTCGAACTTGGTTATCTTGACTGTCTAATTGTCGATATGGAAGCAGCCTTCACACACAGTCTTCCCAGATAAAATAAAATCAGGCGCACGTTTTAGGGTCGGGCGGTTGCAGCAGGTTTGGGCCCCTTCTGCTTGCCGATTTTTGGTACATATTTTTTCCTAAATGTTAAATAGTGACAAAACAAACAATATTCAGTAATAAAAGATGTTGATATTTAATATAAAGCCTTTAATATCCGTTTTATTTCGCACATAAATTGTGTTTTCTATGCATTAGTATTTCGTATTCATAGACTTATCAGTAATATTGCTCAATGACTAAAAAATTAATTTAATTTGCATGGCTAGCGATAGGTATGCATCTACTCTGCAGTTTGCTACAGCAAAAAAAAAAAAAATATATAAATAAATAAATAAAAAATCCTTTTAAATAGTTTATATTTGTAACTGATACAAACTTTTGGTAATTCCTATCCCCCCCCCGCCCTTTTTTTGTTAGATCGCTCGGCAGACGACATGTAAATTTCTCTCAATCAGTGAACGTGTCCGCAGTACCCTAAAAACATGCTTATCACACAGTCATGGACGACTGCCGATTCGGATTACCTACACATTAACAGCAGGAGGCCATAAGACAATAGGAATCTGGCTGGTCAGGTGGTTATGCGGGTGGTTCAGTACGGGGGCCCACGATGGGGATTTCCTCTAGACAACACTACTATGATGTAATCAAGGGCTTTTATAGCCTATTAAAAATGTATGACCAGGGCAGCTGTGGGGGGGGGGGAGGGGGCCAAGCCCCCCCCCCCCCCCGCTGGATCCGGGCCTGTCAGTTGTATTGCATAATATTATAGCCCACTGTGTATGTATACGGGTACGACTGAAATGCCCACGTCTAGACACGTGCCGCTACCGTACACCACGTGTGTCAGTCGTACCAGTATACATACACAGTGGGCTATAATATTATGCAATACAACATTACACACCGGTGGCACTTTAAATCCAAAGACCTCTTCGATTAAACCGTGTCCTTTAAGTAATGATGTAATTCATCAATTTTGTAATTTATGGACATACCAAATAATAACCAAATGGACTCGAAATTCACTATCTCAAATATACGGTGATCATTATGAAACAAAATAATAACATTTTATTTTCGATTGTACTAAAATGAGATCACATTTGTTACAGTGCTTTAAAAACCAGAATTTAACTGAATTTCCATTGAATCTTAAACTTTCTTTAAGTCATGGAAGGAAAATTATTCAAATAGAGATAGAAAATTATCGTCTTTGTAATTTACAAGCATGTTTTGATAATTTAACGGTTATGTGCGATGAATGTGCCACTTTGCACCACAGATCCTGTATAAATGCCCACTTGATATTTCAACGTGTGATCAAGGATAACATGTGGATTGTGCTAATCATGTCAGGATAATCATGCCAGTCTGTGTCCGCTTGTTGTGTATATTTATATTCTTCATAATATCAATATATCATGTTACACATCGTCCGCTTTTTCGTTTTATGTTACATATCGTCCGTGTTTTCATTATGTAATACATATCCTCCGCTTTTTTTCTCTTCTTTGATTACAGTGTACGCGCGTTGCGTCATTTGATTATATCTTTCCTCTTCATAATATTAATATACCATCAAAATATTATCAAAATACAGCGTCGGGGTTTTCCTTATATGTAACATATCGTCCGGGTTTTCCATATATGTTACATATCGTCCGGGTTTTCCTTACATGTTACATATCGTCTATGTTTTCCTTATACGTATGTTACATATCGTCTGCGTTGTATCTCTATGACTATGGTGTACGCGTTTACAGTTATGTATTTCTATTGCGTCCGCTTGTGCCTCTTATTTGTGTTTTTATTTTTTGTAATATCAATATATACTGAAAACAATAATGAGTCGTAACAATCTTAATTTCGGTAATGAGCGTCTCCCCCCCCCCCGATATATATTCAATCGTATTCTTAAAGGTCCGGGGAAACATTGGAAAGAGTTTTAAAAAGTAACATTTAAACACCTGTGGTGTACCTTTCATTCTTCCTCTGGACGCAGTGTTAACTTTTATTTAATTCCGAAAATATCCAAGACAAATGTTATTAATGCAAATAACATAAATTAATTAATATCATTACCTTTAATAATATTCATCAACGTTTGCAGACCACACTTTATTATAATTATATTGTAAAATATTTTGAATATCTAATTCCCAGCTAGCTGGTTATTGGGCTGTAGCTGGGTATTCTCGAATAACCAATTCCCAGCTGGCTGGTTATTTGGCTGTAGCTGGGTATTCAACCTACACTTTGTTTTATACTTAAATTATAAAAATCACGAATTCCCAATTCCCAGCTAGCTGTTTATTAGGCTGTAGCTGGGTATTCGCGAATAAACAATTCCCAGCTGGCTGGTTATTTGGCTGTAGCTGGGAATTCAACTTATACTTTGTTTTATACATAAATTATAAAAATCACGAATTCCCTATTCCCAGCTTGCTGGTTATTGGGCTGTAGCTGGGTATTCGCGAATAACCAATTCCCAGCTGGCTGCTTATTCGGCTGTAGCTGGGTATTCAACCTACACTTTGTTTTATACTTAAATTATAAAAAACATGAATTCCCAATTCCCAGCTAGCTGGTTATTAGGCTGTAGCTGGGTATTCGCGAATAACCAATTCCCAGCTGGCTGTTTATTCGGCTGTAGCTGGGAATTCAACTTACACTTTTTTTATACTTAAGTTATAAAAATCATGAATTCCCAATTCCCAGCTAGCTGGTTATTGGGCTGTAGCTGGGTATTCGCGAATAACAAATTCCCAGCTGGCTGGTTATTCGGCTGTAGCTGGGTATTCAGCCTACACTTTGTTTTATACTTAAATTATAAAAGTAATGAATTCCTAATTCCCAGCTAGCTGTTCATTTGGCTGTAGCTGGGTATTCTCGAATAACCAATTCCCAGCTGGCTGGTTATTTGGCTGTAGCTGGGAATTCAACCTACACTTTGTTTTATACTTAAATTATAAAAATCATGAATTCCCAATTCCCAACTAGCTGGTTATTGGGCTGTAGCTGGGTATTCGCGAATAACCAATTCCCAGCTGGCTGGTTATTTGGCTGTAGCTGTGTATTCAACCTACACTTTGTTTTATACTTAAATTATGAAAATCATGAATTCACAATTCCCAGCTAGCTGGTTTTTGGGCTGTAGCTGGGTATTCGCGAATAACCAATTCCCAGCTGGCTGTTTATGCGGCTGTAGCTGGGTATTCAACCTAAACTTTGTTTTATACTTAAATTAAAAAATCATGAATTCCCAATTCCCAGCTAGCTGGTTATTGGGCTGTAGCTGGGTATTCGCGAATAACCAATTCCCAGCTGGCTGGTTATTCGGCTGTAGCTGGGAATTCAACTTATACTTTGTTTTATACTTAAATCATAAAAATCACGAATTCCCAATTCCCAGCTAGCTGGTTATTGGGCTGTAGCTGGGTATTCGCGAATAACCAATTCCCAGCTGGCTGGTTATTCGGCTGTAGCTGGGAATTCAACTTACACTTTGTTTTATACTTAAATTATAAAAATTATGAATTCCCAATTCCCAGCTAGCTGTTTATTGTGTTGTAGCTGGGTATTCGCGAATAACCAATTTCCAGCTGGCTGGTTATTCGGCTGTAGCTGGGAATTCAACTTACACTTTGTTTTATACTTAAATTATAAAAATAATGAATTCCCAATTCCCAACTAGCTGGTTATTGGGCTGTAGCTTGGTATTCGCGAATAACCAATTCCACGGCTGGTTATTCGGCTGTAGCTGGGAATTCGCGAATAACCAATTCCAGCTGGCTGTTTATTCGGCTCTATTGGATTTTGAATACCCAAATTCCAGCTGGATGGGAATACGGTTGTAGCTGGAAATTCGCGAATAACAATTTCCAGCTGCTGGGAATTTGTTGTAGTTGGATATTGAATGCCCAATACCAATGCCGAATTCCAGCTAACTTCACAGACTCGTTTTGACAGTGTTAGTAAAAGTTAGTGAGATAGAGATTGGGGGGAGATAACCAACTCATTATGACACCGTATCTTGCGCCAGTTTAACCCAGTTAGTCCTTTTCTTTTTTTCTCTTCCTTGTTTACCCTCCCCTTATCTACCTTGCTTTTTATTTTTTATCTATATTTCCTTTTGTATACATTTCAAGGAGTCAGTTTCCTATATATCATATTTTATCATTTTATTATATATATGACTATCTCAGCCTATTATTGTTTACAAATATGTTACACATGGAGAAAACATCGAATATCTGCGTTCTAAACCTTGTTGTTTGTCTTATACTGTAAGCTTAATATTCTGAATATATGTTAACACTAAAAAATCCAATTCAGTATTTCTGATAGACTGACTGCTAATCCGAACGTCGTGAAATCGAGCAATAATTTTTCAAGGCCTTTCCTTGTGCAAAGTACTGGTCCAACTCAGGAACAGTTTATAGTATTAGTATAAGTTTTAAGAACTTGTTTCCAATCGACTCAATTGAATATAAACTGATACAATTGCACGTGACTATGTGGCTGATTTATATCGCGTTGTTAGGCAAGGGCGTGCTGGGCTGACGCAGTTCGTACAATTGATTTGAAAATCGAAAATTGAAAAACGCCAAAATCGCTATAAAAATGCCGTCTTACCAGGGTAAGACATATAATTGTCTTCAAAATTAGATACAGCGAAATCGTTTTTGATGGATCGGCTTCTATAATGTATAGTTAAAAGGGGCGTTACTCAATACCTTGTTGTTCTCTTGTGTTTCTCATAGCATTCGATATGGCGATAATTACCGTCTTCGTACGATCTGCCCTACCATGATGTTTATTGCGGCAGTGAAACGGGAAAATCAAGTTTTAGAAACTACAAGAAGTTTAATAAGCTGGAACTCTGTCCACGAATTCTCTTTCTCCAGCAGGTATAGTAGTTCTAATATGATCTAAACTTGACATTCCTGAAATGATATTTTATATATACATTTTTTTTATTGTGACTCGAAATTATAAATTTTTTTTTTTTATTTTTTTGGCGGGGTGGGGGTGATACACGATATATCTTCATTCCTTGTTAAAACTGGAACAAATTATTTAAGATGCACTGGGCTTATAGTGCCAGCCGGACCGATAAGTACTCTCAGGTCATTCACCGAGCATTTAATAAGCGGCTTAATAGTAATACTATGTAGTCTCTTTATCCAAAGTGCCTCATGTAATCGTCTTTCAGTTCTACTGCTGTATATACTCGACGCAAAACGGAAAATTGCATGTCTTCATAAGTGTGGTTTCCTAGTGCAAACTGTGCGTTTATTGGTCGATTCCTTGTCAGCCTAACATCCCTTAGGTGCTCCTGCATTCTCTCCTTCAATGGCGTTCCGTCTCTCCCACATAGACTGTAACATACATCGTGCACAATGTAAAGCATAAACCGCGTTTTTCACTGACAACATTCATCAACTGACAACAGCACACTATAAAAATCGCAGCCTGCTGTGTCTGAAATAGGCATGCCTGTAATAATATTGCAAAGCGCACATTCCATATTGCATGCAGATATCTTCTTACCCACAGATCTTTGAGTCTTTGTATGGACCAATATATCAGCTATGTAGGCCACCATAGGTGGCTGTGCGAAGACTTCCTTCATCCTCTCTGATCCATACAAAACCCGAGAGTGTCGGCTTAATATATGCTGAACATTGGGTAGTATGCCGGAATAAAATAGACTTTGCTGTTTGAAACTTTGATGAATTAGGCAGCGAGATGCGTCGTTGAAAGATCAGGTGTTGTTCCGAAGAAAATCAGCAGATTTCGGAGACTTTTGGTCGACATGAACGAAGATCGATTTGTCTCAAAACATTAATTAAGGCAGTGCTATCCTAATTCGCTACCTCCATCTGAAGAACATCCATAAGTTGGTTAGAACTACTGTGCATTTAAAATTAGGGTTGTGGGCCCAAAACCCAGGACGGTCAATTTTTCTTTCTTTATTTACTTCAGTCTCATCTACAATCAAACATATATACAAATAAATAACTAAAATACATTTCAGTATGTAGCCATTCTAAAATTAGAATGATAAGAGACTTACCACATTACAAAACATACACACGTAAATCCTATCCTCACGGAGTAAAAGAAATATAGAAAAAAGTAAAACATGTGCAATGGCACTGCCACGCGATGAACTATTAAGTCCCCCCAAGAAGATACCCATCCCCTCAAACGGCAAGGAGTCCAAAACGTAGCAGAACCATTGCAAAAAAAAAAAAAAGAAACTTATCAAATTATTAAACATCCTAAATTTGTAAAACAGTATAATGAACAAAAACTAGAAACGCCCAAAACTCACTGACCCTGTTTCAAATTAGATGCAGAGTATTGATTTATACATTTCTAGCAGAGATTGGAGAGAGATGGGAATTCTCAGTAACAAGTTTGTTATGGTAACAGAAAATCTTATGTACAAAATACAAGTTTTCTTTAGCTAACTTCATTTTAAAATATTTTTTTGCAGATCACCAAAATGCATTTACAAATTGTTTAAATAAAAGGAATAACAATTTCATCTTGTTTTGTTAACAGTTTAGAAACTAGAAGTCGTTTGTTTAAGATACAAACGAAGCGGCTTTCCGTTTGCTTATTTCAAAGGTATTGAAACTATAAGTTAATACAAAGAAATGTAATAATGATGCATAATAATGTTAAATTTAATACGTAAATCATCATTATCATAAATAAATACCTATGTTCAAAAATAAGCTTTAATATTTTTTTTTCACTTTTATCTTCTTAAATAGATATTGAGAAAGCATAAATATGGATCTTATTTGATAACGCAACCGTTTACTATCATGCAGAAAAACAACAGGAAAATTTTAAGACAATACTATCCTCAAGAAGTTTTTTCTTGTGTTATTCAATCGATAATAAAAGTTTTTTATTCTTTATTCTTTTATTCTTTATTTAATATCCATTTCTTCGAAGCATATGACTTAACAAATATTCATTGCAATTTGTTCCATATAATTGAAATTCTAAAAAAAAAAAAAGAAAAACATACTTTAAAATCCATGACTTTCAACCTTTAAATTTATTGAGTTTTACATTTGCAAAGGCAGGGGTATAAGCAAAATCATTAAAATAATTTCTTATTTCTATGTAATTAACGTTATAAACGTCTTGAAACTTTCAACAATTCATTTGCTTTATATATTTGCTTATTTTGACAGATTTATAAAAAGAAACCGCTAAACCTTTAGAAAACATACAAAATCGATAGGTAGATATACATGTTTTTGTCATTTTTTTCAGGTTTGCGGTAAGCCGTGATGGCAAATGCAATAAGTTATCCGTATAGGTTTTCTGGCTCTAGTATAATTATAGTAATTCATCTTAGATGCGATTCATTTACTCTAAAACGTATCACAATTCACTATTCAACACGGGCACTCTTTCCTGAAAAAGAACAATCGGATCTTGCTAAACCAACCCAATGACCGGTTTCATGAATTAGCCCATATACGAATAACATGAATATGTCATGTTTGATGACGAAATTTCTGGACTTTTTGCGCATTAAAAGGTACGGCAATATTACTTACTTTAAGTTAATATATCCAATCTTATGATCTTTTTAATATATTTTGCTTACAAGGTATGCGAAGGTATGCTTAAGATTGGTATCATTACTCATGACGCTGGAGCGAGAATACAAATTGAAATGAATAATGTTCATATTTCAACGACGTCAAAATCAAGTGACTAAAGAAAAATCTCTTTTTTTTGTTGCAAGGATATGCTCAGCTGACGTTTTATTAATCCAGAAAAAATTATCTTCGAGAATGCGAACAGGTTTGTTTTTACTTTTTCAAGTAGGCATTCCATCAAACATGAATATCTGCCATGTTTCATGACGTAATCGCTTGAAATTTTCAAGACCTTATCTTATGAACGTACTCAGTTTCGATATTTTTGAATATTTTAAGTTCATTGATCTAATTGGCGATTTTATATGATTTTTTCAATAATTCTTGCTTTAGTATGCATGACGTCATAACCACGTGACAAAACAAACATTTCCTGCAGTATGCATTACTTCAATTTTAACTCTTTCAAATCTGAAGATTTAATTTAGATTGACTAAAAGATCACGATGCAAAGGCGAAAAAAATATTAAAAAAAACACGCTTTTTGTTTTTTTAATGACGTCATAACCACGTGACTTAAGAGGACAATCATTTAGAAATAGAATATAAACTCTATGCCGATATGCTGTACAATTTTCATGCTTCTAACGCATCAGGGGGCTTTGTAACATTTAAAATATACTTTTAGGACCAAAGTTCGAAAATCAGTATTGCCATGAAATCTTAATCTTTTCGAATTTGGAAATTTGATTGCAATGGTGCACATCTACATCCTAACGAACATCTTCCGTGAAAATATGAAGATAATCCGAGTAGAATTGAAGGCTAAAAAGCGCGAACACGCTTTTGAAGTTGACGTCAAATATGACGTCATTTGACGTCATTGAAAATAAAAAATAATTGAATGTATAAAAAGATACCTTTTTATCGCTGCAATTTCAATTTCATTAAAATTGACTCAAAATGTATGATGCCAGAGCGAGAGAAATCGTTGAGAAAATAGGATTTTGTTCTTTAAATGACGTCATAGCCACGTGGCTTAAAAGGAAATCTTTCAGAGAAAAGAAAGAAGACCTCTGGGCTAATAATATGTCCAATTTTCATGCTTCTTACTCATCAGTAGCCTTTGTAACATTCAATAATAGTTTTAGGACCAAAGTTTGAAACACGGTTTTGCCATCCATTCTTTTTTTTTTTAATTTGAAAATTGAAAGACAAGGTACACATCTACATCAAAACATATATCTTCCGTGAAAATATCAAGATAATCCGAGTAGAATTGAAGGCTCTAGAGCTCGAACAAGCTTTTGAAGTTGACGTCAAATATGACGTCATTTGACGTCAATGAAAATAAAAAATAATTGAATGTATAAAAAGATACTTTTTTATCGCTGCAATTTCAATTTCATTAAAATTGACTCAAAATGTATGATGTCAGAGCGAGAGAAATCTTTGAAAAAATAGAATTTTGTTCTTTAAATGACGTCATAACCACGTGACTTAAGAAAAAATCTTTCAGAGAGAAGAAAGTAGTACTTTGTGCAAATAAGCTTAACAATTTTCATGCCTCTAACCCATCAGTAGCCTTTGTAACATTAAATAATACTTTTAGGACCAAAGTTCGAAACACGGTTTTGCCATAAATTCTTAATTTTTTTGAATTTGAAAAACTGAAAGACGAAAGACAAGGTGCACATCTACATCATAACATACATCTTCTGTGAAAATATCAAGATAAAACGACAAAAAATAAAGGCTATGGAGCGCGAACAAACTTTTGAAGCTGACGTCAAATCTGACGTCATTTGACGTTATTGAAAATTGAAAATGATTGAATTAGAAAATTTGAACATTTTTGTCCAGGCATTTTAATTTTCATGTTGCTTAGACGCTGGCAACAAATTGAAATTAACTCTTGGATTTGGTTGGAAAATGAGGAATAATAATAAGAACTAGACTTCTTTTGTTTTGAACAAAAGATAGGGCTTTCTGCACTGCAAACCATGACAAACCTGGTGTTTTTCAAATTTTGGCAAACCTATATAATCCTGCACAATGAAGTCGTAATATATAACTTCTGTGAAAATTCCACGCTAATCCGTCCTTACATGACGGCTGTACAGCGCGGATGAACTTTGGTAGCTATTTTTAGTTCTGACGTCATGTGAAGTCATATGAAAATTTTAAACATTGAATCTAAATGTTAATGATTCCTACATAGGACATTTAATTTTAATTTTTGCAAAATGAGTAAATTGACATCAAGTAATCGGAAATTCTATACAACTTTTTTTAAAATGCAAAGGAAACACAGAGAGGAATAATCTCGCCAAAATCAACTTTCTATCAAAGAATTTTTTATTTGAAATTTACTCTAGTCGAATTAGATTGCCATAGAACCTTTGTTCTTTCGAATCTTGGCAAACCTATATAATCCTGTACAATGTGGTCGTAATATATAACTTCTGTGAAAATTCCATGCCAATCCGTCCATAAATGACGGCTGTACAGCGCGTACAAACTTTGGTAGCTATTTTTAGTTCTGACGTCATGTGACGTCATATGAAAATTTTAAACATTGAATCTAAATGTTAATGATTACCTATTTTAAATTTCACTTTCAAAATGCAAAGGAAACACAGAGAGGAATAATCTCGCCAAATATCAACTTTCTATCTCATCTAGAATCGATTTTATATGGATTTGAAATTTGACGTCCTTGGTTCGAATCTTGGATTCGCCATAGAACCTTAGTTCTTTTGAATCTTGGCAAACCTATATAATCCTGCACAATGAGGTCTTAATATATAACTTCTGTGAAAATTCCATGACAATCCGTCCATAAATGACGGCTGTACAGCGCGTACAAACTTTGGTAGCTATTTTAAGTTCTGACGTCATGTGACGTCATGTGAAGATAAAAATAACATATTCCAAAATACCATTGCTTCAGGTGTCTGTCAATAGAATTTCTTTGTCCTAGACCTTCAGCAACTTAATGAAAAAACAACATGAGAAGGTTGGAAAAAAAGAATAATAATAATAACTAGATTTCATTCGTTGATACGAATGATAGGACTTTCTGCTAAAATTGAAAAATATTAAGATTAATTCCGTGTGAAAGAATATATATTAAATTCTCTAACCTTTACTTTTTTTTTTCGTATGGACTTCTTTTAGCTTTGACGTCACATGACGTCATAGGGTGCTGAAAGTTCTTTTGTTCTGAAGCGCATACTCTACTGTCGTAACTCTGAAATTTTCATTATTCTGAACAACTGGCATCATGTCAAAATCATTGCCTTAAAATGAAAATTAAGAAGTATGCTTATGACGTCATATGACGTCAAGACTCAAAATATATGTAGAAATTCTGCAGAACTGCAAACTGTGTAAGTTTCAACTTTCTATCTCATCTTGAAGCTCTTTAATCCTAAAATGAAATTTTCGGTCCTATGTTCGAATCTTATTTCAGCCACAGAACTTCGGTCTTTCGAAATTTCTGTTAACTGACAGGGTATGCACACCTTAGTTTCAAGATATACCATCTGTGAAAATTTGAACAAAATCCGGCCGTAAATGGCAGCTGTAGATCGTGAAAACCATTTTTCACTATTTTAAACTGTGACGTCACATAACGTCATAGGGTGCTGTAGATGCTTTGATTCAAATGCGCATACTTAACTGTCATAACTCTGAAATTTTCATTATTCTGAACAACAGGCATCATGTCGAAATCATTACCCTAAAATGAAAATTAAGAAGTATGCCTATGACGTCACATGACGTCATTTGACGTCACGACTCAAAATATTTGTAGAAATTCTGCAGAACTGCAAACTGTGTAAGTTTCAACTTTCTATCTCATCCTGAAGCTCTTTAATCCTAAAATGAAATTTTCGGTCCTATGTTCGAATCTTATTTCAGCCACAGAACTTCGGTATCTCGGAATTTCGGTAAGCTGACAGGATATGCACACCTTTGATTCAAGATGTACCATCTGTGAAAATTTGATGAAAATCCGACTATAAATGACGGCTGTAGAGCGCGAACACCATTTTCCACTATTTTTAGCTGTGACGTCATGTGACGTCATAGGGTGCTGAAGATGCTTTTGTTCAAAAGCGCATACCTTACTGTCATAATTCTGAAATTTTCATTATTATGAACAACAGGCATCATGTCAAAATCATTACCCTAAAATGAAAATTAAGAAGTATGCCTATGACGTCACATGACGTCATATGACGTCACGACTCAAAATATTTGTAGAAATTCTGCAGAACTGCAAACTGTGCAACTTTCATTTTCTATCTCATCCTGAAGCTCTTTAATCCTAAAATGAAATTTTCGGTCCTATGTTCGAATCTTATTTCAGCCACAGAACTTCGGTCTTTCGGAATTTCGGTTAGCTGACAGGATATGCACACCTTAGTTTCAAGATGTACCATCTGTGAAAATTTGATGAAAATCCGACTATAAATGACGGCTGTAGAGCGCGAACACCATTTTTCACTATTTTTAGCTGTGACGTTATGTGACGTCATAGGGTGCTGAAGATGCTTTTGTTCAAAAGCGCATACCTTACTGTCATAATTCTGAAATTTTCATTATTCTGAACAACTGGCATCATGTCGAAATCATTGCCCTAAAATGAAAATTAAGAAGTATGCCTATGACGTCACATGACGTCATATGACGTCACCACTCAAAATATATGTAGAAATTCTGCAGAACTGCAAACTGTGTAAGTTTCAACTTTCTATCTCATCCTGAAGCTCTTTAATCCTAAAATGAAATTTTCGGTCTATGTTCGAATCTTATTTCAGCCACAGAACTTCGGTCTTTCGGAATTTCGGTTAGCTGACAGGATATGCACACCTTTGATTCAAGATGTACCATCTGTGAAAATTTGAAGAAAATCCGACCGTAAATGACGGCTGTAGAGCGCGAACACCATTTTTCACTATATTTAGCTGTGACGTCATGTGACGTCATAGGGTGCTGAAAATCATTGAAATCAAAATTTCCTCACGTGACTAATATGTCATAAAAATATTATTGTCCTAGGACTATTGCAACATATAAAAATAAGCGTTTAGTTAGGAAGAAGAAAAGAATAATAATAACTAGATGTCATTCGTGAAAACGAATGATAGGACTTTCTGCAAGCTGTGTTAATGCAAAAGAAGGAGATAGAAGTTTCATGTAATGACTCACCTCTGGTAGTATTTCATGTTCATGCTGAACAATTGACATTATATTCCGAAATTAGTGCAAATGATAAGAACTAAGTATTAGTCTGTGACGTCACATGACGTCATATGATATCATAACTCTAAACATATGTAGAAATTTCTGCAGAACTGCAAACTGTTTAAGTTTCAACTTTCTATCTCATCCTGAAGCTCTCTAATCCTAAAATGAAATTTTCGGTCCTATGTTCGAATCTTATTTCAGCCACAGAACTTCGGTCTTTCGGAATTTCGATTAGTGACGGGATATGCACACCTAACTTTCAAGATGTACCATCTGTGAAAATTTGAAGAAAATCCGACCATAAATAGCGGCTGTAGAGCGTGAACACCATTTTTCACTATATTTAGCTCTGACGTCACATGACGTCATAGTGTGCTAAAGATGCTTTTGTTCAAAAGGGTATATTTTACTGTCATAACTCTGAAATTTTCGTTATTCTGAACAACTGGCATCATGTCAAAATCATTGCCCAAATATGAAAATTAAGAAGTATGCTTATGACGTCACAAGACGTCATATGACGTCAAGACTCAAGATATATGTAGAAATTCTGCAGAACTGCAAACTGTGTAAGTTTCAACTTTCTATCTCATCCTGAAGCTCTTTAATCCTAAAATGAAATTATCGGTCCTATGTTCGAATCTTATTTCAGCCACAGAACTTCGGTCTTTGGGAATTTCGGTTAGTTGACAGGATATGCACACCTGAGTTTCAAAATGTACCATCTGTGAAAATTTGAAGAAAATCCGACCATAAATGACGGCTGTAGAGCGTAAACACCATTTTCCACTATTTTTTGCTGTGACGTCATGTGACGTCATAGGGTGCTGAAGATGCTTTTCTTCAAAAGCGCATACTTTGCTTTCATAACTCTGAAATTTTCATTATTCTGAACAACTGGCATCATGTCGAAATCATTGCCCAAATATGAAAATTAAGAAGTATGCTTATGACGTCACATGACTCCATATGACGTCACGACTCAAATTTTTTGTAGAAATTCTGCAGAACTGCAAACTGTGTAAGTTTCAACTTTCCATCTCATCCTGAAGCTCTTTAATCCTAAAATGAAATTATCGGTCCTATGTTCGAATCTTATTTCAGCCACAGAACTTCGGTCTTTCGGAATTTCGGTTAGCTGACAGGATATGCACACCTTAGTTTCAAGATGTACCATCTGTGAAAATTTGATGAAAATCCGACTATAAATGACGGCTGTAGAGCGCGAACACCATTTTTCACTATTTTTAGCTGTGACGTTATGTGACGTCATAGGGTGCTGAAGATGCTTTTGTTCAAAAGCGCATACCTTACTGTCATAATTCTGAAATTTTCATTATTCTGAACAACTGGCATCATGTCGAAATCATTGCCCTAAAATGAAAATTAAGAAGTATGCCTATGACGTCACATGACGTCATATGACGTCACCACTCAAAATATATGTAGAAATTCTGCAGAACTGCAAACTGTGTAAGTTTCAACTTTCTATCTCATCCTGAAGCTCTTTAATCCTAAAATGAAATTTTCGGTCCTATGTTCGAATCTTATTTCAGCCACAGAACTTCGGTCTTTCGGAATTTCGGTTAGCTGACAGGATATGCACACCTTTGATTCAAGATGTACCATCTGTGAAAATTTGAAGAAAATCCGACCGTAAATGACGGCTGTAGAGCGCGAACACCATTTTTCACTATATTTAGCTGTGACGTCATGTGACGTCATAGGGTGCTGAAAATCATTGAAATCAAAATTTCCTCACGTGACTAATATGTCATAAAAATATTATTGTCCTAGGACTATTGCAACATATAAAAATAAGCGTTTAGTTAGGAAGAAGAAAAGAATAATAATAACTAGATGTCATTCGTGAAAACGAATGATAGGACTTTCTGCAAGCTGTGTTAATGCAAAAAGCAGGAGATAGAAGTTTCATGTAATGACTCACCTCTGGTAGTATTTCATGTTCATGCTGAACAATTGACATTATATTCCGAAATTAGTGCAAATGATAAGAACTAAGTATTAGTCTGTGACGTCACATGACGTCATATGATATCATAACTCTAAACATATGTAGAAATTCTGCAGAACTGCAAACTGTTTAAGTTTCAACTTTCTATCTCATCCTGAAGCTCTCTAATCCTAAAATGAAATTTTCGGTCCTATGTTCGAATCTTATTTCAGCCACAGAACTTCGGTCTTTCGGAATTTCGATTAGCTGACAGGATATGCACACCTAACTTTCAAGATGTACCATCTGTGAAAATTTGAAGAAAATCCGACCATAAATAGCGGCTGTAGAGCGTGAACACCATTTTTCACTATATTTAGCTCTGACGTCACATGACGTCATAGTGTGCTAAAGATGCTTTTGTTCAAAAGGGTATATTTTACTGTCATAACTCTGAAATTTTCGTTATTCTGAACAACTGGCATCATGTCAAAATCATTGCCCAAATATGAAAATTAAGAAGTATGCTTATGACGTCACAAGACGTCATATGACGTCAAGACTCAAGATATATGTAGAAATTCTGCAGAACTGCAAACTGTGTAAGTTTCAACTTTCTATCTCATCCTGAAGCTCTTTAATCCTAAAATGAAATTATCGGTCCTATGTTCGAATCTTATTTCAGCCACAGAACTTCGGTCTTTGGGAATTTCGGTTAGTTGACAGGATATGCACACCTGAGTTTCAAAATGTACCATCTGTGAAAATTTGAAGAAAATCCGACCATAAATGACGGCTGTAGAGCGTAAACACCATTTTCCACTATTTTTTGCTGTGACGTCATGTGACGTCATAGGGTGCTGAAGATGCTTTTCTTCAAAAGCGCATACTTTGCTTTCATAACTCTGAAATTTTCATTATTCTGAACAACTGGCATCATGTCGAAATCATTGCCCAAATATGAAAATTAAGAAGTATGCTTATGACGTCACATGACTCCATATGACGTCACGACTCAAATTTTTTGTAGAAATTCTGCAGAACTGCAAACTGTGTAAGTTTCAACTTTCCATCTCATCCTGAAGCTCTTTAATCCTAAAATGAAATTATCGGTCCTATGTTCGAATCTTATTTCAGCCACAGAACTTCGGTCTTTCGGAATTTCGGTTAGCTGACAGGATATGCATACCTTTGATTCAAGATGTACCATCTGTGAAAATTTGAAGAAAATCCGACCATAAATGACGGCTGTAGAGCGCGAACACCTTTTTTCACTATTTTTAGCTGTGACGTCACATGACGTCATAGGGTGCTGAAGATGCTTTTCTTCAAAAGCGCATACTTTGCTTTCATAACTCTGAAATTTTCATTATTCTGAACAACTGGCATCATGTCGAAATCATTGCCCAAATATGAAAATTAAGAAGTATGCTTATGACGTCACATGACTCCATATGACGTCACGACTCAATTTTTTTGTAGAAATTCTGCAGAACTGCAAACTGTGTAAGTTTCAACTTTCCATCTCATCCTGAAGCTCTTATATCCTAAAATGAAATTTTCGGTCCTATGTTCGAATCTTATTTAAGCCACAGAACTTCGGTCTTTCGGAATTTCGGTTAGCTGACAGGATATGCACACCTTTGATTCAAGATGTACCATCTGTAAAAATTTGAAGAAAATCCGACCATAAATGACGGCTGTAGAGCGCGAACACCATTTTTCACTATTTTTAGCTGTGACGTCATGTGACGTCATAGGGTGCTGAAAATCATTGAAATCAAAATTTCCTCACGTGACTAATAAGCCATAAAAATTTCATCGTCCTAGGACTATTGCAACATATAAAAATAAGCGTTTAGTTAGGAAGAAGAAAAGAATAATAATAATAACTAGATTTCATTCGTTGATACGAATGATAGGACTTTCTGCTAAAATTGAAAAATATTAAGATTAATTCCGTTAGAAAGACTGTATATTAAATTCTCTACCTTTTACTTATTTTTCTTTTTCGTATGGACTTCTTTTAGCTCTGACGTCACATGACGTCATAGGATGCTGAAAATTCTTTTGTTCAAAAGTGCATACTTTACTGTCGTAACTCTGAAATTTTCATTATTCTGAACAACTGGCATCATGTCGAAATCATTGCCCTAAAATGAAAATTAAGAAGTATGCATATGACGTCACATGACGTCATATGACGTCACGACTCAAAATATATGTAGAAATTCTGCAGAACTGCAAACTGTTTAAGTTTAAACTTTCTATCTCATCCTGAAGCTCTTTAATCCTAAAATGAAATTTTCGGTCCTATGTTCGAATCTTATTTCAGCCACAGAACTTCGGTCTTTCGAAATTTCTGTTAACTGACAGGGTATGCACACCTTAGTTTCAAGATATACCATCTTTGAAAATTTGAATAAAATCCGGCCATAAATGGCAGCTGTAGAGCGTGAACACCATTTTTCACTATTTTAAACTGTGACGTCACATAACGTCATTGGGTGCTGAAGATGCTTTTATTCAAAAGCGCATACTTAACTGTCATAACTCTGAAATTTTCATTATTCTGAACAACAGGCATCATGTCGAAATCATTACCCTAAAATGAAAATTAAGAAGTATGCCTATGACGTCACATGACGTCATATGATGTCACGACTCAAAATATTTGTAGAAATTCTGCAGAACTGCAAACTGTGTAAGTTTCAACTTTCTATCTCATCCTGAAGCTCTTTAATCCTAAAATGAAATTTTCGGTCCTATGTTCGAATCTTATTTCAGCCACAGAACGTCGGTCTTTCGGAATTTCGGTTAGCTGACAGGATATGCACACCTTAGTTTCAAGATGTACCATCTGTGAAAATTTAAAGTAAATCCGACCATAAATGACGGCTGTAGAGCGCGAACACCATTTTTCACTATTTTTAGCTGTGACGTCATGAGACGTCAAAAGGTGCTGAAGATGTTTCTGAAATTTACATTATTTTGAACAACTGGCATCATGTCGAAATCATTGCCCTAAAATGAAAAATAAGAAGTATGCCTATGACGTCACATGACGTCATATGACGTCACGACTCAAAATATATGTAGAAATTTTGCAGAACTGCAAACTGTTGAAGTCTCAACTTTCTATCTCATCCTGAAGCTCTTTAATCGTAAAATGAAATTTTCGGTCCTATGTTCGAATCTTATTTCAGCCACAGAACTTCGGTCTTTCGGAATTTCGGTTAGCTGACAGTATATGCACACCTTTTATTCAAGATGTACCATCTGTGAAAATTTGAAGAAAATCCGACCATAAATGACGGCTGTAGAGCGCGAACACCATTTTTCACTATTTTTAGCTGTGACGTCATGTGACGTCATAGGGTGCTGAAAATCATTGAAATCAAAATTTCCTCACGTGACTAATATGCCATAAAAATATTATCGTCCTAGGACTATTGCAACATATAAAAATAAGCGTTTAGTTAGGAAGAAGAAAAGAATAATAATAACTAGACTCCTTTTGTTCTGAACAAAAGAAAGGGCTTTCTGCTAACTATGTCAAACCTGATCATACTTATTTACTTTTCTTACATACACCATCTTCAAATATTGAAGAAAATCCTTATTATAAGTATGCTTATGACGTCACATGACGTAAAATGACGCCACGACTCAAAATATTTTAAGAAATTCTGCAGAACTGCAAACTGTGTAAATTTCAACTTTCTATCTCATCCTGAAGCTCTTTAATCCTAAAATGAAATTTTCGGTCCTATGTTCGAATCTTATTTAAGCCACAGAACTTCGGTCTTTCAGAATTTCGGTTGGCTGACAGAATAGGTACACCTTAGTTTCAAGATGTACCATCTGTGAAATTTTGAAGAAAATCCGACCATAAATGGCCGTTTTAGAGCGCGAACACCATTTTTCACTATTTTTAGCTCTGACGTTATGTGACGTCATAGGGTGTTGAAGATGCTTTTGTTCAAAAGCGCATACATTACTGTCATAACTCTGAAATTTTCATTATTCTGAACAACTGGCATCATGTCGAAATCATTGCTCTAAAATGAAAATTAAGAAGTATGCTTATGACGTCACATGACGTCATATGACGTCACGACTCAAAACATATGTAGAAATTCTGCACAACTGCAAACTGTGTAAGTTTCAACTTTCTATCTTATCCTGAAGCTCTTTAATCGTAAAATGAAATTTTCGGTCCTATGTTCGAATCTTATTTCAGCCACAAAACTTGGGTCTTTCGGAATTTCGGTTAGTTGACAGGATATGCACACCTTAGTTTCATGATGTACCATCTGTGAAAATTTGAAGAAAATCCGACCATAAATGGCCGTTTTAGAGCGTGAACACCATTTTTTCACTATTTTTACCTCTGACGTCACATGACGTCATATGGTGCTGAAGATGCTTTTGTTCAAAAGCGCATACTTTACTGTCATAACTCTGAAATTTTCATTATTCTGAACAACTGGCATCATGTCGAAATCATTGCCCTAATATGAAAATTAAGAAGTATGCTTATGACGTCACATGACGTCATATGATGTCACGATTCAAAATTTATTTAGAAATTCTGCAGAACTGCAAACTGTTTAAGTTTCAACTTTCTATCTCATCCTGAAGCTCTTTAATCCTAAAATGAAATTTTCGGTCCTATGTTCGAATCTTATTTCAGCCACAGAACTTCGGTCTTTCTGAATTTCGGTTAGTTGACAGGATATGCACACCTTAGTTTCAAGATGTACCATCTGTGAAAATTTGAAGAAAATCCGACCATAAATGACGGCTGTAGAGCGCGAACACCATTTTTCACTATTTTTAGCTCTGACGTTATGTGACGTCATAGGGTGCTGAAGATGCTTTTGTTCAAAAGCGCATACTTTACTGTCATAACTCTGAAATTTTCATTATTCTGAACAACTGGCATCATGTCGAAATCATTGCCCTAAAATGAAAATTAAGAAGTATGCTTATGACGTCACTTGACGTCATATGACGACACGACTCAAAATATATGTAGAAATTCTACAGAAATGCAATCTGTGTAATTTTCAACTTTCTATCTCATCCTGAAGCTCTTTAATCGTAAAATGAAATTTTCGGTCCTATGTTCGAATCTTATTTCAGCCACAGAACTTCGGTCTTTCGGAATTTCGGTTAGCTGACAGGATATGCACACCTTAGTTTCAAGATGTACCATCTGTGAAAATTTGAAGAAAATCCGACCATAAATGACGGCTGTAGAGCGCGAACACCATTTTTCACTATTTTTAGCTGTGACGTCACATGACGTCATATGAAGATGAAAATTAGTGCATTCAAAAGGGCCAAAGTCACTCTGATCACTGTTAAAATTTCATGCTGCTGGCTTATTGGCAACCTGTTTTAATTTGAACCTCAAAAGGTGAAAAAATAATAATAATAATAATAATAATAAGAAAAAACATAACAAACCCAATAGGACTTTCTGCTTTAGGCAGAAAGTCCTAATAAACATAACAAACCCAATAGGACTTTCTGCTTTAGGCAGAAAGTCCTAATAAACATAACAAACCCAATAGGACGTTCTGCTTTAGGCAGAAAGTCCTAATAAAAGACAGAACAAACCCAAAAGGTCTTTCTGCGGAAAGCAGAAAGCCCTAATAATAATAAGAAAAAACATAACAAACCCAAAAGGTCTTTCTGCTTGAGGCAGAAAGCCCTAATAAAAGTTTGAAGAAAGCCGTTATAACAAAGGCAATATGCTTATCGGTCCTGGTGTACACCATTGCATTCTAAAATGCACCTCATTCTCTCAAATACGCATCGCAATTCACCTTTCAACACGGGCACTCTTTCCTGCGTAGGAACGTCCGGATAGAGGGTAACCAACCCAATAACCGCCTTCTTCTCTTCCTTCAAATTGCTAGATTTTCATATACAAGCCCTTTCCGAAAAACATGAATATCTGCCATGTTTGTTGACGGAATCACTTGAAATTTTCAGGACTATTTGCACATTGTAGGCTACGGCATTCGTGCAAATTTCAACTTCAAACATCAACTTGCCGATTTTATATGAATTTTTTTAATAATTTCTGCTTAAATATGCATGACGTTATAATCACGTGACCAAACAAGTATTCCTTGCAGTATACATCACTTCACTTTTCAGTGTGTTAATCCTGAAGAAATCATGATTTTTGACTCAAAGTTCATGAAACTACAGCGTTTCAATTTCGTTAAAAGTACACTTTTCGCCTTTCTGTCATAACTCAACCAATTCAACCCCGATCTTCAAAAACTAAATATCACCTGAAAGGTCTTTCAAATCACTACAGATTTTATCCACAGTGTCTAGGTAGAATTTTTTTCGTTTTTGAGATACACCTTGCCGAATAAAAAGACCATCAACTGACATATGACCTTGACCTTTACGATTTTCCGGAAACGGAAGTGACTGAAGTAAATGAGATGCTGTGTTGCACATTCAGTGAAAATTGTATGCAAATCGGTCAAAAGTTAAGGCATGTAGTGCTAAAAAACCCTACATTTTGGATTAAAAGTTTGTTAACGCGTAATGACGTCATTTTACGTCATACGACGTCAGTCTTTTCAGAGCTGTAAGAAATTGATAAGACACATGTTCTGTCCAAATTTGAAGTTTCTAGCTTATCTGAGTGCTTCGTAATACTTAAATAAATTTTCAGGTCCAAAGTTCGAAACTTGGTTCAGCCATAGATCCTTGGTCTTTTTGAATGTTGCAAAATGTATATAATCCTGCACAACAAAGTCCCAATCCATACATTCTGTGAAAAAATCAAGTCAATTGGTTAAGAAATGACGGCTGTAGAGCGCGCACAAGCTTTGTTAGCTTTTTTCAACCCTGAGGTCACGTGACATCACATGAAGAAAATATATTCTGCAATCAAAAGCGCCAAAGTCACTGTGCATACTGTTAAAATTTCATGCTGCTGCCTTGTTGGTAACCTGTTCTAATTTGAACCTCAAAAGGAAGAAAAAAGTAGAATAATAATAATAATAATAAGAAGAAAAAACATAACAAACCCAAAAGGTCTTTCTGCTTGAGGCAGAAAGCCCTAATAAACACTAGAAGTCGTTTGTTTAAGATACAAACGAAGCGGCTTTCCGTTTGCTTATTTCAAAGGTATTGAATATATAAGTTAATACAAAGAAATGGAATAATCATGCATAAAAATGTAAAATTTAATACGTTAATCATCATTATCATAAATATATACTTATGTTCAAAAATAAGCTTTATTATTTTTTTTTCATTTTTATCTTCTTAAGAAGATATTAAGAAAGCATAAATATGGATCTTATTTGATTACGCATCCGTTTACTATCATGCACTAAAAAAAAAACATTTTATTAAGATATAACTATTCTCAATAATTTTTTTCTTACGTTATTCAATCGATTTTAATTTTTTTTTTTTATTCTTTATCTAATATCTTCTTCGTAAGCATATGACTTAACAAATAATCATTGCAATTTGATCCACATAATTGAAATTGTAAAAAAGAAAAAAATACTTTGAAATCCATGACTTTCAACTTAAATTGATTGTTTACATTTGGCAAAATAGATGGAAACAAAGGCAGAGGTGTAAGCAAATCATGAAAATAATTTCTTATTTCTATGTAATTAAACTCCGTAATAATAATAAGAAGAAGAAGAAGAATAAACATAACAAACCCTATCCGTTTTCCGCAGGTTGCGGAAAGCCGTAATGAGCCCAGTATGTTTCATACGTTACATTTCTCTTTATTATGCGCTATATTCTTGGGTATTTTTTTAGACATGACCTTTATACCTATACAAGTTTTGTAAATCATCGCTTCATCAAATGGAATATGCTTCAGAATAACATAACCTGTAGCGATATACCAATCACAGTATAACTATAACAGGAAGAGGACCTCGTCTCCCGGATCTGGTTAAAAGAATTTAATTGGACGGCCAGTCAAGCTAATTTAATTTTCAATACGACTGAGTGAAAGATTCTTTTGAGTTTACCGTAGCTGCGACACAGTATTTCAGTCATATAGCAACGTCCCCGAATGCACTGAGGAATACGGTTAAGAACCACGGACATACCGCAAGCCAGCTGGAAGGTTTTCTCACATGAAAATCCGAATGACCCTGCCGGGACTCGAACCCACGCGTTGAGGGGCTGAGTGAGTATTTAAGTCAGCGACTTTACCCTCTCGGCCACAGGGGCTTTCTTTCAATACGAACAAAAACCTAGAAATGCAAATCAGTTATACAGACAATTGCGACGAATATTCAAATTAAAAAAAAAACTATTTGAATACTTTGGCATTAATACACGTACGTCCATACGATATTTAATATCACTTTTGTAAAAATTATTGTAAGTTCAAAACAGACCAGCGATAGTTTAATTATTTACATTATACATTTAGATATTATAACCACAAAACACGCATTACCAAATGATTCAAATTTCCTTTTGTTGAACTCCTGCATTTTTCATATATTCAAACATTCGTTTTTTGAACAGCTTTTCAATGTTTCCATGGAAGCATCGAGACTCTTGTATTATTAACACTTGCCTGTTATAAAATGTTTCAATCAATGATAAATTGCTAAGGGTTATGCAAGGTTCCTGTATCTAATAATCGAATATCCATATGTAATGATTTTGATCAGCATTACTAGTGAACGAAGATCATATTTCCTGTTACACTGGAATACTATTTTGTTATGCAGATATAGTTCTGCCACGCAGCAGTATTACTCAATTGAATGAATTTACATTTAATTAAGATTATGTAAAACTGTATCCGACTGCGTAATATCAGCTTTGTCAATAATGTAATAGCTGAACTGACAGTTTTGTTGAACTGACAGACAAAAAATGAAACATGAACCTGAGCCTCTTTTACAGTGGCAATTTTTATGAATTATGAATAGATGAAACTAACAGTTTTATTGATTTCGTGCTTTAACGTTTTTAAGATATTGACTTGCGAAAATACTTTCAACTTCTATGTTTTTTAATTCTTGTACCCACAAACTGTTACATAAAATTGTCATAAAATAAAAATAAAGAGTAAATCTTTATCAATTTAATTCAAAAGTTTATTTTCAAGATTTACACACTAAATCACATTGGACAAGTAACATATTGAATATAATGTTTATGGCTGTTTGTTTTCAATAAATCAATTATGATGTTGTATATTGTTATATTTATCATCAAGCAAGGATAATACTGTAACGTTCAGGATGGACGAGGGATGAAAGAAAATAGAGATTTCAACAATTTACAAGGTTTAGTAACTACAAGACAACAAGAAATATATTAACAATTACAATCGCAAATAATGAATGAATGAATGAATGAATGAAAAGGAAGAATGAATGAATAAATGCTGACTACTTTAATTAACAGGTTCTCTCATGAAACTTAAGTGCACTGATAAAAACTTTAAGTGGCCATACAGGAGAGTTCAAAGTTCGGTAATCCAACGTTTGTAAACCAATATATCGCTCCAATATATCGCTGACCCGGTCCAGATGCCCAGCCGTCAGCAACTGTTGAGCAAGTCCGAAGACCGTTTTGATAAAAATGACATGTGCTTGCATGTATGTATACTTTTCAATGATGCCTTATCGCATTTCTGTAAGACGGTTTGTAATGCTAAATGCTTTGTGCTTAATGACTAATAATATGTCAGTATGTTAAGACATACATAGCAAATGAGAAGTGCAAGCATACATTTAGCCTTGTCTCATTTTTTTTTTTTTTGAGAAGTGTATAGTGCTAAATGCTTTCTGTTTACTACCACATAAAAAGTGCAAGAATATATGTTTATAAAATTTGTAGATTAATGGCAATTGAATGAATTTCTTAAATGACTTGTACGTAAACGCAAAGAGTTAAAACCATAATTCATATGCAAGTATAATAGGACTTGTCGAAATCAAGTTGACAAATAGCATAACTGTATGTATTATTGGGTAGTTAGCACCTGGGTTTTAACATACTGGCATAATATTAGTCATTAAGCACAAAGCATTTAGCATTACACGCTTGACATTTAAAGCCGTCTAACAGAAATGCAATAAGGCATCATTGAAAAGTATACATATATGCATCACATGTCTATTTTCATAAAGCATTCAGATGTATGCATGTTGTAATATTTACACAAATAATGTTTCAGACTATGGAACGAAATATTTTCTGTATTTTCTCGCATTTCATTAAAAAAAAAAAGCTAAATGAGAATAATTTTACAGTTCATATTGAAATTATTTTAATTATTTTTCGGAATAATTTTTATGTTTGTAAACCGACAGAAAGACTGGTTGAAGGCCTGGCAGCCTTTCAGGATATAACTTGTTTATAATCATATACTGGTGAAGAATATGAGAAATTTCAGTGTTGAATAACGGTAAAATAACACTTTTTCGAAAATATTTCAACCGTAATGCAACTGAAAGGCTGCGTAGTACTAAATATTGATAGAAAAAAAGAAAATCTTAGTTTTCATCTAATGATGTGTGAACCTCTCCAAATATTCATTTTATGGCGGAATACATGATTTTTAATATATTTCTTAAAAAAAAATATTTCCTCCATAGGGCCCCTGAAAGTCTGCTGACGGAGTATTGGAACAACATAATGATTTAAAATGAAAAAAATAAATAATGTATGACTCATAACTTTTCTCATACATGTTGTGTGTAACCCCAAACAGTTAAACTCAATTGCAGCATGGTGGTAGAATATATATTTGGTATAAAAACAGACAATTTGATAATATCATTTATGAAATATAGTATTGTACATATGAATATATTATGTGATGTTCGAAATGACCGAATATATGCATTTATTATAAAAAAAATATATCGCATTTATTTTACCCCACCCCCCCCACCCCAATCCAAACGAATTTTCTGTTACGTTATTATAGTTATTATCCTCTTCGATACAGAATGACATTGGTATGTAAATCATTTATCTCACAAATTCAACCGAAAACTAGCAATATATCGTGATATCAGGTTTGCATGGCGTCCATGACCAGTATAACTGCCTCCATTTCTCCACCCTCAACCTATATATACACTTCTCTGACAAATACCTTCTCTGACAAATATTGCAAACATCAGTCCCTTTAATGATAAATGATCGGCCTTTAAAGCGTGGTAAGAGGGAGTGTTGTGGTGCGGTGAGGAACCAGGTCCATGTCTGTATGAATTGTTAAAAGAAAGTGAAATCATGGTATTAAGGAAAAGCAGAGATCGTTTGATTTATAGATACTTTGTATCCTGAGTTTGTTTCAAAAGCAAATAAATAAATGAATAATTAGATAAATAAAAAGTAGATAGATAAATATATAAACAAAAAGATAAATATTTTATAACTATTCTATATATATAATAATGGCATCTAATTACATCTTGTAAAAGTAATGAAAATATGCTCTACAACATCAATGTAGACGATGAGAAAAACGACGCTCTTCATTCAAACACTTGAAAATTTACTTCAAGATAAGTATGTGAATCCCTACAGAAAAGAGGAATGGATGTTCCTTGGGGAAAAATGAAAATATACAATGGCGTATAAGTAGCCTAAAATATTTAATTTATTAACATATTACTTTTTAATGTTATAACCTATCTTACAGAGAATCAAAATCGAAAACAATAAAAACTAATAATCTGATTAACAGCCACCGTAAATTTATAGCAGCAACGTTAATAACATACATGACTATGTTATCACTTTTCACTGCTGCTTAACAAGTTATCGTATCAGAAAATTAAGTTTACATTTATTTGTGATGTATGTTTGTTTATTTTTTGGGTTAACTTCCCACCCAAAGTATTCGGTCAATAGGGACTCGGTCTAAATGAGAAAAAGAAAGTGCTGCCACACTGCACTGACGTGAGTCATGAGACCACCCAGTCACATTATCATGACAAACCGGACCAACCATCCTGCAACTACCCTTATGTGCTGAGCGCCTAACAAGCCTTTCTTACGATTTGATATGTCGTTGGGGGAGCGAAGAAACTTAGAGACCTCCTACCGATTCAGCATAAAAGGCATGTTCTTTCTATACACATTTTTTAAAAATAAGTTAAATATTTTAATCTGGCATGTAAGCCCTACTTTTAATACTCAAGTTAAGCTTTTTATTCATCCTAACAATAATACATTATCTTTCTTAAAATCGAAAGGTTCAATATTAAAACTAGAAATTGTTCGTAAAGGTCAATCATCCTTTTCAATGGTGCAGTAGATGTTGGATACAATAATGCGATAGTATGGGGATATATCAAAGAACTTTGGGGTCCTTTTTAGGATCCGTTAGACCAATCCATGGTGCGTTTGACTTAAAATGTTCTTCCGTTCATTTTCAACTCATAATCATCAAGTTTTAAATCGATAATGAACGTTTTTACAACAGATATGATACTTATTACAAGTCATCTTCTCAAATGTATGACCAGCATTGCAGCACTCTACTACAACCCACTGTCCTTAGTATGTGAGTTTATGATGAATTTTGTGACTTTCGATTAGGGGTAAATTAGGGGGTTTGTCAGACAGCTTGTATTCTCTGCTATAGGTCATAATATAGAGGAAATTGTTCGTTTCGGTTTGAGATATCATTTTTAATGGCCTATTATACATGTATCTTCATTATGATACACTTGTTGTGAAAAAAAGAACATCGAGCCTATTGTAAACGCAAAATGGTACACACTGTTCAAATATCTGCTTGTGAAATAATAGTTATATGCATTAAAAATGTTGACCAAATTCGCCATTTGGTAATTTTGCATTCGCTGGTATTCCCAAAGAACGATCAAATCGGAAATAATTTGAAAAAAAGGACTACGAATCACATCCCGTATTATCGCTGTCGTCATCAATTATATAATCGGGGATAAACGGAAGGCATATAGAAAACGTAAGAAAGTTGACAAAGGTATGACGTGAATATGCAAAATCTTGTATTTTGTAGAACAGTTGAATGTTCTTTATTAAAAAGTAAAATTTCTTTCTCATTTATGTATTGCATTAATGTTGCATCTCTTTAACAAAATTGTAACACACATTATGTTCGTGCGAAGAATATATACTGCTTTTGGAAGACTAATGGGCCTTTAAATCGATCGAGTGGGAGGTAGGAAAATCGATGCCTTTATTTAACACTTTACACATTGTAATTGAGATCTTAATTAATTTTACTCTGAGAGCAGCCCCTTATTCCTGAACTTATATATATAATATAATATATATATATATATAAATATATATTATATTTATATATTATTATATAATATATATATATATATATATATAATAACAAGAGAGAGAGAGTAGAGAGAGAGAGAAGAGAATGCATTTTGGTTGTTTCTTGATAAAATTCACGACGTTCAGTCCCGTTTTTCGAGCTTTAGCGTCTATAATGAGCAAAGAAATCTGCTCCCTATGATTTGCAAATTTAAAATACGTTTTAATCATCGGGTTCGCTCTTTGAATTACATCATAATGCGAGTTAAATGTTTTGTTTTTTTCTTTTTGTTCGGACCCTCTCCGTCTACTATTTTTTATATTTTTTTTTTTTTTGCTCGGCGCAATTTCAGCAGACAGGATATTCAGTTAAATGTCAAAAGTAATTTGATTGGTCTCGTATACTTTTTCATCTAGGACACATTAACTTCTCTTTCATCGATTAAAACACCGTTTTATGATGCACAATGTAGATGAATATATTAAATGATCTCAATTGCTTTTAACTATTTTTTCGATCTGGCGGAATCAGTACACAGTCTAGTCTTGTTCTGTCCTGTGTGACCTGTCCCGGTGCCCTATGATCAAGGGTCCTCCCGGAAAGGGGGGTCGTGGGTTCGGCCCCCCCGCCGACAATCAAAGACTAAAAGGGGTTTGGGTTACGTCAACATAAAAAGGGTAGTTCGGGGGACTATTTTGTTCATCCATATGCCATCAAATTTGTGACAGCACTTTTTTTTTTTTTTACGCCCTAGGGTATGCCGGGTTTTTTAACAACGTAAAAGGCCGTGTGGAACACGGGCTGGATCTCTGTTTCCCGGTTACCCTAGTCAAAGATGACTGGGCCCTTGTTTTGGTGGGGCAGGTCCCCCAAATTATAAGAATGTTTGTTTTTGGGGGCAAAACAACTTTGTTTAAATAACTGGTAGCTTTAAATTGTATTTTCAGCCGTGATAATCATAGGGATTTTAGTAATAAATGCAAGACTTCTCCATTTTTACGATTTTTAAATGAAAAGTTGTAACTTAAATGAAAATATTCAAAAACACATAAATCCCACGACTTTTACACTTACAAAAAAACCCAAATGTCTTTGAAAATACAAATATTGTAAATATTAAACCTTTCAACCGCCATAATCACGGTGGCAAAACCATATAGCGAGCTCTCTGGGAAATCCCCCTTATTGCAGGCCTCTCGTGCTTCGCCCCGTCATCACTGCCATAACACTAGTACCCGGGAGGGAAAAGGGGAAAAAAACAGACCAATGGTCATTTTTCCCACAGATGGGGGGTGTCAATATTAAGTTTTGGGAAACAGAATATAAGGGGATCTTTGTTATGAAATATGCTTTAAACTTTCAATTATCGCGACTGGAACCTGAAATTCGGCCCAACGGGTTTAAGATGTCCCAAACATGGAACCAAACCTCGAAATTTCTACATGTTCAGCAAGTTTTGGCTTTCATTATGTCTGCGGGGGGGAAAGTAGTCTGGGTCCAAAGTGTTTGTGGTGTGAGGGGGTGTGGGATTTTTTCTACTTTCTTTTATTGTGATTTACTCTTATTTAATGATGTTAATTGCATAAAAACAAAAAGACCAATGATACAAAACTTTTAACATTTTTTAAAATAAGAAATAACATTGAAAAAAATGACAGGGCAGTAAATCCATGTCACACAGGGGGGTAGTAACTGTTATGGTCATGGAAGGAAAATAAAAGAAAATGGGGGGGGGATTTGGGACCCGTATTTGAGTCTACGAATTCGAATTGATCTCTGAATTTGAACGCCAAATTTGGTTTGCTGTGTCATCACAACTGGGTGTTTAACCAAAATAAAAATGTTTATACTGTATATTATTTTCATCGACCTGGCTATCCACTCTCAATTAACTGTCATCTAAAATACCCAAAGCATATTTGCCCTATCCATTTGTTTTCCCTAAAACGAAATTAAAACCCAAAGCAATATTACCCAGTCCAAATTTTAAAATACTACTTTCTTCTTCTTATGAATTTTTTTCTGTCTGTCTGTTTTTTAATAAAGTACGAATTTATAAATAAGATATATATATATATATATATAAATATTTTATATAATGTAAACATATTTGAATTTCAACATGCACTTTTCTAAAATTTTTACCTGGGAAATGTTTCGGAGTTTTAAATACGGGTAAATGCATTATAATTTTATGTTTGTTTATTAGTCAAAAGATCGCCGCATATTTTTTTGTCATTTGGAGACTATTCTACTTAGACAAACCTTTTTTTGTGAATGTCTAACTACAAGAGTAATAAAACCAGTACATTTTTTAACGATTTTGATGTTTTGGCCTGGGACCAACCTACGACCTAACGGTTACACAAAAACACTTGGCCCGATGAAGTAATAGCAAAAAAAAAAAACTTATATGCCTATTCCCAAGGGAAGAAAAAGGGATGCAATGTCACCCCTACGACTTTTGGTTTTTTGCGTGTTGGTATGAACCCAACTTGTTAAACCCCATTCCGGGGGCGGGGCGCTCTAAACACTCGGGGCCCCTGGACCCGGGGCTAATTATTACCACGCGAATATCCCCTTGGGCCCAAAAAATTTGTTTATCAGCCGAAAATGTGTTCTGTTATTTACTTTTACTTATCCCATCGAAGGTTTTCCCGCGCTGGATCAGTACTTTGTGTCCCGAGAGCCATTAAAAAACCAACGTGATTGAATCCCCAAAACCCTTTAAAACTGGGGTCATTACGCCCTTTATTAGGGACGTACTCTAAACAAATTAAAAGCATTTAAAAAGGGGTTACGTTTTTAAGAAAAAGAATACAACCAAATGGTTTTTTCCCCCAGCATATTAAAAAAAAGGCATTCCGAATGGATTATCACATAAATTATAAAAGTTAAAAGTCGTAATATCTAGAATAAAAGACCACATGTGATGCATGGATGAACGACAATATCAGACGCCTTTGAAAGCAGAACCACTCACAGTTAACACCAATAATTATTTTATGCATTTACATAGTCCAAATTAGAGGATACAAATACTGACATAATTAAGTAATTAAGAATATTTCCGGGACTATTTCTTCTAGGAATGTCCGCCTCAACGGACAAGATATATTTAAAACTAAAAGTTATTGTTGGGCAAATCTGTAATTCGTGTATGAGAAGGCGACACACAAGATTGTATACAGACTATACCATGTACATGAGTGACAGTTCACTGTTTCCCCTTCCTGTTGGTCAATTACCTAGTTTTATAAGTTTGACTGACAAGATTTCAGGGACATAATTAATTACTTATGGACGTGACAAACAAAACATAACCCAACACCACACAAATTTCCAAGAGGATGCTTAATTATATACAGTGACTAATTAACATAGAAATATATTAATAAAGCTATTGTGAACTACTAAACATGTAGTAACTGTTATAAACCAGATCTTACCATTTTTAGAAAATCCAACACATTACTGTCAACGCGCTGTAATCTGAAAAAGAAAATTCGAAAACCTAATAAAAATGGCGGACGACGTTCCACAACGAAAAGTGCTTAATGAACAAAACCTAAATACGATTCTATAAGAAGTGATCACGTACAGTGATTTAACGTGGTGCCAAACTAAATCAAGTATGGAGGATAAATAACCTTGACAAGAAATACTGACTAATTTACAGTTAAAGTGTGACTGTGAATGGAACAACTGAACATTCGCGAAAACCCAATGACATTAAACAGGATTCTGCCGAAAGAAGAACCGTGTAAATCGACTCAAAAGTAAATGACTTAAAGAAAAACTATTGCATATTATGTTGATTTAATTTGTCTACCTATACAATAAACATGAGGTGGTACACTGTGAGTAACCAAACAGGCATGTATGATAGACACTGAAATAAGTTGGCCTTATTCCTTCCGTCCCTAAACTTTTTGTTACGACGGCATTACTCAGAAAGTATTTGTACGAGACGACTTTAAACATTCATTCCGTGCCGGCAGAAGCCGGTCCGTTTTACTGATATACGTTATTTGCCAAGGTCTAACTGTAGCAATGAGGTTTCTTATTGCCTGTCATTACATTTTATTTTTTTAGCAAAGGTTTAAAAAATGGTAAAAAATATACGTGTTTTGAGAATTAGAAAAAATCAATGATGATGAGTCAGGGGGGGGGTTATATAACCAAGATCTGTAGATATTTTTTTTTTATTATTTATTTTAATTTTATCTGCGGAGTGGTCACGCTTGTAGTGTGCTGTTTAGATTGCGTGCACAACCTCATAAATCAATATATGAGCACTTTGACTTTTCGTTTTCGTACATACAATTCTTCTGCTAACGATAATAACCACTTTTTGACTGATGGGAACATGGGTTGTAAAACAGATATACACCAGCGGTTATTATTTTAGACATTTTTTTATCATAAGTTACCTGCTAGGAATAGTAGACGACCTTCCGATTTTAGTCCAATTGTAAATAAGCTAAATCACTTCCACGAAGTACGGAAGGCCAGTACGAAAACCAATAGGTATTTAATTTAAATAAGATATTTTTATTCCAAGAATACAAGGGATTTGAACAACAGGCTAAAGTGCCTCATGTGAGGTCCACTTCGCACTCCTTTTACGGTCATGCTATACATAGCAAATGACAAAAAAAAATTATATCATGGCAATATGATGAAAATATATATATAAATACAAATAAAAAAATGATATATTTGCGAATACCGTGAGTAACAAGATGACTAAATTAGTGCCTACACAACCTACACACCAGTGTCATTTATAAGGTACTCAACAAAAATCGTCAAGCGCACTAGCGTCAGAGAAGAACGTGTGTAGTTTTAAATATGATGATGTTGCTCATGTACTTTTGTTGTTATGATATCAAAGTAAATGTTCAATAAACATAACCAAGTTTTCAAGCGACACCAATAAGCCCAATTTTATAAATCCTCTTTAAAATCTGTTCTTGAACACTAATCGATAAAAAAATGAGTAACACATTATTTGTTTTCAATTGATTCTAACAAAAAGCACATCGTTACTCTTACTTCCCCATTTCTCTGGCCCAAAGTTTACCAGATTAATTATGAATAAGCGGAAATGAAATATAGAAATAACATAACTTCAATTTATTTATTTATGTATTTTTTTTGTTTTGTTGTTTTTATGTTCCATTTTATATAACGCAATTTTCTTGTTATAGAGTAAATTAATGATATTCAATATAACAAATAATTTAGCTTAATATTGCAAAAATAAATTAAAAAGTTTTTAAACATTATTCTCCGCTGTGACTCAACCCGCACCCCTTTTTCAACGCCGTTTGCATGGCACTAGCCTGAGCTATTTACCCACTGCACTAATGAGAACGTTGGAAAAAGGTGACATGGAAGGATATTTTGTTATATTACGTGGCGCACGTAGTAGCTTTTATGGTGCGGCACATGTAGTAGCTTTAATTAGCGCGCGCACAGTAGTAGTTTTTAGCGTTGCGCACGTAGTAGCTATTACGGCCACGGTATTATGCTACGAGTATTACGTGCGCCACGTATAGTAGGCTTTATCCGTGCGTCTGGTAGTAGTTGTATTACGTGGCGCACGTAGTAGATTTAACTACTAGTTTGGGCAGTTTTCTAGCAGCATTAAATTTAGAAAATAAATGCGCACAGGGTATACCCCAAATGCCTAGTCCAACCGGAACTACGCCTTAAAACGCCCTGGGCAAAGCGGCAAGCCGATTGCATTTTGTCTGGCCTGTATGTTTTTGTTTTGTTTTTTTTGTTTTTTTTTAAATATGCCCCCTAAAACCCGAACTCCTTGATCGCAGGGCTCTGTATGTCAGCTAGGGATGTTTGAAGTTTGTAGGATCAACTTAAACAATGTACTAACATCTGTTGGAGTAAAACAAATGTAGCTAGTAAAATGAAACTTTTAATTAAAATTTACCAAAGGAAATGCTTTGTCATATTTATGTCAAACGGAACCCTATAAATGATATTGAGTCTTTTAATACAACAGACATTATACAATGATAAGCAGTCTTACTTTGCGTGATGAAACCGACATCTCATAAAGCAACAAGAAAAACTAACCATGGTCTATACATGTTAAAGTCACTTTTCCAAATGCTCGAAGTAAAGGAATTAGTAAATAGCAGCTTATTAAACAAGATTTTACACAACCTACAATCAAGCTTATAAAATGAACTGGGTGACTATTAGCACGTGTTAGTCAAAAATAAGTATACGATAATGGGACTGGTGAAGGTATTAAAACTTGCCCCCCTCTTTTATTTTTTTTGGGTCATATCATTATATTATCGCTGGTATCTTGCAGCACCATTAAATAATATAAAATATTGGCATCAAAGGAGACATGGAATATAATTTCAATATCACAGCCCCAGCAATAACCACTGTGTTCGCATGCATGTAGCTTTCGCATGTGCATGCAGTAGGCACAATGTTCACATGCAGTATTCTTGCGTTTGCACGTGGTAAATAATGTTATGCGTATGCATATGACTAGTTATCAATTTGTGCAAGTTGATAGCTACTGCGTCATGCATCCAGAAGCTATCAAGTTATCAATATATATATATCCTTTTTATGCCACTAAAAGTTTAAATGTTACAAAAGATTGCTTATTAGTTTAAACATCTATTTAAATTAAAAAAGTTTCTTAGTTCATTGGTTCTGTGTGATTTGTCCATTGTTACCTGAACCTGTAAGTCTATGACAGATTCTTGCCCAAATTGGTGTTTGAAACAGCACAAAATTCAGTCCCATTGTTACATAATGGTAACCTGACGACCTGGACCTCCACTGCCTTTATTGCTTGATAAAGGAGAAATTGATAGAGTCAGAACTGTAAAATTGTCATTTTAAAATATAATTAAAATTAGGCTGAGGCCTTGTAGTCATAAACATAGCATCTAATTACGAGAATTAAATTGATGATAATGAACGAGGAGAGAAAATAAAGTGAAAATTTATCTTCAATAATTCAAAGAGGAGATAAATCTAAGACTTACAGTATCAGATATACGCAAAATTCATTTAACTATTATAAAGTCCTAAAACACTGATTTCAAATATTTTATCCTCATGGACATTAACATTGTCTTGAAGTTAGAATCTAGATTTTTTAAAAAATAAATATCTTATAGTGCAAACAAATAAAGTGTTTTGAGTGCTTCAAACTCAGTGATGCTTCAACTTTGATATCGGCAGACAATTGTTTCAGAAATATTATGTTAAATTACATTTCATCATGATAAAAATATCCATGCTAATCCAAATCCTCCTGTGAATTGAAATCCCAAACACCCTATGGGATTTGAACTGTTCATATTCTTTAAAAAAAAAAAAAAAAAAAAAAAACAGACAAAAGCAAAAGCATGCCGCAGTATTGCTTTGGAAAATAATCACCCCAGCAAAAATGTTGATGATGTTTAAAGAATAAAACCAAGTGGTGGTACTCGGTAACTACTGGCGAGCGAACGTTATAACTATTACGTGCGCACTAATTAGCTACTGCGTGTCGAATCGTGATAACTATACTGGCACGTAAAGTCTACTATGTGCAGCACGTTAAAGCTACTACGTGTGCCACGTACTAGCTTCTACGGTACAGAACTAAGATAGCTACACGTTGCGCACGTAAAAGCTACTACGGTGTAGCACGTAATATAATAAATATCTTACCGAGTCCCCTTTCATGTCACGTAAATGAGCCATACAGAAAATATTTAATCTATATATGTTTGGGCATGTTGGCTGGAAATTCATCAGCCTGTCATGTTTCAAAATAGTCTCAGAAGAGGTGGCGATTTTTATTTTTCGCTCGCGTACTATCTTTTTTCATTACAGTTTATTTAAAAACGTTATCTCCAGCATCGATTAATTAATATCAATTCGCCTTCCATAACGCGATTCGTACTGAAATAATAAGAAAATTATCACTCATGTTAGTGATAAGAGTGCAGACAACAAAATTTAGAATATTTTTCTGCGTAGAAAAAAAAAGGAATCTATAAAATATAGAATGGCCTTAAAATATAGCCCCAAACTTTTCCGTGTCAACATGGTGTGCCACCATTGAGCACGTTAGCAATCAACGCCTTTACAAACATCTTCAAATCTGTCCTTTTTACATGCTGGTTCCCATCATTTTTCTGGTCAATAATTAAACGGGAAACACGCCAACCACAATAGTTCTTCGGCCCGGTCATTGACTCTTGCGTCAAAAGAAAATTTTTCTTGTTGAATATAACATTCAGGTCAGAACTTGCGCACCCTGGGTATTTTATCTAAACGCGCCCGTTAAAGTTGACAGGTTATGGAGCTCTTTTTTATATGAAATTTTTATGCTTGATGACGCATGTAACTCTGGAAAGTTTTTTTACTACAGACTTGAATCATTAAGTACATGAACTTGTGCACCGGTGTATTTCCATCGAACCTAGCGTTGAAAGGTGACAGAGTCAAGGGCATAATGTTTATGAAAAATAAGAGAAATTAATGCTTGACATTGGGTCACGTACTCTGAAAGTATTTGTACTACAACTTGAAATTCCATCATACTTATTACATGACACGGTTTCCCTCGAGAATGAGAGAGAGTAGACGCAGTGTAGGGAGCTTACAGCAATTCAAAATTCGAAAATTCAGTTTCATTGTATTATTTTCCGTTTTATTTAGAAGAAAAGCTGTCAAGAAGACAAAGATTATTCATGTTCTTAAATTTGAAATACATGTCTTCAATGGTTATGGAGATATATATCTTTTTCAACATCATCCGTCTTAAACATAAACCGATAAAATAAATGTCGCATAATGTTCGGCACTGTATTGATTTTATTTAGCAGAAGAAAAAAAGTATAAGATAAACATATGGTTCCTTAAATTGCAGCATATAATTTTTTGTATTACATATATAAGTATCGGTATAACTCATTTTGAAATATGAAACTGGAAACATTCAACTAGACGTTTCACATCAAAGAAATATGTATCTTATTCTCAAGGTTACATTACTCTAGTATAATATATTAACATCAGTGTAATATCTAATACTTTAATTAAACTATAGTTAACGCGACTTTTCTTTGTTTGTTTTATCACCTTGGAAGACATTTGACTGTAGTTAGTGTTCTAAAAGAAATTATAAACAGTTTCAGTAACGGACTTTTATACAATTCAAATATTATTATTTGATATTTGAATGATATATCATATATTTCTGCAAACAATATATGATTTGTGTCAGAACAACAATAATAAAAGATGCTAATTTTAATACAGTTTCCTCAACCATATAACGCATCGAATACGATTTTTATTGACTTGTCGAATAACACATTTTACCAATTGTCAACCATAGTTAATGTGAAAATATCAAAACAGTAAGAAGGTATCTACTTATGCATATGACCTATATCATACTTATGGAACATTACAGTTGCATATCTGTCTAGTATCTCAAACAAAATCTAAATTTCTTATTGCATTAAATCATTAAAACAGACAATACGGTAACGGAAATTTTATGATCACGGAAATTTAAAAAAAGTTAAGATCATTCTTCTTTATAGCTTTTTGGAGGCTTCATAGATATTTTATATAATAAGGTCATACACTAGTTCCTCTTGGGCATTTAAGTTGTGCCAGTTTTAAATTGCTAGCTCTCTTCTTCATTTGCCAGTGCATCTACAGGTGCATTTTTATCCCACCCCCCCCCCCCCCCCCCCAACAAAAATGTGTATGCATTATACCAAAAGAAAGGAAAAAAAGCAGCGTAAATAGAATCTGTAGGTAGCCACACTCAAGGTTTTACCTCCTAACCTTGCAATAAACCCATATGATAAACCCCATCTCAATGTGGAATCCATTTTTTTTATTTGTTGAAAAAAATCTTTCTCAAAATAATTCAAACTCTAATACTCTAATACTTCCTATTAATACTGACACTAAAATTTTACCCAGCGTTTCTTTTACCTTTGAGTATAGATTTGTCTTTGTCGTCCGTCCATACCCAAAACTGTGACACCGTAAACTCTGGTGGGTATTTGTGCTACTGACTTCAATTTCATAGATTTATTACTCATTACATACTGGCGCACCTTGTTTTGTAAAATGCGAAACGGTTGGCGCATCTGGCACATTTCCAGTTTCTAAAAAAAATAATAATTCTTGTTTTGGGTACAATCGTTAGGATTTACAGCATAATAGGCATAACACATTTATATTTTCCTTGAGTTCGAGAGTGTTTAGGAGTAAAATTTTTATTTATGATGAGAGTAGCGAGTTAGGAAATTAATAATTTAAACTACTGTTAGCTTTGCAGATCTAAACGTTACTACTTCGGCTTGACACATGTACGATTGCCGTCATCAGTCTTCAATTCTATTTGGTGCTCACGCATTCGAGCACAAAACCTTTTGTTCTACTTTTGTAATATGACGATGCTCAAAAGAGGGGGTGCTTATATTGTGGTGTGTGTTTGGCAAGTTAAAAAATCTACATCTTCATTTTAAGGAGATCGCCTTTATGGACTCGTAATATTTTTGAGATGGCATATTTTTATTACTTTTAGCCATGAAAAGTGATTCCGATCAGAAGCAGTTAGATCTATGCAGTTATAATAAAATGAACAGAATATTTCCTTCCCACATCTCCCCGTACACGTACAGCTTCACAGATAAAACAAGTGTGCGTACTGGTCCATTAAGTGGGATTATATTTCAACGTTTTTGTCAGTCCGCAAACAACATAAAATAATAACCCGTTAGTTGCTTAGATACCAGAGAAGCATTTCGTTCTCAAACGTTGTGAGTGAGATCCATGAATTTCAATATTATAGTGTAAATGGCTATTATATAAGTATATAGCAAGTAGATGTGTGGCAACATGCAGAATGCATATTTACTCCCAAGGAGAAGAACCCAACACATCAGTGCCAATTCAGGACAATATCACATATCACTGCTCAACGTAGAGGCAAGATATTACTTCGCCATACTAGCCAGAAGACTGATCGACCTACTTACCACAAATGGTATCGTTGATACTTCAGTTCAGAAGCGGAGTTCCAAGGCTTCATCTGGATGTGTTGGAGCAAACCAGTGGGCAATCACCAAGCTCATCAGGAATCAAGTGAACAACAGGGACCATTACTGTGGTTGCATGACCTTGCAAAAATGCTTACGGGTCAATCCTCCTCACAAGTGCTCATTGAAGCAGCTCTCTAATTATAATGAAGCTAAACCACATCCCTGAGCACATCCAAGGGATGATTAACGGGTACTTCAGTGGAAAAAACTGGCGCTTCATGGTTGATGACAAGTTGACGCCTGGCAGAACTAAAAAGTGAATAGTTACTTGTGATGAACCATCTCTGTTGTCCTGTTTGTGATGGGCATGAACCTCATAATCAACCCTGCTAATACAGAAAACGCGAGGGCCAAAGACATCTACATGGTTACAACCCATTCCGACAACAGGGGTTTTTCATGGACGACCTAACAGTGACAAACCCAGACTCACATACAAGGTCCGAGATGGGTAGCTGAAATGGCATGGAAGAGTCATCTACTTGGGCTAGAATGAAGTTCCAAACCCAAGAAGTCCTAGAAGCTGGTCATCAAACAACGCGGGTTGGTCACTAGAAACGAATTCACCTCAGGGTCCAAAGGTTAAGACATACCATCCATCAAAGGACATTCCCCATAAAGTGGCCTGGGCAGTGTTTGATGCCAGCCTGTAGTGACAAAAGCCAACATAGGGCGCATCAGATAACAACTACAAGAATGTTTGAAAACAGATAGACCATCTGTCTTACTCGTGGAAAATTCAAGGCGTGCTCTTCCAGAATGGTCTCCTCCCCGATTGATGGGCCCCTGATGCTATATGAAATCACTACATCTGCAGGGCATGCATGGAGTGCAAACGATCAGGCAGACAACTGCGTGTCCGATGTGGGAGTACCAACCAACGCTTACCAGCATCGGACTGTATGCGGGGCGAACCAACCAGCTACAACTCTCCCCCTATCATCCCTAGTTGGGGAGTTCAAAGTGTCCGCAAGACACCGACTGGTGAATGACGCTCAAGCAGTCGCAGAACAGTTCAATTCGCAAACGCTTGAATTGAAACTAGAACATGAAGAAGTGGTCACAAGCCAAGCAGTCCGAACAAGCTGAGAGGAAGACGTCCAGCACAAAGACATAGTCGGCATCATCGCAGTAGGCTATCAGAGGGCTTGGCAACTCCAAGACTACACAATGAGTGGCCTGTCCGGAAATACAGAAAGGAGGGAGGCATGGTGCGTCATATAAGAAGTCGAGCAGCAAGCAGAAGAAGAAAGAAGAGCGAAAGCTGTTGGGCCCATTTGTGTCCCAAGGGCGCATGGACAAAGTTGGAACACGACAGACAGAAAACTGAACTCTGGGCAGATATCATGAGATACGAACCACTTAGGATCGCATTCATGTCTCAGATCAGTCTATGACCAGCTACCCGTGCAACACCTCCAACCTTCACAGATTGGGGTCTACAATACAACCCTAGTGCATCTGTGTCGACAACCGGGAAGCATTGAACACATTCTGTCTTCGTGTACCACATCCCTCACCCAAGGACGTTACCCGGTGGAGACACGACATGTTCTTCAAGAACTCGCTCGCCGAACAAGTTGGAACGAGAGAGGACCAAGAAGAAGGACCAGACAGAAACCTTTTAAGATTCAAGTTCGTGAAGGAGGACAGAAGGCACCAAACAATCCGCAGCTATCCCAATTCCATCTTGGATGAATCTGATAAGTGGGAAATGTCGTGGACCTGAAACAGAAACTTGTGTTCCCAAACATTATCCAACATCATTGAGGCCTGAAAAAAATTGTTAAACTGGTCTAACAAAGGCAATGTTTGGTTATGGTTTTAACTGACTTTCCTTGGGGAATCTCCCTTGTGAAAGGCTTTGAAAGGGAAAAAAGCCAAATATTCTGATCGCAAGAACAGTGCAAACAGAAGGGATGGCGAGTGTGGCTCTACCCGGTGGAAATTGGTGCCAGAGGGTTCCCAAACCCATTTGCCCGTGGAAGATGTTAAGGGCTTTGGGGATCAAAGGGGGGCAGACAGAAAGCTTTCAGTGGGCACACTAAGCCTGACAGCTGAAAGGGCATCCAGCTGGTTGTGGATTAAAGAGAGGAGAGGACTGGAAGCCTTCCATCAAAACGTAGTGACTGATCACCACTTGGGGGGGGCCCGCCGCCTGGAGAGTGTCCTGGATTAAAGTTCCGAAACACTTGTTGAAAAGGGGGTTTTTTCAGCTGAGGATGTTTGGGATGAGCAGTACAGAACTGAATTTTTACTCAGTGGTTCTGTTCGTATTTTTAAAGATTTTGTAATTTACTGATTGATAATCCACACACAATGTTTTTTTCTCCCATTGAAAAGGAAGCCTAAAACCCAACCATAATTTACCTGCGGCCCCTTGGGGAATTTTCCAAAATTCCCCCACATTTTCCCCCGCTTTTTTTATTTTCTGATCAGAGAACTACATCACAGATTTTACCTCCCCTTAAACAAATTTTATCACTCTATTCTAAAATTTAAAAATTAGCAAAGCAAAGAAATTTAAAATTTTTAAAAAAAAAAAATCAAATCGTTTTTTAGAAAATAAAATTATTTGATTTTACCTAAAATCGAAAAATGGGTTATTTAAAGAAAACAATTTAACATGAAAACCATCCACAAAAGTGTAATTTGTTCTGTTAGAATACAAGAAACGCATTGATGGCGAATCGAACCCAAATTTTCCCTGCTTTACAAAGCCTTTAAATTGGGGCCCTCCGTTTCATTTTTGTATGCAGAAGTATCGGAGCATATCTTTTAGGAGGAAAAAACCTTCATTACAGATCTGTTTACATTTGTTCGGGTAAACGCCTCATCCCCTATAAACATTGGGTGGACCCCTTTATTTGCTGTAGGGTTTAGTACCAAACTTAATGATAAAAAAATAATAAAGGGTCAACCTTTTAATAACATCAGACAATGCCTGGATGATTTCGAGAAATTCGATTGAGTTGTATACCAGTAACCAGTAAAATAAACTGTAAGAGTCATAGTACATGTACGAGATACACTAAATACAAACCTTTTTTTGGTGTGATTTAAAAGAAAACTCATCTAATATACCGATCCGGTGGCCTAGTGGTTAAAGCATTCGCTTTGGGAGCAGGAGGCGAAGGTTCGATCCCCCGGGAGGGAACGTTCTATATCCCGTTTGGGGGGAGCCGCCAGCTAGTTTAATAATGGTTTAAACCCTTTTTCTTCCTGGGCCCGGTGCCGGTATATAGGGGGAAACCGGGGAGGTACTTGTGAAAGCAATGAGGTTTTCTCATAAGTCAAAACTGGTTGACCCTTTCAATAAGGGTGAACTATAATAAACAATTTAAATTTACTTTTATACGAAAAAAAAAGCTTCTCTCTGACGGGGAATCGAATCCCGGTTTTCCCCCCGTGACAGGTGGAGAAAATTACCATCACTATACAAACGAGGGGAAGTTTGTGTTTTTGGAACAAAAGTAAGGCATTTCTCATTATGATAATGATTTCTTTCTAAAAAAAAAAAACGAAATTTAAATTGAACCCTATTTTCTCTTACTTCTTTTTAGTTAGTTGAGGGCTATTAAATTAGGATTCCGTGCTCTCAAAACGCGTCCAAACCCGGGTTCGATTCCCGATTGATATAAGCCTTTTTTTAACAATCTTTTCTGATTTTTTTTAAAATCTTTCCGTCTGTATTCTTGGGAAAATTTTTACCAACCGGGAAGGGCCCTTTCGCTTTATATCAATGTATCTGCTAAACATTCGATATGAGATATGAATAATGAAAAAAACCTCTTCTTATTTAATTT
>CM037794.1:6996711-7046711 GCA_021229015.1 Solen grandis
ATAATATTGTGATGATGTGTGGTATATAGTTGTAGTGTAGTTGTGATGGTATATGTGGTGTATTGAAGTAGGTTGTATGGGTAGTTGGTGGTGGTTATGTTGGTGATGGTTGGGGTAAGTGGTGGTAGAATGTGGTGATGTGTGAGTGGTTTGTTGGTTGATTGTGTGTGGTTGTGATGTGTGGTGTGATTGTCGTGTGTGTGTTTTTGTAGGTTGTGGATGTGTGTTGTATTGTGTGATGTGGTTGTGGTTGTGATTGTGGTGGTAGTGTTTGTTTTGTGGTGTTGAGTAGGTGGTGGGTGTTGTGGTAGTTGTGATGTGGTGGTGGTGTTTGCGGTGGTGGTGATGTGGTGGTGGTGATGTGGTGGTGGTGTTTGTGGTGGTGGTGTTTTTATGTGGTGGGTGGTGTTGTTGAGGTTGTGTGATGTTTGTGTGATGTGGTGGTGGTGTTTGTTGTGGTTGTGATGTTGTGGTGATGTGGTGGTGATGATGTGGTGGTGTCGTTGGTGGGTGGGGTATGGTTGTGTGTTGTTGGGGTGGTGGTTGTGTGTTTGTGTGGTTATTGTGGTGGTGGTTTTTGGTGGTGGTGGTGTGGTTGTGTTGTGTGTAGTTATGTTGTGGTGGGGTGGTTTTATGTGGTGGTGTTTGTTGTGATGGTGTTAGTGTGGTGATGGGTTTTTGTTGTTGTTGGTGGTGGTTTGTGGTTTGTTGTGGTGGTGTAGGTGGTGGTGTAGTTATGTGGTTGTGGTGGTGTTGATGGTGTGATGTGTTTGTGTGGTGTGGTTGTGGTGGTGTTGGTGTGTTATGTCGTAGTGGTTGTTTGTTGGTAGTTGTGTGGTGTTATGGTTGTGGTTGTGGTTGTGGTTGGTGATGGTGTGGTGGTGTGGTGTGTGTGGGTGGTGGTGGTGGTGGTGGTGTTTTTGTGGTGGTATTTTGGTGGTGGAGGGTAGTTTGTAGTGTGTATTAGTGGTGGTTGGTTGTGATAGTGGGTGGATGTTAAATATGGTATTGATGGGGCATTAGGTGAGTATGTGGTTTAATTGTTGTGGTGGAGTGTTGTTTGGTGTGTTTTTGTTTTTTTAGTGGTGTGGTGTGTGTTTGTGTGGGTTTTGTTAGTGGTGTTGTGGTTTTGTGTTGGTGTGATTGGTGTGGTGATGTGGTGTTTGTGGTAGTGGTTGTGGGTTTGTTTGTGTGTTGTTTGTGTATTGGGTGTTGTTGGTGTGTGGGTGGTGGTGGTATGTGGGGTTGGTGGTGTTGTTTGTGTGGGTGTTTGGGGGGGATGGGGGGGGGGGGGGGTTGGTAGGGTGTTTGTTTGGGGGGTGGTTGGTGTCTGCGGTTGGATTGTGGTAGGTGTTGGTGTGGGGTGGTGAGGGGGGTGGGGGGATGGTAGTGGGTTGTTGGGGTGTGTGGGTGTTGTGTAGGAGTTGGATGGGTTTATAGGTATTATATGACGAGCCTTGTATATGATGAAAATATCTTAACACCAGCCGAAAATGGGTTTTGAATGTTTCTCATTGTATTGTGCTCAATTGACTGAAATTCTCTGAACCTTGTATAAAAGCCCTTTGGGGGGGGGGGGGGAAATCCGATAAACAGCAGATGATAAATTGTAGTCAGTACATTGCTCAACATAAAAAAGCGAAGATCTCTCTCTCTCTCTCCCTCTCTCTCTCTCTCCCTCTCTCTCTTGTCATACTTAATCCTTTATATTTTAGCTTCGTTAACTAATATAGATTTACGTTTGTATTTACAAACTTAAAGGGTAAAAAGCCAATAACATGCGTATTATCATTTTTTTTTACCAAATATATAAAGTTCACTGAAAGGGCCATGAGACTTTTTACTACAACTATTGATTTTTACTCTACTCTGAGCGGTTTTAATTGAAATGGATGGATTCTGATTTTAATGGTACATCTTAACTAGTATAAGAGTCAAATGCGACATCCGTCTTCTCGTTCGAGATTTAAAATAATTGTACAAAATAATAATAACAAATATCTTACCTTGTGATACAGACGTTTCAGTGAGGTGTTTCACTAAAAAGGTTCACAGAATTGTTCCACTGAGTCGTTATCACGTTACCGCCGAATAACGGTCTGGACATTTATACTGGGAATAACTACGAGGGGCATATTTTAATTAGTGGCAACAACTCAATGTAACCATGATTTGCACGTGAAAGTACATGTCTAATATACCGTTGGAAAGATTATTGATTTTTCTAACCAACAGTCTATTTTCGCACGATTTGCACGTGCAATAAAGTTTTAGCAGGTCATACTGGTTGTAAACATGGCTGAGTTGCATTGTGATTTGAGAGAGGAGCAAAGAGCTTATTGCAAAATTGGTGGGTTATATGGGTAAATGCGCGTCAGAAATAAAAACGGATCTAGATTTAGTTTATGGAGAAAATGCCCTTCCATATCGTACAATTGCCAGGTGGGTGTCAATGTTTAAGGAAGGTAGAACTAATGTTAAGGATGAGCCCCGCCATGGGCGGCCAATATCCGCTACCTCTGAAAAAGATATCAGCACTGTCAAAGCCACAGTTAATGAAAATGCAAGATATACCATGGAGGAGATAGGTGACTTATCGGGCCTTAGTGCGTCATATGTGTTTTCCATCTTGAAAGAAAAGTTAAAGTTAAGGAAAGTGTGCGCCCGTTGGATCCCGCATTTGCTAACTTCTGACCAGAAAAGGGGCCTTATTGACTAGGTTCAAAGATCGAGACCCTACACGCCTGAGAGAAATTGTCACAGGGGATGAAACGTGGCTTTATTTTTTTGTGAGTCCGACAATATACTCAGTAACAAAATGTGGGTAGGTGAAAACAGCCATCGCCCAGTTGTTGCTTGACGTAGCAGGAGCGTTAAAAGAGTTATGTACGCTCTAATTTTTGACAGTGATGGAATAGTGGCCCGTGTCGCTGTAACTGAGAGGGGTAGTGTCACTGGAACATTTTACCGTGACCACGTTCTCACTGCTGTAATTAATCACTACATTACAAAGAACTCAAGGTCCGGGGTGCGCAGGATCAAATTACTCCATGATAATGCACCTGTGCAACGGTCAACATTGGTTAAAGCTTATTTAGAGGAGCAGAGAATTGAGGTTTTTCTACATCCCGCTTACAGTCCTGACCTCTCTCCTTGTGACTTTTGGTTAAATCCATACATCAAATCTTGCCTTCGCGGTCGCCGGTTCGAAACCCGTAGTGCCGTTGGAAGCGCTCTCTACCAGTGTATAAACAGTATACCCAAAGAACAGTTCAAAAATGCATTTTCGGAATGGATTCTGTGGCTGGAAAAGTGTGTAGAGATCCATGGTGAATATTTTGAAGGACTCTACTAATCATTTTTCATAGGTATGACTTATTTATAATAACGCGCTGCCGTTGCCGCTAATTAAGATATGCCCCTCGTAATTAAAACAACGGTATTCTACTATAAATAGGACGGAAAATCCCCAAAATTTAAGTACATCACATCCCAACACAATCGACTCTGGAAAAAACAGGAAATTACAGGATGAATCTTTTTTAAAATATGACAGTACAATAACACATTGCAAATATTATAAAATACTAGGTATTGCAAGTTTATATCTTTTTGTTGATTGATATGTATATATCAACAAAAAGATATTTTAAGCCACTACCGTTCTTTTCTTGTGCTTACTTATTTTCAGTCAATAACATTGAAATTGAGGTTATTTACTAGTACATGCTGAACTCGTATCAATAGAAAGTTTTGCCGGGACCTTTTCTCATATAGAAAGAGAATATCTCCGACTTTAGCTTAAATATGCAGATATTTTTATACACACCCTAATATCACACATATGTGAAAGGATGAGACCATGAAGTGAATTTTTGGGACTCTTAAGAATACTTAGTGGTATAATAGAAAGGAAAATAAAAGATATCACATGGTGTACACGAAACGTAGAAGAAAAGATCATTTTGACAGAGTACCCTATGGCTTTTTAACTGACTTTTCGAGTACCTTGTAAATTTGATTTGTGAATGGATCGGCGAAGAGAAGTTACAAACAGAGAGTTTGTACGGTCACGCTACAACGAAGATATCTCCAAGTGGATACAATGATCAGTGTAGTAAAGTGCCTATTGAATGGTTAGAACGGAGGGCGCGGGCGTCTCACAACTGGAGCAATTCACTGCGACAATTAGAGAAGTATTGATTATTTAAATCTAAACTAAAATGTCCCTGTATGCAAATGAACACATGTTTTATAGCATGCCTCCCAAAAAACTAAGTTAATTTGGATTTTGGCACAGTACCCTATGGCTTTTAAACTGACTTTTCGAGTTCCTTGTAAATTTGATTTTGTGAAAGGGTCGGGGACGAGAGATGTTAATATTTCAGAGAGTTTGTACGGTCACACTACAACGAAGATATCTCCAGGTGGATACAATGTTCAGTGTAGAAAAGTGCCTATTGAACGGTTAGAGCGGAGGGCACGGGCGTCTCACAACTGGAGCAATTCATTGCGACAATTAAAGAAGTATTGATTATTAAAATCTAAACTAAAATGTCCCTTTATGCAAATTAACACATGTTTTATAGCATGCCCCCCTAGAAACTAGGTTTATTTGCCACCAAAAGAAACAGTAATAGTCTTGCGACAACTAGAAATATTGATTATAACAAGCTAAAATGTCAATGACCCAATATACGCTAATGAACACCTGCTAATTAGCATATTAATGAGCATTTGTTTGACCCCAAAGGAACACAATACTACTGTCTTTGATCACGTGGGCACCATATATCACAGTCCATTTTATGCAATATATAGTTCGAATTTTTCATTGGACAATCAAATTACAAACTGTAACTCTGAGTACTGCTACTAATAAAAACATATCTCAATGTTAAATTGTTTGTTGGTTTGTCTGATTGCATGTAGAAAAAAAATGCCAATACACAGTTACAGCTGTGGAAGTAAAATAATTAGTTCTTGAAACTCTAGAAAAAGACTGCACTGATCTCACGTTTTCAGCAAATTGATGGTTGGTTCATATGAACATTTGGTTTCATTATCTGTTTTCTTTAGGTTTCAAAAAAGAATTTTTGGGCTACTGAACATCTTTATGGAATAATATGTGTTTGGGGTTGTACTACAAAATAATAATATGGTGAGATGTCTGCGATACATATCTTTTATATATAAATTTTTATTGGTGGATTCTTATAGTAAAACTGCACTAATTCTTATGCATAATATATAACCAATCCTTTCTACAATTTTGATAGCTATGTAACTCATTCGTTCCGTATAGACGTTGTTTAAGGATTCGAAACTGTTAATACCATTTGACATTTAGACATAATAAAATGCTGTTGAAGCAAGTTATTTTGGGAAGAATTATATAACGTTCCATTTTGTATTGTGTTGTAACTTTCCAGTTTACATATCTGTCATTGAGATAAATCTCTCGGTGACATTTACTTTTATCTTGTATCATTTCACAAATGAAATCTTTTATGGCTCATATGAAAGAGATACGTGCATTTTTCATATTTCTTTGGAATATGCAAGCAATCAAGATTACGTGTAATTAGCTACACAGCGAGGGTACAGCACAATGTCAATTTATTCATTATTATAGTGTAGGTATATCTGTTATATCAGGGGTCTCTGGGATGGGAACAAATGCATTCTGATAAAGATTAAAATGCACAGCATTGCGGCAAGCAAGGACACATAAATCGAAATGACAGAATGGCTGTGTTTGTACCCAAGAATGTCAGTTTGGCATGCACTGATATATCATCATTATTACATTAAATGCGTGAAAAAATTGGAAGTGTCATTTATACTATAGTGAACTGATGGTAAAACAAGGATTTTTTATTACCAGAATTTTTAAATAATTAGGTGGGGCCTCCGTGGCCGAGAGGGTAAAGTCGCTGACTTTAACACTCACTCAGCCCCTCACCGCGTGGGTTCGAATCCCGGCAGGGTCATTCGGATTTTCATGTGAGGAAGCCTTCCAGCTGGCTTGCGGTAGGTCGGTGGTTCTACCTAGATGCCTCCGTGCTCTTCCTCCACCTGTGATTAGCTGGACGTCGCTATATGACTGAAATACTGTCGAAGCGACGATAAACTCAAATAGTCAAGTCAAATAATTAGGTAAGCTTAGGTGCATAATGTAGAAGCAACATCAATATAACCATTAACCACCACATAGAAAAATGCAATGCGTTATTTTTACCAAAGACTTGTTTTATTGTAAGATTGGGTCATTTGCTATCATGAGACTAACATTCAAATCCAGTAAGACGTTACCCTAAGTTATACATAACTTGAACTGTACATGAAATGTTCATGAGCATGCAATAAAATTATATATTATTATTTATATTAACCTTACAATACCAAAGTATTTCAACCTCTTTTGGGCGGTGAAGCAGTGAGCACATTGAAAAGTACCCTTACAAGTATAATTTTATTTCATAAATACTTACCTGATATTACAATATGGATTTTCCTTTTTCAGTCCGCATTATAAACTTTAAGCCGGAAAATAAACGTGTCCCTTGCGCATGCGCACCACGCTATCTTCCGCTTCCTCTCACGTGTTATTCAGTTTTCCTTTTTCGGCGAAACAGTTCGCATCTCAGGGAGTGTTTACGCTTCTTTTAGAATACTTTTTCTTTTTATTGAATTTGTGGAGTATTCTTTAGTTTGACTATGTCAGAAGAAGGTGAATTTACGGATGGGACAAACCTATCCGATAATAATTTTGACGAATATTCGTCGTGTTCGGAGAATACACGAGACCGGGTAAGTTCTCCACGCAAAGTGAAGAAGCACAGGAAACGTTCTAAGTATTCAGAACTTGAATCGAGGTTTGACAGGCTTGAGGCCTTAGTTACTAAAGCCCTTTCTAAATCGGAAAAAAATTCGGAGCCTCTACAGGAGAAAACTTTAGAGACAAACTCTAAAATAAGTACAGAGACAAACTCGAAGAAAAATTCAGAGACAAACTCTGATAAAGTGCCAGTTGATGATGTTTTGTCTGTTTTGGCAGATAAAGACGATGGTTTGTTCTCAGATTTAGATGAGTCTGTGGATGAAAATGACAATAAGTTGTCAGAGGCAACTAGAAAGTGTCTGTATGATATGTTCGGAGAAGATGCAAAAGTCAGAAAGAAACCTGCAAAAGAGGGTATTATTCTGGATTCTTCACAAATTGAAATTCTGGAGAACAGTTATCGTAATAAAGACCCAAATTTTTTGACAGCGTTTTCTGAAGAAAATGTTAAGTTATTTCCTGTTGATAGTGACAGTGAGAAATATTTGAAGGTTCCTTCATTGGACTCGCTTGTGGACTGTTGCCTTACTAAACGTTATGGTTCTAAGGCTTCCTTTGTAAAAAAACAAGGGTAAAGTGCTTTTTTCACAGCCGTGCAAAATGGTGGACAAAATAGGATTAAAAGGTCAATATGCTGCAAGAATGGGTTTAGTCATTCAGAGTTATTTGCAACAAGGCCTAGGTAATCTTTTACAATTTGTCCAGTCTGATGATTTTGAAAGATCCAAGGCTATTCAACAAATACGTGACATTTTTGCAATGTCCACTAAGGTGTATGGCCAAATTTGTAGGGCAGGTGCTTTGCATCATATTATAAGGAGGTCAGTAGCCGTGACTGACACAGGGCTTTATGAGCAGCATGATCATCTTGAGTTTTCCAATCTCCCCTTATCTGGAGAAGGTGTTTTTGGTCCAGAGCTTGAACCTTTGCTCAAGACACGAAAGGAGAAAAAGAAGCAAGTAGATGATCTAATTCCTGATGTGCAAAAGAAGCGCAAGTTTTCAGGGCAACAATAGTAATAAGCGTCAAGCATTGGACAATTCTAGGCAGTCAGACAGATTTTTGTCAGCCACTGCAAGTTCGAGTGGATGGAATAACTTTCGGATACCCAAGATTCCGGCCAGAGCACAAAGATCTGAGACCAACTCTAAGTTTTCTGGAAGAGCCTGAAATTCGTACAGTTCCTTTCACAGACGACAAGGAACCACAGCTGGTAGAGGAAGACTGGAGAAGCCAGCTGAAAAATGACCAGGTAAATATAATTGTGAGAAATTCGGAGATACCTGTTGGGGGGAGGTTAACTCATTTTCTGTCCGAATGGAGGAAAATAACAACAGACACATGGGTTTTAGACACGATCAAGGAGGGGTTCAAGTTGGAGTTTCTAAAAATTCCCCCATTCAATGGAGTAAAGCAAACCAAGGTTCCTTTAAAAGATCAGATTTTAATAAAAGAAGAAATAAACAATCTTTCACAAAAAAAAAATGCTATAGAGCTAGTACCACACGACCAGATTTATTCAGGTTTTTACAGTACCCTATTTTTAGTTCCAAAAAAGAATGGAGAAATGCGTCCTGTAATAAATTTGAAACCTCTCAACAAGTATCTCCGAAAACAGCATTTCAAGATAGACACATTGACAAAAGTTTTAAACCTCGTAGAAAAAGGAGATTGGGCAATAACTATAGATTTGAAAGATGCATATCATCATCTTCTAGTGTTCAAAGGTCACAGGAAATACCTACGGTTTCAGTTTCAGGGCACAGTGTATCAATTTCGGGCTCTTTGTTTCGGCCCTACAAGTGCTCCTCGAGTATTTGTGAAAGTAGTCTCAGTAGTAGTAGCATTTCTACGAAAACAAGGTCTTCGCCTTGCGAGTTACCTAGAAGATTGGCTAACACTGCACAAAAACAGGTTAGGCTTGCTAGAAAACAGAGAAATATTGCTCAGTCTTCTTTATCGATTGGGTTGGATTGTAAACAAAACAAAATCTCAGTTGGTACCAATACAGAAAATAACATACATAGGGGGTCTTTTCGATTTCTTGGCGGGTCTAGTGTTTCCAACAGAGGAGCGTTTGGAAAATTTGAAAAGGGCTGTTCAAAAAATTCTTACAGGGAAGATAACGGCCAGGCATTATTTGATTGTGCTGGGTATGATTGCCTCTTGTCTCGAGTTAATTCCAAATGCACGATTGTTCATGAGACCAATCCAGTTACATTTACTCCAGAATTGGAATCCAACATATATGTCCCTATTTCACAATATTCCAGTTACACCACAGCTTGTTCATCATTTGAAATGGTGGTTACTCAGTTAAAACATAGCAAAGGGCAAATCTTTAAACAAAATAGTTTATCCAGTTACACTCACTACAGATGCGAGTTGGACTTGGGGCTGGGGTGGTCATTTGGACAACCTGACTTGCCAGGGACAGTGGTCGGTTTCAGAGAAAATGCTTCATATCAATTGCTTAGAGATGAAAGCAGTTCTTTTAAGTATACAGCGGTTCTTGCCACAAGTCAGGAATCAGAATTTGTTGATCAGGTCAGACAACACAACTGTATGTCAATATATCAATCACCAGGGAGGCACGAAATCAGTGCAGTTGTGTCACTTGACAAGTCAAATATGGAATTTAGCTCTAGAACACAGTATGAATTTGAAAGCAGTTCATATCCTGGGAGTCAAGAATGTGTTGGCGGATGCTTTGTCACGTCATGTAGTGAGGTCAACGGAATGGGCTCTGAACAATTCAGTAGCTTGGGAAATTTTCAAACGGTGGAGTCAACCATCAATAGATCTGTTTGCCAGCTGGGAGAACAAGAAATGTCCACTGTTCTGCTCATGGATTCCGCATCCAAAAGCATATGCCATGGATGCCCTGTCAATTGCATGGGGGAACATGTATGTTTATGCATTTCCGCCAATACAGATGATTCCCAGAATGTTGAACCATTTTCAACAGTATCAGTGCACCATGATTCTAATAGCCCCCATGTGGCCAAGACAACATTGGTATTCTCAGGTTCTGAAACTCTTGATAGCGTATCCGGTGAAACTTCCATGCAGTCAGGTGTTATTGACTCAATGCAAGGGCAAAGTGATACACCCCGAACCAGAGAAATTACATCTGACTGCATGGTTGTTATCGACAAAAAATCCTCTTCAAAGGGCTTTTCTAAAAACACTAGAAAGCTCTTGTCAAAATCATGGAGAAAAGGAACTCAAAAAGATTATAGAAGTAAATTTAGACAATTCCATCGCTGATGTCTTAAACAAAAGATTGATACCTATTCTGCGAATTTAGTTAATTGTGCAGATTTTCTGACCAGATTGTTTGAAAGGGGTTTACAGTACACCACTATTAACGGTTACAGATCCATGCTATCATCAGTTTTAGGGCCTGTAGGAAATATTCCTGTAGGACAACACCCTTCTATCATAAGACTTCTTAAAGGTGTTTTTAATGAACGTCCTCCAATACGGAGACTGATTCCAGAGTGGGATCTTCTTCTTGTTTTAGGTTGTTTGAAAGAGGCACCTTTCGAGCCGCTTAAGGATGCACCATTGAAGTATCTTACATGGAAGACGTGTTTTCTCCTGGCCATTTCAACTTTTAGAAGGTGCAGTGATTTACAGTCTTTACAGCTGGGTGAAGGAAAGGTAAATGTACAAAAACAGGGCGTTACTTTCTTGAGGACAGGATTGGCTAAGACTGATAGGCCAGGTCATCAGAGTAAAAATATTTTCGTGCCTTGTTTGCCTAAGGACAGGAAATTGGATCCAAAACGTACGCTAGCTTATTACCTGAAAAAGACTGAACAATTTAGAAGAACTGGTTCTACAGATATTGTCAAGTTGTTTCTGTCAGTCAAAAAACCACACAAACCTGTGACTGCAGCTACCATTTCACGTTGGTTAGTTTCTTTAATCAAGTACTGTTACAAGAAAGCCCAGAGAACTAGTGGGAGAATAACAGGACATTCCACGCGGAGTATTGGCACGTCCTGGGCACTCTTCAAAGGTGCACCATTACAGCAGGTGTTGGAAGCTGCTGACTGGTCCAGAGAGACCACATTCACCAGACATTATTTGAAACCAATAAATGTAGATTTTTTCAATGTGTAGGTACACATAGTGGAAATCCTAAATCGGTGGACTGCCAGGATGTTATTTTTATGAAAGTGTTCAGGTTGTATGTAAAGGATGGTATTGCACGCTGGAACATGTGTAATATATACGTGTAGGCAAGACTACTATGTGAATATAATGCAATATAATCATGATGTATAGGAGGGAGATAGGACATTTAAATGTAAGGAGCCTAGGAGGCATCCAGATGATACTACATGTATTGATACTTTGTGGTGGAGCAACTACATGTGTGATCTTATAAGGTAAGATGTTATCTTTATTTGTTTAAAATAAATGTGAAATGGGTTGTATTTGGAGGATAAATATACCAAATAACCCCACCTCCAGGGGACTGCTATGGAATCTAATAAATCCATATTGTAATATCAGGTAAGTATTTATGAAATAAAAATTGAAAATTTATATTCAAATTATAGTTTTATAAATACAATACTTACCTGATATTACAAGTTACCCACCCTCCTCCCCACTTGTTATTTAGGGTTCTGGCGAACTGTTTCGCCGAAAGGAACACTGAATAACACGTGAGAGGAAGCGGAAGATAGCGTGGTGCGCATGCGCAAGGGACACGTTTATTTTCCGGCTTAAAGTTTTTAATGCGGACTGAAAAAGGAAAATCCATATTGTAATATCAGGTAAGTATTGTATTCATAAAACTATAATTTGAATACAAATTTTCAATTTATTTATCAATATGAAATATGAGATTTCTGTTTTGCAAGCGTTTGCATAAGTTTACGCGATATAGTCACGAGGGCGTGCTAAGCTATTCAGCATATGACATTTTCCTTTCACGTGCGACAAAACTTCACAAAAGTGTGAGTTATGTGATTACAAGTCTACACTTATTGATTTTTAGACGGCAGCCGCCGTCTTTAGTAGTTACAAACGCATACCAGGCATCGCTGACCTTGTTAATTTGCATATTTTCCACAAGTTTAACTGTACATCTCCGCCCTTAGTGCGGATCCACGCAATGCGATTCTGCACTTACGAATACGAATGGAATATGTTACGCAGACCTTTAATTCATGACCTAACCGCTATTCATCTGCTGTTGTTTGTGTTATTTTGCTCTGTTAACATCAATTTTCAGCGAGAACAATATATCCGTGACACTTATTAATCAGAACAGCAACCCATTTTACATACTTAAAAATATACTCCTGTAAAAAGAAAAAAGTAGTGCTTCGAAGGTCTGTAATTAACTTGCAGTAACCTAAAGTAGTTCATGCGTAATTTTACATGAAAACGAGTTAAGTTTCCCTCAGAATAGTTCTTAACTTTGAAATAGAAACAAACATTCAAGTATGTAAACCATCAAGTACCTTGTCAAGTTCTACACTTAAGTAATAGTAGATAGTGTATATAAATCGGGTCCTAGGGAATGACCTACTTCTGAAGTTAATACAGTCAGGTTCATGACCCTAATTCCGGATTGTTTTGTAATAGAGTGCGAATTCGATTGTCTTACTACCGACTGTAGTTGCAGGAGAGTGTGTGGAGTTTTTGCGTCATGTGGCTTTAAGAATCACAGCCTTTTTCCTGTTAACCCGGCTGCCGTCTCTCAGCGCATTGAGCGCTTTGATTACAAAAGTATTGAACTATGCGTTATAGTCCACGATGATTATAAACAAATACCAGCACCTGCATGGACGAAAGGAAAATGCAATGTGCTAAACCCATAAAAGTATTAATTATTCCAGTAATGTGAGAGTTTTGTTTTGTAAACGTGCGCCACACGCTATGTCAATGTAATGTCTGACGATAACTAGAACTAACACTTAAGGTAACTAATACCCCCTTCTCACCTTGTCTTTAATATATTCGACCATGAAACAAGAGGGCCATGGTGGCCCTAGAACGCTCACCATCGTACCATCAATCTAATTAAAGCAATTCAGGTCAATTGATTTTACCTTGTTACTTTCAGCAACAGCCTGATTCAAATTTCATGTAAATAAAAATAATTCTATGAAACCTAGCCAACAATCTGCAGACCTTATTTTTCAAGTAATCAACTTTAATTTAGCATGATGATAGAGCCCATTAATTTATGCCCAATGAAACTAAATTCTGACTATTTGTTTATAGGAGAAGAATCTGAAAAAGTAAAAAAAAAGAGTTTCATTTTTTCAAGGGATCAACTATTTTACCAATTATGGTAGAGCATTATGGGGTTACGGCTATACGTAAGGACCCGTGAATGATTTTTAGATCAACAATACAAATATTGACTTTAATACAATTAGCATGAATGGTTAATTGTAAGATAGTGCTGAGACACAACAATATCACGACATAGACAATTTGCATGATACCACAATCATTCACATTATCACTATGCAAAATGTATTTTGTTACTACGCTTGCTTTGAATCGTTTTTATGAGATAAAAGATATATGTACAGAAGAAAGTTTTGTCTATTGCAATTATACCCATTTTTTTAAAAACCTGTTTCATTAATGTTTTTCCCCCGCAGTGATTAAGATTTATTCCGTGCTTTTGGAAGAAAAAAAAAACTGACAAACACACAAAGAAAAAATCAAATCTGCAAAAGTAATGATATTTTTTCCTAAGATACCTTTGTCTAACGTAGAAACATACGGAAACTCGGATAAAAAGACGTTTTGGTGTGGTATCCTGCCACTTGCCTAGTGGCTAGAATTATATCTGTTTCATTTCAGCAACGTTTCATTATGACTTCTATGTTTCTAGATTTAATTTTGGAGAGAGTAAACAACATGGATTATATAACCAATACTAGCGAAAAGATCAAGTTTTTAAAAAAAAAAAATCTATATTCAGCAGTTTTAATACGTATTTGATGTTTTATTTGATTTCACAAAGGACAGACGTTGCTTCATACCTATATTCAAGGTACTGACATAAAACAAAACATTCGAGATCTTCTAACGAAAGCTGTGGAAAAAAGGATGACCTCTCAAAGAAGGATTGGTTGTCTTCTCTCTGGCGGTCTTGACTCCAGTCTAGTCACCGCCCTCGTGGTCAGACTGGCCCGAGAGATTGACCTTGGCTACAAGATTCAGACCTTCTCTATAGGGATGGAGGGCAGCCCTGACCTTGCAGCCGCCCGCAAGGTATCCTCGTTCCATTATTAAAGAAGGCATCGTTGTTTCTGCTTGTATGTTATTTTATAACCGGGACCGGTGGTAGAGTGGTAAGAGAGTCTATCTCGGTGTAATGTCTCCTATCTCTATTTCAAGTTCCCTCCCGTTACTTGGAATAAACGTTTTCAAATATCCGTTACATTACACGAAAACCAATTTAGATTCCGGGTGTATGGGGTGGACGTTTGCAAACGTAATTCCGGGATAGGGTATTTGGTAATGGGGTTGGGGGAACGTTTCTATATGCCCCATATAAAAAAAAATGGAGGGTGGGGTGGGGGGAGTGAAAACGTTTTCATGTTCCTCAAAGGGAGTTTGTACTTTGGGGCTTACACTTTAGGCTACGTTACGTTACGTCATGAGATCGCTCCCTATTATTGGGTCGCTAAACTGGAACTAGTGAAACAACCTGGCTTGAAGCACTGTAAAAAGAAAAAAAAAATTTCATGACTTAATGTTGAAATAATGTCAGTGCTTGCACATCGGCTAGACAGTTTTGGGGTAATACATGCACATAATGCCTAGTGCAAGGGCGAACGTGGTTGAGGGTTGAAATCTGCGTTGAGTTTTCTCGGTAACCACGACCCTCGGGAACGATGCTCGTAGATGACACCACGTGACCACTACGCCTTTTGTCATTGTAGTGTTCATTATAAATGTTTGAATAACATGCAATATATAACTTAAAAATATGGAAACTTCAATATGGTTTTATCACATGCATTAGACAAAATATATAGAAAGCGTTTTAACTAAAAATTTACCATGATTTTAAATTGAAATGTAAAATGCGTGACAGGATAACATTTAGTTAATATTACTTGTTAAATTTGCATTAAGAGTACCATAAATTGAGATTAAATTTGAAATTAAATTTGTATTTCCATTTTCTTTTATGAAGATTACGAACATAATGTGTTCCATGTACTTTTACTTTTATGTAGTAATATTGCAAACTTATACATTTATTCCAAGAGATTTTCCAGCGCCTCTTTTACGACCCTTTCCATATATATGTTGGTAACTAACATTTATTGTCTCTAATAAAACAGGTGTCAAAACATCTGGATACTGACCACCACGAGATATTGTTGACCCCCCGGGATTGTACCAGCAAGATAGAGGACATTATCTACCATCTAGAGAGCTATGACAGCTCCACCATCCGGGCTGCTGTAGGTCAGTGTCTCTAGCAAACCCAAATGATGATACTTTATTACGTACTATCATAGTGACCCTCAACGCTGTGGGTCCCGGTAGGGACTTCGGATTTTTCATGTTAGGAAGCTTCCAGCTGGCTTGCGGTAGGTCTGTGGTTCTACCCGGGTACCTCTGTGTACTCGGGGTCCTCCTCAACCTGTAAATAGCTGGACGTCGCAATATGATTGAAATACTATCGCAGTGACGGTAAACCCCCAATACAACAACAACAACTATAATAGTGACAGCCGGTATATCTGACATCACGCTGTATGCTACGACACGCCATACCGGACTAATCATTCCATCTACAATACTTAGCGCTAAGTAGTATGCTAAAATTCCAAAATTTTTGTTTCTCTAATAAAAATATCCAAATATTCTATACAAAATATCCAAGTATATTACCTTAATAATAAACAATATTTGCTAAGAAATAAACTAATTAGTTATATTTATTAGAGAAACAAAGGTGATGAAATTCGCCAATTATTTTATTTAAGTATTGTTTAGCTTAGTATTACTTTACTTGTGAGATTTTAAATGTTAAAGAATTACAGTAATGCAGTCGGTAAAGTGAAAAGGTTATGATGTCAGGAGCTTTGAGGTATGGGTTCATACACCATCTTTTACTGCGTACATCGAATATGTATGGACACACACCTCAAAGTACTAATTACTTGTAATGCTTACGCTGTACAAATAAAGCTCCATTTTTATTTGTTATAATGTATATTGCAACCTTGGCAGAATTTGTAAATGTGTATTAGATGATTAAGGTAATCCAGCCATCATTAAAATTGTGATCAGGGTCCATTAAGTGATCTTGGTAATTGTAAAGTAAAAGCAAGACATTCAAGACTTTGAGCAAAAGTGGCTAAAACTCCAAGTCAGTGGATGTTTTTAAGCATATGGAGGACCATGATCAAAAGTTAATGATGGAAAGATTACTTAAACTGAGTAAACATTAACCTCGATAGAATATTTTAACAGAAAGACTGATTATGAGCGGATTCTTATATTTGTTATATTTTAGTTTCAATTTCATTTCCGTGGCCGAGAGGGTAAAGTCGCTGACTTAAACACTCACTTAGTCCCTCACTGCGTGGGTTCGAATCCCGGCAGGGTCATTCGGATTTTCATGTGAGGAAGCCTTCCAGCTGGCTTGCGGTAGGTCGGTGGTTCTACCCGGATGCCTCCGTACATTCGGGGTCTTCCTCCACTTGTAATTAGCTGGACGTCGCTATATGACTGAAATACTGTCGAAGCGACGGTAAACTCAAATGGTCAAGTCAAGTCAAGTCCAGTCAATTTCAGTTTTTATAATATGACACCAAATATATGCCAGTGAAATATACTGCATAAAGATTGTGTCAATTAAGAAAATAATGGTTTGTTAAAATATTATGATCGATTTTTTTATTATTTTTTAATAGGTATGTACTTTGTATGCAAGTACATCAAAACCAGCACTGATACGACCGTCATTTTCTCTGGGGAAGGTGCAGACGAGATAGCGCAAGGCTATTCGTATTTCCATGAAGCGCCATCTGCCGTCGAGGCAGACGAAGAGAGCAGACGACTCTGCCGCCAATTGTACCGTTTCGATGTGCTCAGAGCAGACCGGATGTCCGCTGCTTGGGGGTGGGTTGTGTGAAAAGTACATGTTACATACGTGTCATTCTACAAACCTTTTTTAATTGAACTATTTTATATGTAACTCAATAGATAGTAAAAACATTTATTTCCATGGGAAAATTGGATCGAACGACTTAATTCCAACCCTGCTGCTATAGTACAGGGACCGTTTTCATTAAGTCATTTACTTCATTTTAAATTAAATATCAGTTATTTTTATGGAGAATGTTTTTGCCTTATGTAACAGGTGGTGAAAAAATCATGGCTCGACCGGGACTCGAACCCAGGGCCTCAGGACTACCGTTCCTGCGCTCTACCACTGAGCTATCGAGACACTCATGTCTTATTGCATATTGATTTATCACCAAATACCTGTACCCGGCTACACTTACTTCTTCTTAATGTTGATAAAAAGATACCCGTAATAGTAGATATATGTTCCCTTCATCAGGTGAATATTAATTTGAGAGTTTGATATTTCCACGATAAATGTTTGATAAGATAAATTAAACCAAGCTTAAGATTTTCTCGATTACGACCTCAGGAGAGACATTATTGACTTGGTTTTTAACCATGACGTGTTTAAATTAATGTGTTTAATTTTGATATCTAAAAATCTACAAATCTTGAACCAGCAATAAAAATGAATATTCAATATCAATCCTGAAAATAATTTGCATTAAGAAGGCCCAAATTATAGACAAATGCATAACTTATTGATGCTATGATATGTTATACAGTAGAGTAATCGATTTTCGTGGGACACTAATTTTCGTGAAGGATTTTATCCACGAATATTAATCCCCACGAAAATTTTTCGTTTGATAGACCTAGAGATTTCTAAAATATTCATCACAAATAAATGTACCCACGATATTCTCTTAGGTAATTAAACAACGAAATTTAATGTCCATGAAAACTATAATTCAACAGTATATCACCTTTCAATTCCCTCACTTCAGGCTGGAACTCAGGGTCCCATTTTTGGATCACAAATTTAGCAGTTATTACTTGTCGCTGCCAAGCAACATGCGTACACCTAAAATCGGAATTGAAAAATGCTTGATACGAATGGCATTTTCTGGGATCAAATATCTACCAGACGACATCTTGTGGCGCCAAAAAATGCCTTTCGGTGACGGTGTGTCGTCTGACGTCAAACCACTGGGCAAGATTATGGAGGCTCATGCAGACCAAATTGTAGTATTTTGTTCTCTGTCTTTCTTTTTCATTTATTTTTAAAGACTAGTCTCCAATTATTTTAGACAGGAAATATCCATGTCAAACATTTCAAATAATGTTATAGGAAATAGTATCAGAGTTTTGTGCACAAATTAATGAAAATAATAATGTAAAATAAATGAAACAAATTGATATCTGTGCGGACCCTAAAAGGGATTTTGTACACTTTTTATTTTATTTTGCGAGACATAAATTAACTTGATAAAACGAAGAACAAAAGTGCGAAATAACGAAATGAAAATTCGTATCTACGAAATGTTTCTCGCTTTTATGAAATAGTAAGTCGTAAAATGTTTTGACCCCCCTCCCCCCTTGATTTCTGAACACGTGGCCACCAAATTTCGAAAGTACTTAATCTAAGGCCTAAAGTAAAATATTATACTGTATTTTCTTTTGAATTTAATTATCATACGTTGAGCGCTCGGATCTCATAGTTACGAGGGTTGGTCATTATTTTCGAGAGTCTTCGACATATTTTCTGTCAGATCAGATGTAACACATGTAACATTACATGCAATAAAACAGTTACACTCTGTTTTCAGTTGAGTATCGTAAGTTACCGTGTCGTGGGGAAAAGTACGAACCCGCGTCGGTGAATTTATGGACACGTCGGTTTTTTTTCCATAAACTTTAAGCGACACTAATGCCTATACACTATTAACCCATATATAGGTTTTCTTCACTGTGCAATATTCGAGTCGAAGGCGAGAATTTATTTTAAGTCAGTTTTTTACTTTCTCCAGCCCTGGATATCGCAGAGGGGAGACACACTGGGTATTTTCTTTTTAATCTCAGAGGCACTAATGACCATTCAGAATGCTGTTTGTTTGTTGAATTGGTTTTAACGTCAAGTCTACATTATTTCATTCTTTTGGAGACTAAAATGTAGAATGCTGCAGATAACATGTTTCTTATAAATTCTAATAATTATCTCTTCCTACAGTAATTTTAATATTTGTGCACAAAATGAACAATTTTTGTATTAAGATTAACGTTTCCTCGAATTTTGGATACCATAGCAGTAACGTACCTAAGTTGCTAAAGTGGTACTGGTATGGATCTATATAGACAACGCAAATGTATGTTCTCAAAGTCTAAATCAGCTATAAATTCACAGAGGTCTGATTCGCTCTCTTCGGTCAAAGGTGGGTGGTGTTCGTAAACATGCATAATGCCAAATCGCTATAAACATGTACTTTGATTTAGTAACATTACATCCCTTCTGCCCAACATTAAATGTTTTTAATGTCATACAGTATCTACCCACACCACAAATGGCCGCCATTTTGATTGGCAGGCGAAAGTTAAAATAAAACTAAATAGAAAAATGACATTTTCATTCAGTTCAACAATTCTTGGGAGGATTCTAATTGTTTCAGCAACCATGCTTTTTGAACAATCAGCACATATGACATTGTAAAAGGCTACGTATATATCGTTTTTGCCAGACACTAGATGAAGGCATCTCTTCAGCAAATAACAGGACCCACACGTGGGAAATCCTTGACCGCAAGGTCTTAAATATGGCCATAATAATCAGAAAATGATTGCTAGCCATTACAATAAAAGAACAAAAAAGAAGAATGCATAATGATACAAAAGTTAGTTCTTGAATATATATATATATCGAACAATTTTATCTTGATATCAGTTTCTTGTAAAATAGAGTTGGAATTAAAACATACTGTATATGTATATTCATTAGATACACGCTGACGAAATCAAAACAGCAGAAGCCATGTTTTCCCATAATCCCCCGCGATGTAAACAAGATCTGTTCTACAGACGCTTGTTTGAGAAGTGTTATCCAGATATGGGCGCTTGGATTCCTTATTTCTGGACTCCTAGATGGACCAAAAGAGATCAGTAGCACAGACGACGTAAAGTCTTTGACAGTGATATAGTATGCTGCACTTGGACCAAAGTACGTTGAAGAATTCTGGTGCAATATAATAAAGTATACGACAAAAGTTAATTTGAATTTTATCAAGCAAAACAATGCGTTAATTTAAAATATCGTGTTTTTTTCATCCAAAATTAAAGATCATTTATACATTCTTCGGATACTTGGAAGTGGCAGCAATTTGTGCTTTGTTTAATCTATAGATTTTATATAGATCTATCTAGAAAGTCCAAATTCGAGATGACTATTTATGTACTGATAAAATGAAGTTTATTATATTTGTTCAAAAACTGCTAGTTTGTTTGCCTGATAAGTTTAATGTCCAGCCTACAGTATTTTCGTCATTTTGAAACTACATGTGTATGTCAACAAGTTAGTTCGTTAGTTATCTGACTGTGTTGTTTTTGTGTTGCAGTTTACCGTCACCGAGATTATTTCGGTCGTTTTGCGATGTCCAACTTAAGCAATCACCTATTCAGTAGAGATATGAAACAGTCCGAATTAAAGTTTTTTTCTCGTGACGACGGAAAGTGGTGAACGGGATTTGAACGAGATCTCGATGAGGCGCTAAACATCTTGCAAATGCTTAACAGACTGACGCTAAAGTATCACTCAAATAAAAGAGATGTGCGATCTAATGAAAGACATACATATTTGGGTTGATTAGCAATAAATTGAAGAAAAATCTCAGTATAATTATAAATTTATATTAGCAATGTTACACATCTTACATTATGATCGTACACATAACGAGTGCTTCTATTGACTTGCTCTTTACCTATATCAGAGTTGCGGATATCGCAAAAACACTGCATCTAGAATTCTTTTTTGTTTGTTTATTTAGTTTAACGTCACCCCAACATAATTTCGGTAAGATGGAGAATAGGTCTACTTGTGACATACATATATATGGTGCTTTCACACAGCTGTATCGCGCCGTAGACATGTAGCAAGTTACCACATTCAAACACATTATCTTGGCACCAGGCCAACCGGTCCTGGAACTACCATTATATGCCGGGCCACAAGCAAGGGAGCTTTGTGGGATCCAAACGCACTTTGGGGTCTGACCCCAATTGCGTTACGCATTTTGGTTCAGATTGGACCTCAAAGTGCGTTGTATTGTTGCATCACAAATAGTAGTAGCAGATCCAACGCACTGTGGGGTCAGATTTTTTTAACACAATTGTGTATAAGAAACAGCATACATTTGAATAGAGTGGAGTGATTTCCAAGGGTTTTTTTTTGTCAGACTTATCAGTTGTTTAACTTTTATAAATGATTGAGGAGTGTTATTGAAGGTAATTGTGGAATTCTTTTTATAATTTGGCATCAATATACAGACATTTGTTTCGATATTATTTTTCTTAGGCCAACAAATAAAGACATTACTAAATCTGACCTTATCTATGCACACCAAAAGTTCGTTTTATTCCACTTCCTAAAACGTATTTACCCCCTCATCATCACCATCATTATCATCTTGGTCATCAAAATCATACTGAAGAACTGCTTTTTTTTCTCGTTTAAACTATCTAATATCCATATGTTTAGATTTAGTTTAACTAAACTGAGAGTATCTTCTCATTAACAGTTAGAAGTTGCAGATGGGCTGATAATAAGCCTTTACTAGTAGCCCATGCGAATTGTTAGAAGATTAATGTCATTTTATACTTGAATGTATTTGATATGACGAAATACGCGTCCTTGTGTGTTGAAATGAATTGAAATGTTTAAAAATGAAGAACATGATATAGTTAGGTATATATACGAAATAGCAGAAATACATTTCTTAGTAATTGAATTATAAATATGTTTCTTATTAGATACTATCATTATTTGATCTCTCACTTTAAATGATATTACATTCTTGCAATTTCAACACAACAATGAATATACTGAGAGATGTTAACCCAAAATATGCAAATATCTAGTTTTAATCCTAAATTTATGCAAACACAAGACAATACAAGGTATACGATTTCTTTTTCTTTTTTTGTTTTCAATATTGCTTAAATGAATGATGCAAACTCAATATTGCACTCAGTTATTTACAGTTGTCAAAAATATTACTAATAAATGTTTATTTAAAAATGTTGAGCATAAAAAATATTTCGCCCCGCAATTCGGTAAATGCAGTGTGTGCTTTCTGGCTTAATTTATTGGTTACGTTTGATTATGATCAGAATTATACGTTATCTCCAAGGTCAGTTATAACAAGTATACCCCATAGAATTTTAACAAATGACATTTATGCAACAGTATTTATTTCATGTTCTCTCATATTGTGGCTATGACCTATTTGTTCTTTCGTAGACGACGCAAATTGACACTCAATTAAATGAATATCCAGGAGACAGATGCAAGGTTTAGCAGATGACACGCTTCACCAGAAGCAACCATAGCTGGCAAAGTTAATGCCCAAAAATCGAGAAACTTATAAAACAGCAGTTGACAATACCATTCAAAAAGTATTTACATATCAGCTCATGTGCATTTATCCAAATTTAATTCAACTTTAAAACAAACATTAACAATACACACTAAGCATTAAATGTGTACAATTTGATTTTTTCAAATGATAATATAAACAACGATGTAATTCTGTTTTGCAAGATCGCACAAAACCTAATTAAAGGGCGCGGATATATTAAACCAATATATGTGGTGGTATATATGTAATATATATATGCCACATAAAAAGGTCCGCAAATTCGAAAAGGCAACGGTTCTATGGCAAATCCAAGATTCGAACCATTGACGTCAAATTTCAAATACGTATAACATCACTTCCAGATGAGTTGGAAAGCTGATATTTGGACTGAATATTAGTCTTTAATAGTTCTTTTCAGTCTGTGAGGAAAAACGTCATATGACGTCTATAAGTGTATATGTCATGTAGATAATGTTCACAAATGACTGAAATACTGTCGGTGGGCCGTTAAACCTAGGGTGACAAAGAAACGGATAAACGTCATAAAGATGTCGGAAGTTGTTGAATGGGGCGGCAGGGGCGGGTTTTGGAGACGATGTCTCTTACCCATGTAAGAAAGGGTCTAGGGCGTTCTTCTGAAATTTTTATATTTCTGAATATTTATTTAAAAGCTAATTTAAAATGTTTGGTAGAATCAATAATGATTTTTAAAAATTTACATACTATTTTGCTGGCCTTGTGGCATTACCACACATAAAAGCATTTTCGTTTGTTTGATATTATCATATTAATGTATATATCACATTGGTGTCGAAAGGTAGTCCCTTTGAAAAATTAAAACCTCAGGTATGTCATGTATAAACCTCAGTCAGGTATACCATGTCAACGTGTCCTATCCGAATTTCGTCTGCACAGGATGTGTCATCGGTTTGATTAATCTAGTCATCTAGTTGTACAAGTTTTACAGGTTTTTTTTTTTTTAGCTCACCTGAGCACAAAGTGCTCAAGGTGAGCTTTTGTGATCGCCCTTCGTCCGGCGTCCGTCGTCGTGCGTCGTCCGTCGTGCGTCGTGCGTCGTCCGTCGTCCGTCGTCAACAATTTGCTTTAAACGACATCTCCTCTGATACCGCTGGACAGAATTTAATGAAACTTGGCAGGAATGTTCCTTGGGTAAGGCTCTACAAAAGTTGCTAAAATAAAGTTGATCCATGAAGAACTCTGGTTGCCATAGCAACAAAAAGAAAAATAATTTGAAAACTTTAAAAATCATCTCCTTCAAAACTACTGGCCAGATTTCAAAATAAATTGGTACAGATGTTCCTTAGGTCAACCTCTACCAAAGTTGCTAAACTTATTCCGATCCGTAAAAAAACATGGCCGCCAGGGGCGGGGCTTATTTGCCCTATATGTATATAGAGAAACCTTTAAACAACATCTCCTCTGAAACCACTGGACAGAATTTGATTAAACTTGGCAGGGATGATCCTTGAGTCAACCTTCACAAAAGTTGTTAAAATAAACTTGATCCATGTAGAACTCTGGTTGCCATGGCAACAAAAAGAAAAAAAATATGAAAACTTTAAAAATCATCTTCTTCAAAACTACTGGCCAGATTTTAAAATAAATTGGTACAGATGTACCTTGGGTCAACCTCTACCAAAGTTGCTAAAATTATTCCGATCCGTAAAAAAACATGGCCGCCAGGGGCGGGGCTTATTTGCCTAATATGTATATAGAGAAACCTTTAAACAACATCTCCTCTGAAACCACTGGACAGAATTTGATTAAACTTGGCAGGGATGATCCTTGGGTCAACATTCACAAAAGTTGCTAAAATAAACTTGATCCATGTAGAACTCTGGTTGCCATGGCAATAAAAAGAAGAAAAAAATATGAAAACTTTAAAAATCATCTTCTTCAAAACTACTGGCCAGATTTTAAAATAAATTGGTACAGATGTTCCTTGGGTCAACCTCTACCAAAGTTGCTAAAATTATTCCGATCTGTAAAAAAACATGGCCGCCAGGGGCGGGGCTTATTTGCCTTATTGTGTCGCCTGCATAGCATGGCAGACACATAGGGATCACTTTGTCCGTCGTCGTCGTCGTCGTCGGCGTCATCGTCGGTGTCGTCGGCGTCACACTTTCTTGTCCGGAGCATAACTCGAAAAGTATTTGAGGTATCACCTTGAAACTTAAAACATGGATAGATCACATTGAGGTGGAGTGCAGTGCACATAAATGATAACTCTCACTTTCTTTTCTCCTGAGTTATTGTCCTTTGTTGATTCTCAGTCTTTATTTTTGTCAGGAGCATAACATAAAAAGTATTTGAGATATTGCTTTGAAACCTCACAGGTGGAAAGATCTCATGGAGTGCATTGTGCAAGAATGATAACTGTTGTATTTTTGGAGTTATTTCCCGTTGTTTATTTTTTTGGATTTAATTCTTGTGTGGTGCATAACTTGTAAAGTATTTGAAGTGTTGCCTTAAACATTTATAGTAGATAGATCTCATTGGTCTGAGTGCAGTACACAAGAATGATAACTCAATAATGATAATGATGACTACAAACGTAAGTGCTTAATGACGTCATAATTTTTCTTACAGTTAATGTTTTGAATTCATAGTCATTCTGACACTCCTCTGATGAAGACTGTATAGTCGAAAGTGCTCGGGAAAATTATTACATATTGCACTGTTTGAATATTTTATTTCCCCCCCCCCCCCCAAAAAAAAAAAAAAATAAAAAAAAAAAAATATATATATATATATATATGTGTCTGTGTGTGTGTGTGTGATTTGGTGTTATTTTGTACCTCACAAAGTAGATTATGCTTTATCAATAATTTGTCAAAAGATCGATTTTCTAGTCAATTCTTTCATCAAACATGCTTAAATGCAGGCGACACAAGTGTTCCGAGGAACACCCACATCTAGTATGTATATAGAGAAACCTTTAAACAACATCTCCTCTGAAACCACTGGACAGAATTTGATTAAACTTGGCAGGGATGATCCTTGGGTCAACCTCCACAAAAGTTGTTAAAATAAACTTGATCCATGTAGAACTCTGGTTGCCATGGCAATAAAAAGAAAAAAAAATATGAAAACTTTAAAAATCATCTTCTTCAAAACTACTGGCCAGATTTTAAAATAAATTGGTACAGGTGTTCCTTGGGTCAACCTCTACCAAAGTTGCTAAAAATTTTCCAATCCGTAAAAAACATGGCCGCCAGGGGCGGGGCTTATTTGCCTTATATGTATATAGGGAAAACTTTAATCAACATTTCCTCTGAAACCACTGGAAAGAATTTGATTAAATTTGGCAGGAATGATCCTTGCGTAAACCTTCACAAAAGTTCCTAAAATAAACTTGATCCATATAGAACTCATGTTGCCATGGCAACAAAAAGAAAAAAAAATGAAAACTTTAAAAATCATCTTCTTCAAAACTACTGGCCAGATTTTAAAATAAATTGGTACAGATGTTCCTTGGGTCAACCTCTACCAAAGTTGCTAAAATTATTCCGATCCGTAAAAAAACATGGCCGCCAGGGGCGGGGCTTATTTGCCTTATTTGTATATAGGGAAAACTTTAAACAACATCTCCTCTGAAACCACTGGACAGAATTTGATTAAACTTGGCAGGGATGATCCTTGGGTCAACCTCCACAAAAGTTGTTAAAATAAACTTGATCCATGTAGAACTCTGGTTGCCATGGCAATAAAAAGAAAAAAAAAATGAAAACTTTAAAAATCATCTTCTTCAAAACTACTGGCCAGATTTTAAAATAAATTGGTACAGGTGTTCCTTGGGTCAACCTCTACCAAAGTTGCTAAAAATTTTCCAATCCGTAAAAAACATGGCCGCCAGGGGCGGGGCTTATTTGCCTTATATGTATATAGGGAAAACTTTAAGCAACATTTCCTCTGAAACCACTGGAAAGAATTTGATTAAATTTGGCAGGAATGATCCTTGCGTAAACCTTCACAAAAGTTCCTAAAATAAACTTGATCCATATAGAACTCATGTTGCCATGGCAACAAAAAGAAAAAAAAATGAAAACTTTAAAAATCATCTTCTTCAGAACTACTGGCCAGATTTTAAAATAAATTGGTACAGATGTTCCTTGGGTCAACCTATTTATCTCAGGTGAGCGATTTAAGGCCATCATGGGCCTCTTGTTGTTTTTTTTTCTTCAAAAAACGTAAGTATCTGTCGTTTTTATAATTAAGTAGGGTAAGTATATATAGGTAGAGGAAGATAAATGAGATCGAAATAAAGGGGGAAGAAACAAGAAAGAAAGGACAAGAAAAAATAAATTCTGAACATCATATTTTATGTCAGTCTGAAATGGAATGTTTTTAATTGCGATGCAAGAAAAAAATTAATTTTCATGTTGCTTGGACATTGGGAACATATTTAAATTAACTCTTGAAGTAGGTTGGAAGAATAAGTATGATAATAATAATAACTTGATTTCGCTTGTTCTGAAAAAACGATAGGGCCTTCTGCTCTGCAAACCGTTTCAAATCTTATCAAAATGAATTACTTATCCCGAAGTACATCATCTGTGAAAAAAATGAAATAAATCCGCCCAGAGTTGACAGCTGCAGAGCGCAAACTAATATTGATAGCAGATGAAATCTATAACGTCAAATGACGTCATTCAAAAAAGAAAGTCATTATATTCAAAGGAGACTCAGTTGCTTTGCTTCGTGTTATAATTTCATGATGCTGGCTCTTCAAGACCCCCCTTAAAAAAGAACCTGAGTTATTTTCAGAATTGGTGTCCCACAAGGGAATGATCTACCACTAGTCCTCTTTACATGTAAAATAGGTATACAAGGTTCCTTTCCTACATAATAAATATTTTTTTTATTCATACATTTTTCTTAAGGAAGATTAGAGCATCTAAATATATAAAAAAAAAAATAGTGCATGATACCTATAATGTTAAGAAATAAAAGATGGGACATTATGTGGGATCAACTGCAGAGGCACCAGAAAAATGATTTTTAACAAGTTTTTATTTTCCATGTAAAATTCATATGTAATGTCATATTTCATACAGATTCCGATTCCGTTTGTAAGGTCTTCAAATTTCCAACATTTTACTCGGTATATGTTTCTACCTATCTGTTACGGCTTTTGAGATATGGACAGTTAAACCTCAAGAAAAGACGGTTTTAATTATTGTTCATACTTCATGTGACTTCCTTATATGATATCCGATTTCATAAAGCTAGGTACCGTTAGAAAGGTCTCTAGATTTCCAACATTTCACTTGCTTCAAATTATCCTCCTATCTCTAACGGCTTTTGAGATATAGCCAGTTAATTCTCAAGAAACTTGCAAAAATTGGCAAAAAAAAATTCAATAAATACTACCCGACCATAACTTTTTAATTAATGTTCCGATTATTAAAGTCTACATTTTTTTTTTTACAAACAGAACGTGAAATCGTACAAAATAGCTTGGAACTGTAGTCCGCTCGCATACAAACAAATCCTAAGGTTTCACGAAGTGCTTGACTAAACAGCTTTTGAGGTTAATCATTTTTTTTTTGGCCATAGCTCAACCGTTTCAACCCCGATGTTAAAAACTTCTATATCACAAGGAAGCTCTTTCAATCATTACAATTATGTACATTCTGTCTCAATAAAATATTTACCGGTTTTGATATAATTTATGTCAAAGAAAAAAACACGATAATTCGAATACAACCTTGACCGTAACAATTTTACGGAAACGGAAGGATCTTATGCTGCACCTTCAGTTAAAATTTCATGCGAATCAAACATAACATAAAGCTTATAGGCCTTAAACAAGCAAGATTGTTTGACCTTATGGCGTCAAATGACGTCATATGACTTTCATCTTCTCAAAATGTAAGAAAGACTTGGAGACTTACATTCAGTCCAAGTATCAGCTTTCTTAATAATCTGGAAATGATGTTACACGTATTTGAAATTTGACGTCAATGATTCGAATCTCGGATTCGCCATAGAACACTTGCCTTTTCGAATTGGGAAAAAAAAAAACAGACGTAGCATATACATTCTGTAAAAAAATGATAAAAATCGGTTAAGAAATAATGGCTGTAGACCGCGTACAACGTTTTTTCACAACGTCAAATCTGACGTCATATGACGTCATGGGCATACGAAAATCAATTAATTGAAAATTTCTGTATCTGATATATAGGCCATTAAATTATCAAATGGTCCTGTGTCCTTAGCAACATATAGAAATTTATGCGTAGAAATAAGAAATTCGTTTTGACCTTATGACATCATATGACGTCAAACGACGTTCTTCTTCGCCAAAAGTAAATTTCATGTAGTGAATTACATTCACATCAAACATCTCCTTCCTTTCTAACTCATCTAGAGGCAATTTTATATGTATTATTGGTTCGAATTTTGGATCCGCCATAGAACCTTTAGAAAAACGGACACCGGGATGCACAACTAAAAAGTAACATATACATTCTGTAAAAATTTGATGAAATAATGGCCGCAGACAGCGTACAAACTTTTGAAGACAAGGTTAAGTGTAACGTCATATGACGCCATAGGCAAATACAACTAGATTTCGTTTGTCCCGAACAAACGATAGGGCTTTCTGCTCTAATGAACTTTTAGTGTCATTGTGACCTTGACCTTTGACTTTATATCCCTAACAAGTTTCACAGACAAAGACTTATTTCTTCTCAAAGAATTCAGCGGACAAGGATTTTTATATGAAATGTCACGGTAACCTTGACTTTTGACCGAATGACCTAAAAATCAATAGGGGTCATCAACTGACAATGGGCAATTTCCCTACCAAGTTTCAAAAACCTATGCTTATTCCTTCTCAATTTATTGTGCGGACAAGGATTTTACACTAAGTGTCACTGTGACTTGACCTTTGACGTAATGACCTTGAAATCAATAGTGATCATCCACTATCCATGTCAACCTCTCATCTAAGTATGAAGACAACACACATATTAGTTATCAAGTAATTGAATGGACATTGATATGGCTATCGGACGGACAGATGGACAAGCGCCTTATCATAATAATGGCGTATAATAAAACTTGATATCGTAAGAAAGCTTACAGTATCATTTATTTCACATTTTTTTTATTATTTTCACCTACCAGTAACGGCTTTTTAGGTATAGATAACTAAAGGAGCACTGCAAAAGTGCACGAATGAATCGTCTAAATTCTTATTTTTCTTGTAACATCATTATATGGTGTCCAATTTCAAAAACCTAGGAACTGTTAGAAAGGTCTTAAGTTCCCCAAATTTCATATGCTTTATATATGGATTTATCTTTAAAATTAAAATTCTTTTAGAATGGCAAAGGATCAAAAGGAGAAATAATAATAATAATAATTATAATAACTAGATTTCGTTTGCACGGCAAACGATAGAACTTTCTGCAAATGTTACTTACAGTTTTGCAAAACCACTTGACCGTGACGTCACTAAAGGAATCAAAACCAAGACATCTGTCAACTTTTTTTAAAATCTTTTTGACCTTCTGACGTTCAAATGACGTTCGTCTTCACAGAATAGAAAGAGGTCTTAGAAACTAATATTCAGTCCAAATATCATCTGGAAGCGATTTTATATGCATTTGAAATTTGACGTCAATGGTTCGAATCTTGGATTCGCCATAAAACCTTTGCATTCTTTGGAAAATTTGGAAAAACGGACACCAGTTTGCACAACTAGACTGTAATATATACATTTTGTGAAATTTTGTTGAAAATCGTTCAAGGAAGTTTGGCTGTAGACTGCGCAAAAACATTTTCAGACGACATCAAATTTGACGTCAAAACACGTCAAAGGCAAATGAAAATCACTGATATTTAAAATATAGTATGTGAAGCATATGCTATTTAATTTTCAAGTGCTCAGACGTTTGCAACATGTAAAGTTAACACGTGAAAATAAAAATATTCTTCACCTCATGACGTCATATGACGTTACATGACGTTCATTCAAAATATAAAAAAAACGGACACCGGGATAACAAACTAGAGCGTTACATATACCTTCTGTGAAATTTTGAAAAAAATAAAGGCTGTAGATCGTGTAAAACCTTTTTGTCCTGACGTCAAATCTAACGTTATATGACGTCAGATGAAAACGAAATACATTGCATTCAAAAGCTCATGGCTTAATGTATATGCCAATGAATTACCATGGTCATGGGAACATATTTAAATTAACGCGTAGATATCAGAAATTAATTTTGACTTTATGACGCCATATGACGTTCATCTTCACAGAATGTAAAAAAAAAAAACACTTGCAGACTCCTATGAATATGAAATTCATTGCTTTTGAAAGCAAATGGTTTGAAATATATGCAATAAAATGTTCATTGGTCTTGGCCATTGACAACACATCGAAATTAACACAAATATAAGAGGAAGAAAGAAATAATAAAAAATTTAAAAAAAAAGTACAAACCCAATGTGACTTTTTGCCTGTAGGCGGAAAGTCCTATTAAAAAATCTTGTTCTTAATTTCTTGATCCTTGACACGATGCTGTTACCGCTGTTGATGAGCATGACGAAGACTAGTACCTACGTGAATCTTCTCATGATGAGATTTGAATCACTGATCCTGTCTCCAAACGTAGTGATGCATGCATCAGAATGACGGGAGTGTACATTAAAATCTTATCAGTTTAAAACATGACTTCCTCATCAGCAATATAAAGGGTGTCGCTTTGACACAGATATGCTGGTTATTATACACAATGACCCATTAAATGGCAGGTATCTGTGGTGTTCTCGGTGTAATTCATGCTGCTCATGATCAGATATCAAGCTAATATGGGCTTTTTATATGGTACTCTCTTTTTATTATGCCTTCTCCTATATCTATATGGGGGAAATGTATTGGTTTTGTCAGAGTTGTCTGTCTGCCCGTTTGTCTGTCCCAATTTTTGTCCAGAGCATAACTCAAAAAGTATCAAAGCAGAAAATGTGCACTTATCCAATTCTTATTTTAAATTTATGCAAAAGCATAGACCCACACAAGACAAAACACACGAATTCATTTCTTTTTCAGATTGATGAAAAGAGTGATGCAAATTCATTGTTACACTCAGGAGGTCGTGGTTTCGATCCCCGGTCCGACATACTGAAGTCGCAAAATATGATACCAGTGTAGCTCCCTTGCTTGGCGCTAAGCATATAATTGTCTTTCCAGGTCTGGTCAGCCCGGTGTCAGGATAATGTTTCTTGATGTGACATCATGGAACATGTCTATGGCGTGATACTGCAGTGTGGTAACACACTTTAAATATCACCAAAATTACCAGCACTTTGATAAGTAATGTCGGTATTATTTCGTCCAAGTCATAGATAACAACCACAATATTTAATTAGTTCATACATATAAATATTCTTTTTTCTCAGACTGATAAAATCATCGTGGATTGAACGTTTCATGTATGTGTCTTGAATGTTTCGAAATATATTGCAAAAAATGTTAAATAGGACAGGTCTACGATAGTTTGGCATGTTGCGGGGTTTGAATTAATGCAGTTGATTTTTTTGTTTGTTTTAATATAAGTATTTTATGAAAAATACTAAGAAGAATGCACAGCCGTAAAATAGAGAATCAAAGAATACAATCATACTTATAACGACAGCTTTCTACGAAATCATCCCAGTTTTTCTTATACAGTTACAAACACCAACCATGTAACTGTTTATTGCCCATGAAACTATAATAACGCTTCTCACAGAAAGATCTACATATTATCCCCACAAACTGCGGATCATTCCCGATAAGCCATATTAAATTACTCTCATACGTTCTTGGGTAGCATACATTTTTGTGTTTCTGCGATGAAAGAGAATATACATTTTATTAAGCCAGAAATCACACTGCATATACCGAAGTGCAGAGTGAAATATATGCTTAGGAAATGTATATACTTGTATACACCCCACATTTGCAAAACGCAAATTTTGGCAATTTTAGGATTAATTGAATATCACTAAATGTAAAGTTAAATTAAACTTTAAAAATAATTCTGGTAAATTTTGTGTATATTTATTTTCTTCTATTAGTCTATTATTTTGTTTAATTTCATAATTAAAATTTGATATGTGCATTGTTTACTGGTAATGGTCTTGGATTCTAGGTCATAACCCTTACATATACAACTGAATACATTTAGTAACAATGTTGACATTGTAAATGTACGATGTCATTAAAATGAAATACTAAAGTAGATAGATATAGTATATCAAGCAGTTATATTGGACATAATTTCTAAACAGAATGAAATCAGATACATTAATATCATTGTAAGAATATGATATCAATTGAAAGTGATACTAATGACAACCATTTTATTTGGAATATACGGGGGTGATTGATAATTTCGCGGAATTGCTTTATTATTGAAACCTGGATAAGAAAAGAAAAAAAAAAAAAAAAAAAAAAAAAAAAAACATACGTTTACTCAGGACTGACATAGAGCTCAAATACTATTTATATACATTGAACAATAAAGCTTGCATGAAACATTGAATAACAGTACTATATAGTACTTGAAGCACGCCGACGTCAACGTTGGGTCACGCTAACGTTACTTAGTGTGCGGTTAACTTTCTCAACGTTATCACCACCTCTCGTCTTAAGAATACGTTGTACTGTGTAATATGAGAGAGATAGTTGCTTTGCAATACCTTGCACCATAAACGGTCTGTTATTATCTAACAGTTCCTTCACTAACGCTGTGTTTCCAACAGTGACTGTCAATGTCGGCCGACCTGGTCTTTCGTCATCAAACACTGAGGTTCTACCTTGCCTAAACTGCTTGTGCCATTTGTAGACAAATGTTTTTCCATAGGCTGGTAATACGTATATCTAATATTTTAATTTGTTTTAGTGCCTCTATAAGAGAAAGTTTGAGTCAACCACAAAATTTGACAACCGCACGCATCTCAACGTCATCTGTTGACGTCATGCGCCGTTTTTGAAGCCATGGTCATCACAGTCTGTTGCGAAATAACCGTTTAACACAACGACTTCAAATTTCCAAGAAATGACGTCGAAATGTCACGCTAACGACAGTTGCATTCGCATCAAATTTGCTTTAAATTTGACTAAGTACTAGCCTGATTAATGATTCAGAATATGCGAAATAACAGCGTGCTTCAAGTCACCAAACAGTGGTTGCTATGGAAACCATTTATTCTTCTTTAGTATTTAATATCTATTCACCTACCTGATAATGAAAGAGAATATAAGCTGTTATACTTGTATACGAGTTTTCATGTGATTTGATGAAGGAATAAGTTCTTGAGAGGAGAATTCTGCGAATTTTCTAATCAGCCCTCGTATATATTTTATTTAATGCTTTTCGGTGGATTATAGGGAAATATCAGTGAATTAAAAATGTTTATTTCACTGCTTAAAACAGTGAATATTATCATTTTCATAATTTTCACTCTAAAACTTGAACCCGACCCTACGTTATAAAATGATCGGAGCGTCATTTGTGCTGGGTTTCACGCAAGAAATGACGTCATAAATAACGTCACGCACGCGAGGTGATACCGCCAGTTTTGACAAATTTTGTGAATAGCACAGCTAATTTCTGGCCTTTAAAGCAATAAATAAAAAGAAAAAAAAAGTTTGTTTTGGTGTAAGATCGATTAATAATTTCTCTGAGTGAACATAAAAAGTGATATTTTCACGAGTGGCGAAGCATATTCCAAAGCAACACTTAACTAGGATTTGCATGAATGTGCAAGACTGAATGCATCCTTGAAACAATGAGACTTCACATTTTACTGTTTCACGTGAGTCTAAAGCTGTGGCATGAAAATTTAAATCAAATTCGGATAAATGCACGTGAGCTGATAAAACTTCTAGATACCTATGCATGTATTTGTTTACTGTTGTATCAGTATCAAATATTTGGTCATTTACTTACTTTCTTACACCCATGCATCTGCCTCCTTGATATACATTAACCGAATATCTACTGGCTTTGTATACGAACGATCATATATGTCTTCTAGTGTAAAAAAGTACAGTGCTTATAGCCACAATTGCTAATTAGCTAATCAGCGTAAAATAAAATACAGTTTATATAGACACACTATGAGAAGACATGAAATAAACACAGTGACTGTTGTATAATATTGAGTGATTTTCGATTACATTGTACATGAAATATTTGTCATATCTGATATTGGAATTGAGTACACAATCTAACGATAATCAAACATTACATAGATAATTATACAGAATTGAGGGGTTAAATGTATATGCGCAGAAAATAAATCTTTTATTCTGAAAATATTCTACTAATCACGCAGTCTTTACAATAATGGCATGTTAAACTATCATAATATATTATTCTCACGTCGTTTAATAAGCGCTGTATTTAATAATACTTGTATCCATGGGGATTTACTTGACCCCAGATGACCTTTACGATAACATAATTATTCACGAAAAATGGGGTTTTATATATTTACAGGTAAAAATTACGGGGCGATATATATTCAGCGCGCAAGTATAAACTGGACTGTGAGTGGTCGGTATAAAGGGAGATCAATGCTACGAACGCATATATATATGGTTTCCATGTGAAACCTAAATGTTTCAATTTTGTACTTGATTGCTTGAGTACTGTAAATACTGTATGAAAATCGGGTCGAGGAAAAGTAGGGTGATATAAACACCTCACAAAAAGGGTTTCATATTGGAAAACATCCCACATCTGGGTAATCTCTTAGTGTGTGTCTGTGTGTGTGTGTGTGTGTGTGTGTTTCCTAAAACTTCGCTTTCGTTGATATAAACCATTGGATACTGATTTATTGTACGTTAAATATAAGTAAATTAATTTTAAGTAGATAAATTCTGTATTAATCATCTTCGTTGAACAATAGATAAAATGCATTTTTTTGTAGATATGATGCAAATACTTGTAAGATTTATATGCTTTGTTTTTTATATATTTATTTATGTATGTATAGTATACGTCCATTTGACATATTATAAAAGTGCCAATTGGGAATCATCATCATCATCATCATCATCATCATCGTTGTCGTTATCGCCACCACCATTGTCACCAGCAGCATTATTACGACCACCGCCGTAAAAAAACTTACTAGTATCATTTTAAGTTATCATCTTTGTGGAAGGAAAACATCTTGTCACATTATCCTGACACTGGGTAGACCGGTCCTCATGCTAAGCATGGAAGCTACCAGTTCCATTTATCTAACTGATATTGAAGACATTGACCATGACGAGCACGATTTTTGACGATGATGCTGATGAGAAGTGGAGGAAGGGTGATGATAATGATGCAACTGTCGATCATTTATCAATCGTGGTTGAACCCCACAGTGTGTTAGTATGTGACATATCAGCGCACTTTGGGTCCTTTGTCGGAGCTGACCCCAAAGTACGTAGCGCACTAGTGCGTTGGACCCTGAAGTGCGCTTCCCTCAGATCTACACCAGTACCATTTTTTATGCCTTTGATATGTCGCAGAAGATGATAGAGCCCACGACCCCTAACCCTAAAGTTTAGGGGCCACCAATACAGGCCACCAGGACGATGGATCTAGAATTGTTTGTTGGGTTTAAAGTCCCACCGACAGTATTTTAGTCATTTTAAGACGAGGTCTACTGGAGACAGATATAGTGCTGCCACACTGCAGTATCACGCCGTAGACATGTGACACGATACCACACCCAGTCACATTATCCTGACACCGGGCCAACCAGTCCTACAACTACCCTTAGGAAGACAGCTTTACCAATACCACTTTTTATGACTTTGGTATGTCACGGCCGGGGATCGAACCCATGACCTCCCGCTCCCAAGTCGGACGCTCTAACCAATATCGGCCACCAGGTCGATGGATCTAGAAAATTAAAAGAGGGTAGGAGGGGGGCTTCTAAATCTTTGCATTCTGTATAGTACTAAAAAGTTTAAAATAGCTCAGCTATACTAGGGGATCTCTGTGCTGTGAGTCATCTGATCGAATCATTGATTGCAGAAAAAAAGAGAAGAAAAACACCGTTTTATCGAATTCAGTTCCTTTAATTGTAAGTAAAATACGATACACAACATATAAATTAAATATCCCATATAATCATACTGTTTTATTTGAGCAGTATATAATACCACTGACATACAATGTCTACATATATAGTTAATATAATATATAATCATAATATTGAAAAAAAAAAATAATTCTCCTAAGAACTGTCTATAATTAAACTCCCAGCAGTTCAGAATTTCATCCACGAGTTTCCAATGATTGTCATGACAACGCTGATTGTCTTAAGACTTAGGGAGGTATTTATCCTCGGCCTCTACCAATTCTTGGTCGTTTTGGAGACGGAAGACTTCCTTGACAGACACGATCTGAAATAAGAGAAGATCTTTTTATTATTTATTTATGGATATTTATAATACTACCACGTTAAGTTAATTACGTGTTTGCTTTGGGTATAACGTTCTGCCTTAAACATTTTCGTCGTTCAAGGGATTTTGTCTACATCAGAAAAATACATGATCCTGACACTGAGTCAACATTGCTTGGAGCTACTCCTTTCTATAAAACGCAAATAAGGGATATATACAAGTACTATTTTAGCGACATTGGTAAGTCACGGTTAAGAATCGAACTCAGGGTCTCTCGGTCACAGTGCGGACGATGTAACCAATCAATCATTAGGAAACTGATTGTAAGCAACACATTTTGTCATATTATTTTATAGGAGATGTGCTTATAGAAACGTGATAGACTTATACATGTTCCGGCAGTATCAATGTAGCATACACATATAAATCATTAAAATCACTTATTGCATTTACATTAAATTATTTGAGAAAAAGTGTTTAATTTAAAGCATAATTACTTCAGAGATGCAAACACATCCAGCCACATTACAATAATAAAACCTCCAAATAAGGGCCATATTTCAATGTCCGTTGAGTGACCTTTGTTCAAAGGTTTTATTGTATATGAGTTTATTACAAAGTAACCTCAGGTTTTTTTTCCAAAATGAGGACGACTAAGCATATAGTATTTTTGATTTCTTCAACTTTTCATTAGCAGTTAGTTAATTAAAATGGCGGTCATTACATTAGGTTCGACATTGACGAGGGACGAATCCTTATAGATCTGGGCGGAAGTTTCTTGTATGGCCTTCACAGATGCCCTCAAGTTATGATTGGCCCAAATCACCATGGAAACGCCCATGTCACGGAAATGCTGAGTCGGCGTCTTGTAATATTTTGTTGGTACGATTACAACAGGACCCTGTAAAGAGATGATCGAGTTATAAACACGTATTTATATTCAACCATTAGTCCTGCACTTTGTAAAGAGGACCACAAAATACCTCAGGGTATTTTCCTCAGCTCAAAAATTCCTCATATTTGTATCAGCATATTTATCAAATACTACAGAAATTCAATACTATTATTAGGCAAAAAAGGAATGTAATGTAAGAAATCGTGCATACATTGTTTATATTCCCAGTGAGTTCAAGACCTTCAAAATTCACGTTGGGAAACCATTCTTAAATCCGTATGTTTGGTGAAATGCCGGCCAGGTTTTATAAATTTTGGAAAAACAGCAATGCATTTTACAGAACTAGGAATAAACAAGAGCTCCGCTGACAGCGGGGCAATATACGCCCGAAGGTATGTATTGTCAGGGAATATCCTAAGACAAAAAGGATAAGCACAAACATGTATATATAAAGTATTATTTCAACAAGAAGGATTGGGTGATACTTCTGCCAAAAAGTTTCCATTTAGATCAAGCGGTTCAAAAGATACAGAGCGGACACAAAATATACTAACTTAGCACCAGTTAAGATATTTGACCTTGAATTGTGACCTTGACCTTAAACCTAGCCATCTGAAAGCTATGTTCTGCACATCCTCTCACTCTGGGTGATACTTCTGCCAAATAGTTTCCATTTACATCCAGCGGGTCAAAAGATACAGAGCGGACACAAATATACTTACTTTGCACCAGTTAAGATATTTGACCTTAAGTGTGACCTTGACCTTGAACCTAGCCATCTGAAAGCTATTTTTGCACATCCTCTCACTCTGGGTGATACTTCTGCCAAATAGTTTCCATTTACATCCAGCAGGTCAAAAGATACAGAGCGGACACAAACAAAAATACTAACTTAGCACCAGTTAAGATATTTGACCTTAAATTGTGACCTTGACCTTAAACCTAGCCATCTGAAAGCTATATTTTGCACATCCTCTCACTCTGGGTGATACTTCTGCCAAATAGTTTCCATTTACATCCAGCGGGTCAAAAGATACAGAGCGGACACAAATATACTTACTTTGCTCCAGTTAAGATATTTGACCTTGAATTGTGACCTTGACCTTGAACCTAGCCATCTGAAACCTATGTTCTGCACATCCTCTTACTGTGGGTGATACTTCTGCCAAATAGTTTCCATTTACATCCAGCAGGTCAAAAGATACAGAGCGGACACAAAAATACTAATTTTGCACCAGTTAAGATATTTGACCTTGAATTGTGACCTTGACCTTGAACCTAGCCATCTGAAACCTATGTTCTGCACATCCTCTTACTGTGGGTGATACTTCTGCCAAATAGTTTCCATTTACATCCAGCGGGTCAAAAGATACAGAGCGGACACAAATATACTTACTTTGCTCCAGTTAAGATATTTGACCTTGAATTGTGACCTTGACCTTGAACCTAGCCATCTGAAACCTATGTTCTGCACATCCTCTTACTGTGGGTGATACTTCTGCCAAATAGTTTCCATTTACATCCAGCAGGTCAAAAGATACAGAGCGGACACAAAAATACTAATTTTGCACCAGTTAAGATATTTGACCTTGAATTGTGACCTTGACCTTGAACCTAGCCATCTGAAACCTATGTTCTGCACATCCTCTACTCTGGGTGATACTTCTGCCAAATAGTTTCCATTTACATCAAGCAGGTTCAAAAGATACAGAGCGGACACGAAATAAGATATTTGACCTTGAATTGTGACCTTGACCTTGAACCTAGCCATCTGAAACCTATGTTCTGCACATCCTCTTACTGTGGGTGATACTTCTGCCAAATAGTTTCCATTTACATCCAGTGGTTCAAAAGATACAGAGCGGACACGAAATTGCTAACGGACGGACGGACAGACGGACGGACAGACGGACGGACGGACAGACGGACGGACGACCAGCGGCATAACATAATACAGCCCTTCGGGCGTATAAAAATGCATATAAATAAGGGAGGTAACCGGCATCTTTACACACCTGATTATTCCAAGCTTTCATAAAGGCCTCGATGTCGGACGGATCACTTTTCTTGCTATGCATCAAAATGGCGTCAGCACCTGTTGACATAAATTTACACGTTTGTTTATTTGTTTGTAGGGTACAGTATTTCTATCAGCTGGAAATGATGTCTACTTCAGACAGATATAGTGCTGCCACACCGCAGTGTCACGCCGTAGACCACACCCAGTCACATTATCCAAACAACGGGCCAGCAATTTTTTTGAACTACCCTTATATGCTGAGCGCCAAGTAAGGGAGCTGTACCACTTCCATTTTTTACGTCTTCGGTATGTCGCGGCCGGAGATCGAACCCACGACCCCCCGCTTCTGAGGCGGGTGCTCTAAACACTCGGCTAACGGGGTCGGTAAATTATCACATTTCTTTCTTCAGGATGGTACAATATACATATATGCCCGATTTTACAACAAACTAACAATAGTTCTGTCATTTGATGACCTCTTCATTTGAAACATTAATTTCAGCTTTACCGAGGCGCCTGGCAAGCCTTAATTATCAAGCCTGCATTGCACGAAACCTCTCAGCTTGACTTCTTCCTTTAACTAAAAATGTCAGATTCTGTGTCATAATAATCCTGGCCCTATTTAAACAATGAAGACTGTCTGGTGTAAGAACATGTTGAGAGTAACATATTTGCGATATTTCTTTACTCTAGGAGAACAATGGAGGGAATTCATTCTACATTTTACAAAAATAAGATGCTTTGCAAATGGAGATTATCTCAACTCAATACTCTCAATTTACATACAACCAAAACGTTAATTTTTACCATTGTCTGTAAGAGCATGCTCATTTCAATAGCATGTATACAAATTCCTTTTCTCTATGTAAGAAAATTCGGAAGTTAAACATTGTAAAAATGAACATGAACAAGAAGCTTTTCTTCACCTGCTGGAGCTAAAAGAAGAATTGTGACATACTAAGGGTGACAGACAAACAGACAGACATACGACATGAAAATCATACCTAAAAGTCAACTGTGCTTTCAGCGGGTGACACAAAACGTAAGACGGGACTTGAACCCAAAAATTAACTACTCTTTTTTCCTCAAGTCGAATGCATTCTTTCGCACATTTGTAAATACAAACATGGCTAACCATTATCCAATTGGGGCAAAACCTGTTGTTGATACTGAAAGAGTATTATGTTACATGCAAACGGGTCTCGGTATATTTAACCTGATATAATCTGTTCAAATCTATGATAGTGTTTTATACTAGTAACCTACCAGCATTTCTATAGGCCTCAGCCCGTTTTAAGGCCTCGTCCAGCCCCCAGCCGGCAATAAAGGCTTCAACTCTGGCCACTATACAGAAGTCGGGGTCTCTCTGGGCCTCCTTGCAAGCCTAAAATTTACGTTACCGAGACAACAAGCTGTTTATTGCAAACATAATTTATCAAGACTACCGCAGAATGGAATACTACACATAATGTTAAGTAATGATCACACGTGAACCATGTTCCTCATGACTATTCATGATTTTATTCATATTAATTTACTGGGGCATGTTTCACATTACTTTGTTCGAAAAAAACAACAACTCCGAAATAACAGAAATTCATAGAGGTAAAAAAAGTTTATCAACATTAATCGAGGCGATTGTATAATGTAATGGAATGGGACAGTTTTCAAGAATGTTATTATGCAAATCAGAAATAAGTCAACACACTGTCGGACAATATACCTACGACTACATCTAAGGTCAAATTTGTTCGCACCTGGTTTAGTGAAACATGTTCCTGTACTTTAAATTACATGAAACAATGAATTTTATCTTAGCCGTGTAGAATCTGAGCTACAATAACACGGCGTCAAACTCGTCTTTATGAAGTAAAGGTTCAAATCATATTCTATGTTAAATAATTTACTACTCTAGCTACAGTAAATCATTTTTTTTTCTAAAAGGGGGTATTTTTCTTTCGTGGATGATTTTATACAGGAATATTGGTTGTATAAAAATATTTATTTAGTAGAATTAAAGTTTCAACGATATTTCTAATCAGAGAGATTCAACGAAATTAAATCTCAGTAAAAAATACTGGATTACAACACGTTGGTTGTGTCTGATTTAACGCGTGCTTCACCTGCATGTATACAAAATACACACGTCTTAATAGTGTTGAATTTCTATAGGGGGTTTTCTTCTCATGGACGACATACTTTACACAACGGGTTTAAATCAATCATGCATAAACATCGCTATGTGTATTCACTAGTGAAATACCCAACTATATCTTTGTATGTGTATTTACTTGAAATGTTGACGAACACAAACATGTACCTTTATTTTAAGTGCGAACTCTTCCACCTCAGCTAGAGGTTGTTTTCGTCCGTCATGGAGGGAGTTGGTCTTTGGGAAAAGTTTGTCTTCCAAACATGCGCCTTTCAAAGGAAAAAAAACAACACTAATCAACCAGAATTCAATTAAGTTCAATTAACCCTTATAATAAATGCAGCGGGTACTTGTGACTGCCTTTTCGATCAGTGCAGACCAAGATCAGCATGCACTGATCGCTATTCAATTAATAAGTGTTCTTCAAGCAACCAACCCCATAAACAACCAATGGAACAGTCCGAATAGAAGAAGGAACAAGTCCATGTCAGCATCGTAAGGGTTAGTATAACGAGATAGTACATGAAGGCACTAAGTATACGGTTCTTAATTTCTGCCTGGAAGTATTTTCATTAGAAGAATCATTAACTTAATTAATTTCAAGTTCTCTTTTACTAACAGTTATTACTTCCTGGCAGAAATGGTATGAAGTCATTTCATTTTACATGCCGGAAATCTCCGTGAACCCCCATGAAAATAAAATATGACGATTTTATTAACAGACGAGTTTCACTAAAGTAACCCAAAGTCTCTATGTATAATAAATATTTGATATTTAGAATTTTGATATTTGGAATAAACTTTGAAACTTATGACCATGCTCATAAACTCTTGTCTTTTCACCCATTAAACATAATATGATGATGTCAATTCATCATACCTGCCACTCCCCTGTCCTCCAATTTCCGGACCAAACGCCGCGCGTTATTGAAATTTCCATATCCGGTGTCGGCGTCTAGAAGGATTGGGATGGAGGTGGCGTCGCTCATAAATTCCAGTACTTCCATAACCTATTTGAAACATACACAAGACAATCACTTTCTTAAAAAGGCCATGTATGTATAAACATATAATTATTCAATTACTTAAAAACTTAATCTGTATATAAATTCAGATAAACTTTGTGCCGGACGCTGCTGTAATAACAACAGCGCAAAATTGAATCTACGCCTGGATAGCGTAGTGGTTACGCGCCTCGCTTCTCACCATGTGTCCCGGGTTCGATTTCTGGTCACGTACGTGAGAGGGTACAGTGGTCACCCGTCCTGACAAGCGGGTTTTCTCCGGGTTCTCCGGTTTCCTCCTACAATAATGACCACATACTCCGCCACCAGAGCCATCGAGAGTGATTAATATAAGTTGTGATATCTTGTTTCGTAATCGATTTAAAATAGATAAAGTTTAAACTAAAATGAAAGAGAAAAAAATCTGAGGTGACCAAACTAGAGCCCGAACCCACTGCCATGAGGAGCTAAGTGGTAGTAAGTCGGTGACTATAAGCACTCGGTCCCTATCCGTGTCACGAGCAGTTACTCGTTACTCCCTGTCTCCCAGAAACAGGTGCCCATGAGCATGGTGTCTCACCTGGGTCCACGAGGCCTCGTTACTATCCCGTACCCCCATCTGGGCCGATATGGACAGTCCGCTTCCCCAAACACCCTTGAATCCTAAAACACGCCATTACAGACTTACATAATATTCAAAAGATTATTAAAAATGCTATTAATTAAATACTGTCAAATATATTGAAATGAACTTCTTTAATTAATCAAAAATCGCGTCTTAAAAATATACATGTAGATTAAACAGAAATGTCTTCATCGTTGCCTTGGAAACAAGGTTCTGTGACTTACATGAGTCCTTCAACGGTTCCTTCAAGTGAACCGGTAATTTGTAAAATGGAAGCTCGTGCAAAGATCCCGCTCACAGTACGGTTGGAGTGGAGAAACCTTTTTTCATGTCCAAAAGCATATACTTCCCCACTCGACTACACAAATTATACTTTATATGGGAGTCACACATGAGTTATTCACGTATGTCATGCAAGTAGCATCGTCCATAAACATTTGAATTTAATATATATTTTATTTTATTATTGTTTAATCATGCATAAATTATGATGATATAATATAACCTTCCAGTAGTTTTGTGTATTGATACAAAATGTGTAGGCTGACAAATTCGATGGCACAAAAGGTGTTTATTTTTAGCTTTAAAAGGTGTTTTTAATTTTTCTTTTAATTAAAGATGACCAACCTGTTTCTTCAACAATTTTGGCACTCAGACCATTATGTGCTTCCATAATGAACTCCAGGTCAGGGGAGGTAAGCATCTTCTTTAGTTTTGTTGTTTTCTGTCAAAAATATAAAACAAGACATTAAATACATAAAAATATTTCACAAGGTTCTATATAAATACAACAATGTTTCTACTGAATAATTAAACTACAGGTGCAAATATGAAATGCTATTTAGTATCCTATCCTAACGGTTAATTTATTTCATAATTGTATAAAGTATCAATGTATATTGTGAATGAAGATGTGTCAATTTTTTACTCTTTAGACGTTTACATCTGCGTTAGGTGAATATTGCAGCAAAGTCTATGTCGTATATCATATCTACACCAGAAACATTGAAAACTGATTAAAACTTCCGGATATACCATCAGGCGGGGTTGATAAGATAGAATAAAATCAATCTACACTCAGTTCCAAAAGGAAGCTGCACTTTTTAATTCTAGATATTTAAATTTTTAGCAAACATATCAGTTTCTATTTACTCTCACTAAATTTCGTGTGTAGATTTTGGGCTAGATCGATGACAAATGCACACAAGATATAGTGTGCGAAAATCGAAACTGATGTGTTAGCTAGATATTGAAATAAATTTATTTAAAATTAAAAAAAAAACACTTTCTTTTGTAACTGACTGTATATATTTGTTAAGGCATCAACAGGGTACACTTGTTCTTAACACAAAAGATATCTGGTTGATTCGCACAAGTTTACAGTGACGGCATAGGCATTTTAACTTGTTTGGTCAATTGACGGCGGTCAGATTTTCTAAAACTCCTTTCTCAGGATGAACAAGTGCTGGGGAAGTAAAACCACAGTATATCTGTCAGTGAGATAATTTGACAATCGCAGAGGTCACAACAAATGGCATACAGGTCAATGACACTACACGGATAAACAGACAGACAGATAAACAGAAAGACACTCACTTTTTCTGTGGATTGACATGACATGGTACGTGACAGCGGTGCTGTAAATCCCGGGCATTGTGCTGAAAAAAATATAAAAAAAGAATATGTTTGTTTGTTTGTTTGTTGGGTTTAAAGTCCCACCGACAGTATTTCAGTCTTAAGGAGACGATATCTACTTGAGACAGAAAGTAGATATAGTGCTGCCACACTGCAGTATCACGCCCTGGACATGTGGCATGATATACACCCAGTCACATTATCCTTACACCGGGCCAACCAGTCCTGCAACTACCCTTTTATGCTGAGCGCCAAGCATGGGAACTAAAGCAATACCATTTTTTCCGACTTTGGTATGTCGAGGCCGGGGATAGATTCCTCGACCTCTCGCTCCTGAGGCGGACGCCGGAACAACTCGGCCACCGAGGACGGTCAATAAATAAATAAATACATAATCAGCTTAATATAAAGGCGATGTTTGCTTCTTTTGTGAGAATATGAAATGAACTAGAATATTATCAGAAGTAATACAGTTCTAATATTTTCATGAGCACGTTGCGTCTCTTCGATTACAGAATAGCTAGTTTCTGCGTATGTTGTTTACCAGGTTTAGCGGTATTTCATCTATGAACTTGGAGACCGTGCTAAGACAACTAATAGCAGATCATAGCGATGTCATACTGCAATATCACGCTGTAGTCACGCGGCACACACACACACCCAGTTGAAACACCCATCCACCAGCCAGATTTAGCGTTAATAATACTTAAATACTTAGTGTAAAATTCCATTACTAATGCTTGTCTAATAAATTACCCAAATAATAAACTTCTTAATAAAAATGTAAAGTATTAATTATGTCAATTTAGTCATGCATTTGAAAAGTTCATAATCAGGAATGGATGACTGTGCTTCTGCCTAACTTAGGAATTATAGTATTACTTAGCACTAAGTGAATTCGAACCATGCCATGCACGTGTATCTATGCTAAGTTCAAGGCAGGGAGCTAACAGTACCAGTGCAAAAGTTTTACGACTTTGCTGTTTCGCGGTAGGATTGTTTGTTTATAGGGTTTAACGTCCCAACAACAATATTTCAGTCCTTTGGGGACTATATCTACTTGAGACAGATATGGTGCTGTCACACTGCAGCAGACATGTGACATAATACCATTTTTTGAGTCGTATTATCCTGACACTGGGCCAACCAGTCCTGGAACTACCCTGCATACCAGTAGGAAGCAATCAGTATCATTTTAATGAGTTTGGTTATGTCGCGGTCAGAGATCGTACCAACGACCTCCTGCTCACGTCTTGTACTTTTAAACACTAACACGTAAACCGTTACCTCCACGTGGGATAGGCAATTTATGATAAGAAACTAACACTAATATAGAACTTTTATCTCGTTTAGCCCTACAAAGAGATAACATTCGAATGAAGTGCGCCAACATTGCCCCATACTGGTCTGTAAAATAAGATAATTTTTTCTTATTTTGTCAAATACGAAATTTGAGTTTTATAATAAATGCATTTTATGGCCGCTTCAGAAATTAAAATGAACTGAAACTGTCACTGAAATGACGGATTACCCCCATCCCCGCATAAAGCTTTGTCACAGAAAAGAAAGCATTTGCTATATTACCAAAGAGTTCCTGCAGGCATTCGTGGGATAATTATGAATAAAATGGAGAATAAAGAAAAAAAACCTGTGTACTTGGACAAGACACTTCATCTACTCGCCGCCGTCTATCTATGTTCAAAGTTTCAAGCAAATCCCTTTGAACTTTTCAAGCTATACTCCAGACAAACAAATCATACAAGGAAAGTGCATTAACTCTATGATGAAACATTCCAATTAAGTGCCGATGATGTGCACAACTAGACTTGGCATTGATCAATCAGATAAAGTTTTATCAAATTCAAAACAGGTAGTTTAATGATAAATTGCAGACAACAATATATGCACATTAAAAGTACATACTGCTTGAAATACAAAGGACCATAACTCTGTGATAAATCAACCAATACTCCTCGAACAGGTTACGTCATGATTCGCTACCTTAACCATTGTCATCAAGTATTCCACGTGACGATAGGTAAACCAGTGTGGCAGTGCACTGTAAACAATTATTTGTATGAACTATTCTTATTTGATTTTATTATTCTTCTATGTCATCATTATGAATGTTGTTTAAATGAAATAGAACTAAGCTGATATGAAAAACTCGAAACTAAAATCAAAAGGGGAAAAAAAATCTTCTTGCTGAATAAACTTTTCGTGGCAGTGGTACTGTATGCACATGTAGGCTAGAAACTGATTAATCCTGTTAAGTTTCATCCAATTCAAACCAGGGATTAAAAGATTAATTACGTCAAAAATACGAAAGTTAAAACATATATGTGCCCATGATATGCACACCAAGACTTAATACTGATCAATCTTGTGAAGTCTAACAGGCAGACGGATAGAAGCTGATTCCAGTACATATATCCGCATAAGTACAAATTGTGTATAAAATGCAAACTATTATCACTATGTATGTGTATAATACAAAAATGCCGGGTTGTGTGTGTGTGTTTTTTGTTTTGTTGGGGTTTTTTTGTGTGCAAAATATGCCCGTCCTGCAATTCTATCAATTCATTCGATTGAGAAACTGTGCCAATACATATTGTGACCATCAGTTTAAGAGAGCTAACACTGTTAATTTTGCATTCTTTCAACAATTGAAGTGCCATAACTCTGGAGTATTCGTGATGTTTTTCGCTGGTTTGGCCGGAGAGTCTGGGACATTCTGGCTGGTTATCGAACTGGGCTGAGATATTGTGCCCATACACAATTTGTCCAAGTTTGGTAAAGATCAGTTTACGTTTGTAAAAGATGGAGAGCGAACACTATTCATACAACAAGTTTCATCAGTTCAAGGGCCGTAATTCCGAAAAATCTCGGACAATCTGGCTGGCTATGAAAAGGAACCCAGATATTTTGCCGATATACATTGTGACCAAGTTTGGAAAAGATCGGTTCATGTTTGTACGAGTTGGAGTGCAGACATCAGTTGACGCCGCCCGACCCCCAGCCCAGCCCAGGCGAACCCTTAATACGTTCCATCTTCAATGGGTGTATAAAAAGACAGTATACTCACAATGTACACGTGAGTAGTACAAGCAAAGCGGTAACAGCAAAACTTCAACCTTTTTTAGAATTTATCTGATAAAGCTGACGGTTTACATGAGTGTGTGTGAGTATACATAAAGCGATGTCCAGCTAAGACGTAAAAAGGGGCTTGTTTCTGGTTACCCGACTGACCCATTATATTACCCCTCCAGCCCATTTTTTTGAGACTGAGGGAAAAAAAAGAAAGAATGAAAAAAAAATATTCATCTCATTTTAAGATTTTATATCGCCTTGTCTTCTTTTAAACAAGTTACTAACGATAACTTTGATCAGGTTTGGAGACAGCCATTTTGAGATTACGGATTAGTTTCGAATTTCAACGTAAAAAAAAAACAAAAAAAAAAAAAAAAAAAAACATTTTATCCAGCCTGTATCCATACCCTGTATATATTATTTTATTATTATTATTATTTTATCATTATTATATATGGGACATAAACAAAAATCGTGAGAAACCCCTATAACCAGAAACAAGACTTTTTTTACGCATCACACCAGGGCTCAAAATTAACACTCGCATTTCGGCAAAATGCGAGTAGAAAATGAAGTTTGCGAGTTATGTTTTAAACCACTAGCATTTTTTTGCGAGTGAAAATTTTGGCTTAAACATTTTCTTAAACATGTCTAAATGAGATAATTTCAATAAGATAATCAATAACATCTTCAAAACTAAACAATCCTAGCTTGTTTTTAATATCAAAAGCAAAATTTACACCAGTAAATTGTTGTATACATGACTTACGTATCAAACGTGGGTCCGGTCTGTCAACTATGTTACACAACACATGAACACATATATGTTAAAACATCTGCTGTTTTCAATTAATATTTCCCCTAATGAATATTGATATTTGATACTGCTTTATTATCTAATTAGGATTCTAATTATTAAAGTTTAAAATTACAATATTAATTTTCAATCATTAAAAGTTATCCACACCCTCGTAATGACCATGGAAGCTTTTTTTAATGAAAGATATCCAGTTTTTTTATTACATCTTGTGATGTCAATTAATTTTGCACAGAATCTGAAATCAACCAACGGAAGAAGCACATAGATCTAACGCACTGGTGATAAAGACAGTGAAGAAATGGGAGAAAGAGTTGGTTGTCAAACTTAAAATAGAGTCCGGGCTAAAAATAAACACTCACATTTTCGGCAAAATGCGAGTAGAAAAAAAAGTTTACCAATTATGTTTAAAACCACTCGCATTTTTTGCGAGTGGAAAAAATATTAAATTTGAGCCCTGCACACAGAGGCAAACGGCTAAAACCATCGACCTTACGCACTATATATTTTCACACGTATATGAGTAAATAGCCCATGTATGAAAGAGGGAAGAATCAATCACTATATAAAGGAGATATATGTTTGTGGAAGATGCATGCAATTTTATTTCATCGAGTGACTTGATTTGACTATTTGAATTTACTGTCGCTTCGACGTCCAGCTAATTAAATGTGGAGGACTTGACTTGACTCTTTGAGTTTACCGTCGCTTCGACAGTATTTCAATCATATAGCGACGTCCAGCTAATTACAGGTGGAGGAAGACCCCGAATGCAC
>CM037794.1:7046811-7096811 GCA_021229015.1 Solen grandis
AATTTAGTTGCACCCCTGAAGGGTATATTGCCATTAGTGCTTGAACAGCAGCTTTTTCTTTTTTAAATGTTCAACCTATATATATTTTTAGAGTTGCAAAACTTCCTGGGGTACTAAAATCAACGAAAACTAAAGTCAAATAAATGTCAAATAAAAGTTCTCAGCTCAAGCACTAAAGTGTGATTTATTGTCGTTGAAGCTCAGTATTAAGACTTACCATAATCTCCCAGATGTAGAGAGAAAACAATTTTACACATACAGCTGCTGCTTGGCCTGAAGAGCTTGCGGACATTCTGCTGCGATACTTCAGGATCCAAATTGACTTTAAATGTTTTTAGTGACACTTCAAATTTCCAGAAAATGGTGTAAAACTTGCCAGAAAGTATGATAAAAGCATGTCAGGCGTGCAGAATTAGATGTGGAAGCCGGAAATAATTGTATGATAAATGTCAAGAGAAGTATTTGGGGAGCAGTTGTCAAGGAGTAACAGTAAAGGTTTGATTATGGTTTTGGCATGATCTATGAAAATGGTATTGATATGAAATAAGTGTTAGATATTTTAAACAGTGAGAAATATCTGATGACAGTTTGTTTTTTTCTTATATATAATTCAGGCATTCTGCTGTATTTCCAGTGTCAGAAGAAAAAGATTTACTTCCCCTGCAGTTAAAATGCAAATATTCCATTTTCAAGGACTTCAATTTGCCCAAAAATTGATAGACATCTTCCCCCTCAGTCAGCTTAGGTAATTTTATCATATTCCAGTATATCTCCCAGTGCTTGGCCAGCATTTGTTTCAAGCACTGGTTCACCCAAGAACAGTGGGTTTAAATGACAGACCAAACATATCGTAAAAATGGTTTTAACTTTTTAGAAAGATCAGGGGTGTAAAAAATTCTTTTAGGTCACTCGTCCTGTAGCATGAATAGGTGAAAAATCTTACTTGTCCTTATACAAAGTTTGCTGGTCCTTACATGATTTCAATTTTGCTAACTTTTGCTTGTTATATACCGATCATAATAGTAAATAATAAGATAAAGAACAGGAAACTGTTGTGTGTTTCTGATTTTATAGAGATATTTGCTTGACTGAGGCGTAAAAAGAAACGGTTTGTTTCTGGTTACCCGACCGACTCATTATTTTACCCCCCCCGACCCATTTTTATGCCCCGCCAACTCTGTTGGGGAGCATATAGATTTTCGGTCTGTGTGAGGCTATTTTTTTCTGTAAAGCTGTCTGAAATTGCAAAATAGAGTAAAAGGTAAATCGACATGTAGCATATACATTTTCCACATTAGATCTAAGATTTTTAAAAAAAAGGGCAGACCGACTGACCCCCCCCCTTTTTAGCTCACCTGAGCATGCTCAGGGTGAGCTTTTGGGATACTTGATTGTCCGTCTGCCGTCGTCCGTCAACAATTTGATGTTTACACACTAGAGGCCACAATTTTGATCCAATCTTCCTCAAACTTGGTCAGAATGTTTGTCTTGATGATATCTTGAACCCTTTCGAAAATGGGTCAGGTTGGATCAAAAAGTAGGTCAGTAGGTCAAATCTTAGAAAAAATCTTGTCATCCGTCAACAATTTTGATGTTTACACACTAGAGGCCACAATTTTGATCCAATCTTCCTCAAACTTTCTCAGAATGTTTGTCTTGATGATATCTTGAACCCTTTCGAAAATGGGTCAGGTTGGATCGAAAAGTAGGTCAGAAGGTCAAATCTAAGAAAAATCTTGTTTACACACTAGAGGCCACAATTTTGATCCAATCTTCCTCAAACTTTCTCAGAATGTTTGTCTTGATGATATCTTGAACCCTTTCCAAAATGGGTCAGGTTGGATCAAAAAGTAGGTCAGTAGGTCAAATCTTAGAAAAATCTTGTTTACACACTAGAGGCCACAATTTTGATCCAATCTTCCTCAAACTTGGTCAGAATGTTTGTCTTGATGATATCTTGAACCCTTTCGAAAATGGGCAGGTGGACCGAAAAGTAGGTAAGTAGGTCAAATCTTAGAAAAATCTTGTTTACAACACTAAGGCCACAGTTTTGATCAATTTCCTCAAACTTGGTCAGATGTTTGTGTGATGATATTTTGAACCTTTGAAAATGGGCGGGCGGATGAAATGTAGGTCAATAGGTCAAATCTTAGAAAAATCTTGTTTACACTCTGAAGGCCAACAGTTTTGGTCCAATCATCCTCAAACTTTGGCAGAATGTTTGTCATGATGATATCTTTTGTGGATGGGGTCAGAAAATTCCAGAACATTGTTTCACCTCATCATCTTAATTCTAAAGCAATCTGTTTTGTATAGGCAATGAATGATACTTTTCTCAGGTGAGCGATCTAGGGCCATCTTGGCCCTCTTGTTTTTTTTTTGAGCCTGTAACCAGAAACAAGACTTTTTTTTTTTTTAGCTCACCTGAGCAAAGCTCAGGGTGAGCTATTGTGATCCCGTGAGCGTCCGTCGTCCGTCGTGCGTCATGCGGCGTGCGGCGTCAACAATTTTTAGTGTTTACACTCTATCACCTTTATTTCTTAAGCAATCATCTTCAAACTTTAAGACAATGTTTATGACCATAATGTCTCGATTGAGTTCGATTATGGCTGAGATCCGTCAATAAGGTCAGGAGTTATGCCCCTTTTAATATTCAAAAAATGCCAGATTTCACGTTGTTTACACTCTAGCTTCTTCATCTTTTGAGCAATCATCTTCAAACTTTATGGCAATGCTTATTACCATAAGGTCTCGATTGAGTTCGATTATGGCTGAGATCCGTCAATAAGGTCAAAAGTTATGCCCCTTTTAATATTCAAAAAATGCCATATTTCACGTTGTTTACACTCTAGCATCTTCATGTTTTGAGCAATCATCTTCAAACTTTATGGCAATGCTTATGACCATAAGGTCTCGATTGAGTTGATTATGGCTGAGATCGTATTAGGTCAGGAGTTATGCCCCTTTTAATATTAAAAAAATGCCATATTTCACGTTGTTTACACTCTAGCATCTTCATCTTTTGAGCAATCATCTTCAAACTTTATGGCAATGCTTATGACCATAAGGTCTCGATTGAGTTTGATTATGGCTGAGATCAGTCTATTAGGTTAGGAGTTATGCCCCTTTTAATATAAAAAATGCCATATTTCATGTCGTTTACACTCTAGCAGCTTCCTTTTTTTAGCAATTTAAATTTATGACATTGTTAATGACTAATGTCTCGATTGAGTTCAATTGTGGCTGAGATGGGCCATTTAGGTCAGGAGTTATGCCCCTTTTGATACAAAAAATGTAAGATTTCACTTTGTTTATTCTCTACCAACTTCATTTTTTTAACAATCTTTTTTAAACTTTAAGACAATGTTTATGCCCATAATCTCACAATAGGGTTCAATTATAACTGATATTGACTTGTAAATTTAGGAGGTATGCCCATTTCACCATAAAAAAAAGCCAGATTTCACTTTAACACTTAAGCATCTTTATTTCTTAAGCAATCATCTTTCTCAGGTGAGCGACCAAGGGCCATCTTGGCCCTCTTGTTTTTTTTACGCCTAAGGATCATTTACAATATATGTTTTAACTCCCACTTTTCCTCTGTCTTTTCATCGTCTCCACTGTCGAAAAGCATCTTTATTGACATTTGTTTTGACATTTTTGACAGCCGGAAACAAAACAAATTTGTAGTCCTGGACCATGCCTCAAACTAACAAAAAATGTATTGAAAAAAATGCATAGAATATTGCGAAACAGTCTGTGCTTGCTGCTACTTACAGATCTTTTTTGAAAAAGAGCATCACTATGGTGATGTTTTTTTCAAATTTTAAGCTCCCCTGATTAAGTGAAGGATTTTATGATCCCGACTAACGATCATAATGATATGAAATTTGATTTTTTAATGAAACATTTCTTTCTCAGCCGCGGAAAGTTACTGTCCTGTTGCAGTGGGTTATTTTTAGCTCACCTGAGCGCAGCTCAGGGTGAGCTTTTGGGATACTTGATTGTCCGTCGTCGTCGTCCGTCGTCCGTCAACAATTTTGATGTTTACACACTAGAGGCCACAGTTTTCATCCAATCTTCCTCAAACTTGGTCAACCTTTGTCTTGATGATATCTTGAACCCTTTCCAAAATGGGTCAGGTTGGATCAAAAAGTAGGTCAGTAGGTCAAATCTTAGAAAAATCTTGTTTACACACTAGAGGCCACAATTTTGATCCAATCTTCCTCAAACTTGGTCAGAATGTTTGCCTTGATGATATCTTGAACCCTTTCGATAATGGGTCAGGTTGGATCAAAAAGTAGGTCAGTAGGTCAAATCTTAGAAAAATCTTGTTTACACATTAGAGGCCACAGTTTTGATCCAATCTTCCTCAAACTTGGTCAGATTGTTTTTCATGATGATATCTCGAACCAGTTTGAAAATGGGTGGGGCTGGACAGAAATGTAGGTCAGTAGGTCAAATCTTAGAAAAATCTTGTTTATATTCTGAGGGCAACATTTTTGGTCCAATCATCCTCAAACTTTGGCAGAATGTTTGTCATGATGATATCTTTTGTGGATGGGGTCAGAAAATTCCTGAACATTGTTTCACCTCATCATCTTAATTCTAAAGCAATCTGTTTTGTACAGGCAATGAATGATACTTTTCTCAGGTGAGCGATCTAGGGCCATCTTGGCCCTCTTGTTTCATTTTGTGGGAAAAGGGGTCCAGGCTCATATAAGGGGGTGGGGGTAGGAAGGGGAGAGTGCACAAACAAGCGAAGAGGTGAATTTTTGTACTATGTAATATGTTATAGGTGTTTTATTAGCTCAACTATTTGAAGAATATGAGAGCTATTGTAATTGCCCTGGCGTTGATGTTGGCGTTGCAGCTTTTGGTTAAAGTTTTGCATGCAAGTTACTATCAACCTTATATCTCAATAACCATTTATGGTATTGACTTGAAAGTTTATAGATATGTTCAGGGGCATCAGACAACCAAGGTAGATATCTCCTGACTGAATTTAATATAAATTATGGCCCTTTTTAACTTAGAAATTTTGGTTAAAGTTTTGCATGCAATATAAAAATTGGTTAAAGTTTTGCATGCAAGCTACTATCCAGCTTGTATCTCAATAACCATTTATGGTATTGACTAAAGTTTATAGATATGTTTAGGGGCATCCGACAACCAAGGTAGCTAACTCTTGAAGGAATATATTACAAATTATGTCCCTTTTTTAACTTAGAAATTTTGGTTAAAGTTTTGCGTGCAAAGTACCTTCATGCTTATGTTTCAGTATCCAAGCGTGCGATTGATTTGAAACATCTTTAATATGTTTAGGCATATCATACTATCAAGGAAGATAACTTTTGATGGAATATATTAGAAGTTATAGCCCCTTTTTAACTTAAAAATTTTGGTTAAAGTTTTGCATTCAAGCTGCTATCTAGCTTATATCTCAGAAATTGTTCATGGTATTGACTAGAAAGTTAAGGGATGTATTCAGGGGCATCAGAAAAACCAAGGAGGATAACTTAAGGACTGAATTTTATGTAAATTATGGCCCTTTTCTAACTTGGATACTTGGATAATGTTTTGCTTGCACAGTGTTATTATGCTTATGTTTCAGTAACTAGGCATGAGATTGATTTTAGACTTCATAAAAATATTAAGGGGTATATTATTATATACAGGGTATGTGAAGCGCAAGAATTGAAATAGATTTCATTTGATTTACCAACAAGCATTTTGAATAGTCGAGCGTGCTGTCCTCTGACAGCCGTTGTTGTATCCATTTTACTCTTATTTAATGATGTTTTATTGCATAAATGAATAATAATATAACATGTTTGAACAGTTTTATTGAGAATATAACATTTAAAAATGACACTGCAGCAGTGAGTCCATGCACACAATATGGAATGTAAACTGTCATAATCATGGAGGGGTCAGACAAATGTTAAAGGAAATCATGCTTGTCTGACCATGAAATTCACTTTTAATACCAGCAGACGAGTGGAATTTTACACCCCTAGATTATATTACAGGGTTTTGTAAGCAAATACCAGATATCTTACCAAATTATGGTCCCATGCTGTTGTTCTAGATGTTATTTTCGTTGTGTAGGCTTTAATGTTATTTTCCTGGAGAAGATTATTTATCTGAGCTCTTTTTCATATATTTAAAACAAATATTAAGTTTTTGGTATTGGCAGTGGGATTAAACAGTGTTTTGTGTCAAGTATTCTGTTATGCAAGCACATTTTCTACTTAATAATGTGGTTGGTTGTTTACACCTACATTGAATGAAAAAGGAGGGGACCCTGTGTTACAGTCACATTTAAACAAAAAATGTCACATTGAAATTTTAAAAGAAGTCACTTTAAAATCGAATAAATCTCAGATTTTTGTCAAAAATGTGAAAAAATCATGCTAAAAAATCTTTACCAGTCACTGCCTCCACCTACAATCAAACCTGCATCTTTGTCGATCATTAATACCTGATTGTTATGTAAAGATGAACACAGCTTTCAAATTCAATGGATTAACACCTTGGGTGTTTGATTGTTATCACTTGTGCATAATGTCAGTTCACTTACATGTCGAGTGCTGACAGTGAAATGTTTTAAGTCATATAGAAATAGACAGAAATGGAATAGTTTTAAGGAGCACCATAACAAAGAAATGGGGTGATAGATTTCTTGTGGTCTATAGTTCAACTGCAATTTATGGGTCAATGTGAAATAATGGTCCATGATATAAACGGTTACAGTGTAGAGTACAGCTGCATTAAAAAGCTAAATTTGGGGCTCAAGCATAGATTCTGTGCTATATTGAAGATTTTGCTCTATATTTGGCCTTAATTACCATTGTAATTAATTCTTGATAGGACTTTGATAAATATCTTCTCCATCTTGTACTGGTCCTGGCAACCAAGCGGCCAGGGTCTGCACGAAAATGATAAAAAATATATATATCTTATACAGACATTGTTTCACTGCTCAATGAAAACAGGCATATTCAATATGTGGACTTTTTTTTTCGCAGATATACAGTAAACTCCATCTTTATTACTCTCTTTCTCTGTCTGTCTTTCTGTCTTTCTATGGTGAATGGATATGAATGAATTATTATATATCCATATAAACATACCAGAAACACTAATGGACACTGACATGACTGAAATACAATCACGAGTCTTTTCCCATTGGGTCAGTATATAAACAGTACTTATATTCTTGTGGGCTTATCTCATTTTATTATGGTTGAATACATATGGATCATTTTAGCATTCACCTCATAACAACATAGTAGCTCTTGCTGGTGTGTCATTATGCACAAAAATACGGAGGCAAGTTCGTCGAAGCCCTATATTTGAAAAATGAATATTGATGGTGCTGTCAACATTTTCAACATGGTGTCTAATTGCTCTTTAATAGAAAATTGAAACAGACAGTTTCTCGAGGAATATTGGAGGGAGAGAGCATAGCATTTTCATAATACGCAAACTCCCTGTTTAAGTTTGTTAGGCTCATGATTGATGGCTGTACCAATGCTATATTGGGCTTGTTTTAATCTACGAGCCTTTAGAAATGAACCGTTTATGTTTGCCAAGCGTCTGAAAACTGCAAAGTAATCTCTGTTAAAAGTAATCATTCAGTGATTAATTGGGCTCACGTTTTTCTCGACAGTAAGGGAGTCCATAAAATTTTGAGTTTCTAATGAAGTTGTAATTTGTGTTTATAGCCATGTTTGGTTTCCGCCAATTATATTTGAAGAACTGAAAGGAAAGACATAAAATGTTTGATATTTTATTTTATTGAATAATATTTGACTAATGTTTGATTGTTAAGTTCTATGAGGATAAAATTTGATAATAAAAATGAGTTGTGATTATTTCAAACATTTTCTCCATTGTTGGGGAAAGCATGCATGGACCATTCTGGTACTTAGGGCCATTTATTTTAAATTCATTGTTTTATGGGCTGCAGAAATCCAAATTGCTCAAGAGTTGGGCAAACAACAAAAAAACAGTGTGTTATGACACAACAAAGTTTCTAGATAGACTAACATACTATTGTTAGAATGTTGACCCTTTAACTTAAGAATATTCATGTTCAAATTTATAAGTTTACAAAAATATTTAATAAAAGCACCATTTTTTTAGCAATATTTGATAAAAGCACTTCTTCTTTGTTAAGCCTGGGGAAAATTGCATGAATTTAAATAATCTTCTAACAGGAAGACACCTGAGAACAGCCCATGAAGATGCAGAAGAAGGAGCAAACAACAAAAACCTTCGAATGGATTCTGAAATTTAAAAAAAAAAGAAAATTGAGTATCACAAAATTGTGAAGAGCTCAATGATTTTTTACAGAATGCCTATAATTACATACTCTGATCTAAAGTTACTTTTCGATGGACTAGTAACTACTGGGATACTGGACGAAGTTAGCAGAAAATGTTAAACTAGTGGGCAAGACATTAATGGGTGCTCTAATATCTGGTACTTATATGAGCTGAATCATTAATATTACCACTCATCCATACTTAGTATTTTGGACTGTACTTTCAGTTTATAGATGCTTGCTGAGAATTTATTGTCTAAATAGCGAACAGTGAAGACCATGATCAGACTACACAGATGTGCTGAATGATCTTAACCCTTTCCTCATATAGACTCATTTGACCACTCAATAGGTACCACATAAAGCCTGATCTGCAGAAAACCACAGTTAAACCTTACCAAATTTAATTATAAAGTCCTCATTTCCAGACCACTAAGGAGCAGAGAACAGCATAAAACCTGATCAGCCTGCGAGTTACTCGCAGGCTGATCTGGTTTTATGTTGTTCGCATAGGTCTTTTCATGGTTTCCTCTATGAGGGAAAGGGTTAAACTGCAGGAGATGCATGCCCACAGCATTGTGAGGGTTAATAAATCATTTGGCTTTCTGAAGCTTTTTTTGCGCATACTAATATGCAAGTCCAAATATTATAAAAAAAAATGCATCAGCAACTTATTTTGTTAGCATATTTATACTGATATTTCTTATATCAAGAGTGCTTTAAAACCAAGCAAACATTCAGAAATGTTCAGAATTAAGTGCAAAGCATCACTTGCTGTATATTTGTTGTAACCATCATGGCCCAAGCTGAAGTGGTCAATTGGAAATTCTTTTTATACGTGGACAAGTAATTTACTTCATTATACTTTGGAAAGTAAGACAAGATTTACGCAGGAGATGTTGAAGTATTTATAGCAGCTGCTGGACATTCAATGTTTCGCGCTTTAACGATTTCATCATATGATAATATCGTGAGAAAGAAGGCTGCCATCATATTTTTCCTGGAGATGAAAGTCTTCCGTTTCTGGATCTGTAATGAAATAAAAGAAATTGATTGTATTGGGAATGATGGATGGACATTTTAGTTCTAGGATACAATTAATGAAAAAATCTTTATGAAAATTGGCACACAAAAGACCTGGGTTGCTGATACGCGCAAAGTAGACCAAGATTTTAGGGAATAAATTTTCTCAGCATGCCCCAGACTTTTAGTCTTGGGCATGGATGTTTGCCTATATTACTTCAAGATATCTGGTTTCCTTTGTTTTATACCTTGTCATTTCACTGACAAAGATAGACACTCCTATTGACAATAAAGTTCTGTATAATGGAACTCCACAGTCATTCCTTTTCTTTTACATATCTTTATACGTAAGGCCAGTATTTCTTATTTTTTGTTTTACAGACATGATTAGTCACCCAAAACATATCTTTTATGGAGATTAAAACTCACATTTGATTCATGTCTTCACATTTATTTTTGGAGGTAGCCATTTAAAAAAAAATAGCCGCATTGAAAATAAGTTGATTTGTTTTTGTGCAATTAGCTCATTTATGAATATGTTCAAGGACTTGTCCTATAATTGTATCCTAAAATTGGTTGTTGCTTATAAACCCTTTACTTCCTTTTGATGCTTTAAATGGCAAACAGAGTGAAAACCAAATCAGACAGCTCCTAAACATTGATTAAAATCAGGGCTTGTAATCAGCTGGTGTACATGCATTTATATTTACATGCTATAAAAATAGCAAGCATTTCCACCAATTTTCACAGGGAATATCAAGTTATTGGCAAAAAAAAAAAGAGTAAAAGTGTCATAAAAAAATTATTGAAAGAGAAAATTACCCGATACCAATGAAATATTTTCAAGGTTAAATGAATATTTTGTAATTCTTAAAATTTTTGGTCAGATTGAGTTGCTGATTAGAAAATTATTTCCTTCAGTCTCCTAGTAGGATAATTTCAGTCCAAAGAATCAAAAGGTTAATAAGAATTTTAATATCATAAAAGAAGAATAGATTACTGTCATTTCAGAGCTATTATCCAATCCTTTTGAAATCTTTGTCATATAGTCATGTTTAGATGCAATGGCAAGCAGGAGATACCCAGATCAGACAGTTCCTGGAATACTGTAAATATGTATACATGTATTGTTTCTACATAGTCTGCACAGCAAATAAAAATCCATTCTTTCTAATACTATTGTATTTTCAGTAAATCAATATTTATCAAGTCATGAATTTGTACATGAGTATTCATGATCAACAGTTGATTCATATATATATATATATACTTCTATCTCATTGGGTCTCTCCCTCCCTAACCCCTTAAAAAAAATTTTTTTTTTCACATTGTGAATAGATCACAGAAGTAAAATTCCTAATTTGGGTTTTCTTAAAATTTCAAAGAGTGTTTAACATTACAGCAGCTCGTTCACAGATGAATGGTAGAAATCAAAAGAATAATGTTTTTCTCCTTTGTTAAGGTTGGTGCAGTCTTTGTTTCCTGACAAACTAGAGCTGCAAGTGTAGGTTACATAACACTGGAAAATGCTATTTTTGTATGTTATCCCTGAAGAAGTGTTTGTGGTACCATACAACAGGTTCAACATATTGTGTCTTCACCAGTTAAAAGTAGCGATTTTGTAAGTTCACCCTATAAAGTTAGCGCATGTGTAAATAGTAAATGTGATCAGCCAAGTGATGGCAAATGAAAGTAGAAAATCTAAATATAGGTTTATAATTCTAAACATAGTTTAATACCATCTGCTGTAAGCAGAGTTGACACAGAGGGATCACTTTTCCGTCATCTGTCTGTCCTCACACTTTTGCTGTCATGCTTCAGCAGATGACACACATGTATCAAAGAACACTCTAGTTACAATCATTCATATAGTTAAAAATAAAATTCTTAGTCAATGATCATCTGTGAATGTGCTGCTTTAGGACTGTGTGCATTTATACCCTAGTATGGTCCAGATTTGCTTGTCTGGACTATAACTAAGACATGTTGGTCATCAGATTGTAAATATCTTGGTAGTATTGAGAATCCTTCAATCTATGCCTGAACAAGCAAGTATGAACTATGGGGCTCACACATTAAGGTAAAGTCCTTGTAGTGGTTCCGCTACATCTTGGACCACTTAACTTCTACCAAGATAACCAAGGTACCCTAATGAAGGGCGATGTGGTCAGAAATGTAGCGGAACCATTACAGGGACTTCACCGTAACCCTTTCCCTCATAGAGGACACCATGAAAAGACCTTTTTTATTAAGTTGGGAGATGTGGTCAGTGGTTCCCAAAAAACCCGCCTGCGAGTAACTCCAGGCTGATCAGGTTTTATGCTGTTCGCTGCTCCTCAGTGGTCTGGGAATGAGGATTTTGTAATTAAATTTGGTAAGGTTTAACTGTGGTTTTCTGCAGATCAGGCTTTATGTGGTACCTATTGAGTGCGTCAAAATGAGTCTATATGAGGGAAAGGGTTAATGCACTAACATATACACAAACCTTTACTGAGACAACTATCCAAAATCAAAATTACTAGCTTAATCAAGGTTGTTGTAAGATTGCTGTAAGATCAGAGTTAGATATGTCAACACAAGAAATTTTTTTAATGAAAATTATTGAAGAATGTCCTGTTTTAACCATTTTTAATTTTTTCCTGACTTTGACCAAAGAAATTTCCATGAAGGAAGATGCCTTTATTCTGCTAAAATTTAGAGAAAAAAAAATCTTGCTGTTGATAGAGTATCTATCGCAACTGAATAAGTCCTCTTTATTCCAAAAAATTGACAAAATGCAGGCATCAGCCTTTTCAAATTTTCTTTTCACGACGTCATATTTATTTATAAATCAAATACTTCAATCCTCTTTCAGAAGAAATATTGAAAACCCATTAACAGTTGACGGGGCAAAAATGCACAGTTGTTTTTTGAAGTGCCATTATTTCTTTGTCTGCAATTTCAAAATGGTCGCAGAAGATGGAGAAGGCCAAGATGTAAAAGAGAAACTTCTGAAATAGTTTCAAACAATGACAGCCGAATAATGATGGATGTATTTTAATACCATCGCTGTCTGCAATTTAAAACTGGTGACAATCAAAAACAGAAAGGGGGCCAAAACATGAAAGTAAAGTTTCTGAAACATTGAAAATTATGATTGTCAAATAATGACGAATGTATGAGATTGGTGAAGCCTTGATATCAGATACTTGATGTTCTAGGCATACACAGATAGGCCAGTGGGCATTTAGATAGAATAGCTAGACAGACAAGTTCTGTCATATCGGCAGTGCGGCTAGACAAATCTGTAACACATTAACAGATGGTCTGCGTCTATAACCCTTACCATGCTAAAATTATTGATTGGACTTCTTGTCTTGTCTTCAATTTGGAACCTACCATTAATTGTTTTGGGGGTTTCTTGCTGAAAATTTATTGACAGAATAGCAAATAGTGTAGACCATGATCAGACTGCATGAATGTGCATTCTGAATTTGGTCTGCACTGGTTACATTAAGGCAGTCACAATCCCCCACAGCCTTGTAGTTAAAATTTTAGCTAAGGTTGTTTTGTCTGACTTTGTTGCAGTTGTTATATTTGTGTTTAAAGCTGTTTACAATCTATTTCATCATTTAGCAGCAATTAGTCAAATCCTACAGTGTTTAATGTGATACCAATACTACAGAGTTGACCATTACAGTAAGCTCCATCATAGCATGAAAGCCAATATAAAGTGTTCCAAAAATGGACCCAAAACTCTTATTTAAACTTGACTTGACTTGACTATTTGAGTTTACCGTCGCCTCGACAGTATTTCAGTCATATAACGACGTCCAGTTAATTACAGGTGGAGGAAGGACCCCAAATGCACGGAGACATCTGGGTAGAACCACCAACCTACCGCAAGCCAGCTGGAAGGCTTCCTCACATGAAAATCTGAATGACCCTGCCAGGATTCAAACCCACGCGGTGAGGGGCTGAGTGAGTGTTAAAGTCAGCGACTTTACCCTCTCGGCCACGGAGGCCCCCCCTTATTTTGTGATTTGATTAGCTGACATGAGGTGCATTTGTATAAAATTGTAATGCTTCCAATATAAAGCAGTATGTTATCTAGATTAAGGCAGCGTTTGACACTAACGATTTAGCCAGGAGTCCCTGTCACATTACTCAAATACAGGATAGCTTTCTTCACACTACCATTGCTTGAAAAGTTGCCATATATCAAAGAGGTATACTAATAAGAACGTTTTATGAAGAAGATTACATTGGTTAACAATGAATGTGGCTGTTCAGTTTACTTTTAATCAAAAAGTAAGTGTCTTGACCAATCCCCAGTGGCATGTCAATTCTGGTGTCCCTTCCCAATATTTGGTGTCCTTGGGATCCTGGGACACTGTTAGTGTCAACAGCTGGACTAAGACCATAAAAAAATGTAGTTTCATGATGGATCTGTACTCTGCGTTGTGTCTTGAATTTCAACGATAACTTGCAGCAGAGCGTTAGAAACCATCTTCTTTAAATATGAATTCCCTCAGATTCTTTACTTTCTTTGTCAAGGATCAAGGAGTCAAATAAGGATTGTTTTGATTGCATCCAACTTGACATAAGATGCCCAAGGGCAATTCCAACTTTTACCCATGAATTTAGAACAAGCATAAAAATAAAGGAAAAGGGGATAAACAATTTTTTTAATTTCATTTTTCTGATAAAATGAAATTTGAGCTTAGTCAGTTTGAAAACGGAAATTTATAAATCATCTGCATGACTGATGTGTAAATGAAGGTTTGGGGGTAAATTGTTCCTGAAATCTTACCCTGGTGAACCTGAATAATTCATTGACCTGAAATAATGGAAATAGGAAAAATATGATTGAGCCGATGGCAATGCAATAAAAAGATACTGAAAATAAAATTGAACTTATCACTGGGCTTCCAACTTGCATTCAGAATTTGAACATATGTGGGTGTACATAGCAATTGTCCAGAGAAAAGATCTTGATTATTTTGCGAGTTTATTGTCTTGGGTTTATTGTTTGCCTATTTTGATTGAATAAAGAATTAGGCTAAGCTTTAAGCTGTTTTTCACTAATTACTAAGGTAGAATTAATTCTTTAATTATTTACGCCAGCACCATCTAATATCAATAAAGGCTTCAGGTTTCTTCCTCCTTTAATTTGTTAGCAAAATATTAAATGTGTATTGTTCCCTTTGGTTTGTTTGTTTCTTACGAGGGATGTTCAAATTGAAATGCAACTTGGGTAATGTAACTACGCACACTTTTCACAAAAAACCTACTTGAATCGCCTGGGGCATCAATTATCTCAATAAATTGGTGTAAATCTGTCCTCTCTAGCCTCGGCTACACAACGAGAAACATTGCATACTCGTACATACTAATGATAAAAAGGTTGGTAAAAAATCTGCGTTCGCCGCCCAAATTTGGGCCTACATCAAAAACCGCTGTTTTCTTGGTATAGGTCCAAAAGAGAATTTCATGAAATATGCTCAATTTATGGACCTGGTGAGCTGTCCTATGCATTACTAGGTGGTGCAAGAAATTTGCAAGTGGAATAACGTCCTTGCAAGATGCACCATGTGGCCATTGCAGAAAGACAGCAACCAATCCCAAAATGGTAGAAAAAGTCAGAGAAATTGTATCGACAGATGCAAGATTCACTGTTAGGGAAATAGCCCGAAAGGTAGGCATCTCAATAGGGGCAGTTCATTCAATTCTAAGGAAGCACCTTAAAATGAATAAGATAACTGCGCAATGGATACCCCATTTGCTCACAGAGGAGCAGAAGCGCCTCCGCGTGAAAATGGCAAAATCTTTGCTGAAAATGTACCCAAAATACAATAATTGCTCATTTGCCAATATCGTCACAGGCGACGAGACATGGGTGCATTACTTTGAGCCCAAACGAAAACATGAAAACAAGATAAGGGCTACAAAAGACATGAAAAGGCCATGTATAGCCAAACGCACAATGAGCGTCAGAAAGGTTATGTATGCAGTTTTCTTCACAAATCAAGGGCCTGCTATACAAATTGCTGTTCCGAAAGGTAAATCGGTCAATAGCAAGTTCTACAGAGGGGCTGTTCTAAAAAAGTTGAAGAAATATTTCAATAGACGCAGGCCAGTGACAGGTTTGGCGGGGGACAGGTTACTGCATGACAATGCGTCTAGCCACAAAGCGGCTATTGTACACAATTTTTTAAGGCAGGAAAAGGTTGTAGAGCTTCCGTACCTGCCGTATTCCCCAGACCTTGCCCCCTGTGACTACTTCCTGTTCTGAGGCTCAAAAAGTACCTCACTGGACGAAAATACAAAACATGAAAATACAAAACACGAAAAGATCTTGGTTCAGCCATCTTCCAGTGTCTCAAGGGTATACCCAGAAACGACTATGAAACTGCCTTTAAAAATTGGATCAAAGGTTAAACTGTGCATAGCTCACTGAAGTGAATACTTTGAAGGAATTCGATAGTTGGTTTGTGAAAATTAACAAATCCTTTCTAGATATGCTAGGAATTGCATTTCAATTTGAAAATCCCTCGTATGTCTCTTGAAATACATGTAAAATTGTTGTTTGTTTGTGTCTTATGTCTCTTGAAATACGGACATGTTCTTACCACTGATATGAAATTCCCATTTTAAAAAGGGCAACCTTTGAAACCACCTTCATGTATGCTCCCATTGTTTTGTCTGTACATGAGACATACACTTAAGGACTTTTCTAACTCTATGCTTCATATTTTGATAACTTCGACAAACAAACAGGAAAAGATGAAAAAAAAACAAAAAACTTAAACATGTGGACAAACATTACATGGACTTCAAACTTTTTTTTAAGTGATTAGTCACAGTCACAGTGATTAAAAAAACAAACACGTACATGTCTGTAAGAGACACCACTTTGAACAATTCCAACAGCTCGCCTCTTTGTCGGGTGTCATTCGTCGCATATTTAATGAAACTATAGAAATATAGTAATTTTTTTTCTGTTTATCCGTCAAGCAAATCATAACACAATACATGTGTATCTAATTTGAATGTGTTCATTATTTATACAGGTAACAAAATAAAAAAACACAAATGCATGTGCATCTCAAAATACATAGATAGACTGGTTTATGGTCATCTTTAGTTACGGCAAAATGTTTATCACCATGTTAAATGACAGCAGACAAGAAATAACAAAAACGCAGCTTTAAATCAACTTGAAAAAATATTGAAGTGTAGAGTTAGAAAGGTCCACTTTTCAAGGCCCCTTCTACAACAGTGTAACATACGGTCTATTGGTACTTTTAAAGTTAACAAGACAAGTCACATAGTTAAATCTATTTTCTGAACTGACTTGATTTTTAGCTCACCTGACACATTGAGCTATTGTGATCACCTTTTGTCCGGCATCTGTCGTCTGTGCGTGCATGTGTCCAATGTCAACAATTTCCTTCAAACAACATCTCCTCCTAAACCGCTGAATGGATTTTGACCAAACTTAACAGGAATCATCCTTATGATGTCCTCTATCAAAGTTGTTCAAACTATTTTGATTGGTTGAAAAAGTAGGTCACAGGAGCTAAAAATAGATTTTAAAAATGCAAACTTTATAAATCTTCTTCTCCAAAACTGCAAGGCCTCAGAGATTCAGATTGGATCGGCCCTTCGGTCCAGGGCCGATAAAAGCTACAGATGACCGGAAAAAATAAACTCAGTACGCCCATCGGGCCGATAAAAATACAGTTCATCAGACAATGTGACCGACAAATGTCTGTACCGGACGGTGAAATTTCGACAATTAACCCTTTACTTCATAGAGTCCCACTCTGACGCATTTACTTATTACTTCATACAGACGCATTTTGTCTCAAATACCCGTTACTTCATGGAGACTCAATCTGACGCAGTCAGTTTTTAACAGCATAAATATCGGCAAAAAAGACTAAATAGCAATGTTGCTGTTGAAACTTTAATCATATTACAATCTATATAAAACATGTGTTTGTTATGAAAATAATTACATTAGAAACATTTTGATACTTGGGGTCGCCGGTTTGTATGCGTGTTCATAGGGACTCGTACGTTGTAAGAAATTTCGACCACCGGAAATATCGATATTTGCCAAAGTTTTTACGCATAAATATCTTTCTTTTTCATAATTACTGGATTCTTTAAATTCAAATACATATATCAATCAATAAAATCAGGAATATGACTAAATAAATAGAATGATGCGTGTCAAGTTTCGTTTTCTTTTCTTCATGCTATTCAAGTTCTATCCAGTGGAAAATTACCTATGCAAATTTATTCTTCTCGTGCTATTTTTTGAAACATTAGCGTCTGTCTATAAAAAGAACCAATAGAATTGTCAGATACCATAAATCACGTGCCATGTGGTCACAAGTGTCGTTAAAACCGGAAATCGTGAGTCTTCTAAGAAATAAACAGGCTGTTATAAAATGTTGGCAAGAAACTGTCAATGATGATTGAAAAACAAAGAGTAGATAAGGTATCAAAGGATGTCGATCTATTATTGGGGGAATAAAATATATACTTTTAATTGATTTGTCAGCACTTCAAGTTAGATCGTATTTAAAGAACACGACTGTCGCAGAATAGAAAATCATTCTGACGAGTCGGATTTTTCGGATTTTGCTGAATTCGCCTTGACTTTGATTAGATAGAAAGTCATATAAATTACAATTCTGTGTTTGATTTGATAAACAATCAAAATATCTTATATGTCCAATCTTTCTCTCACTCATCATCTTCAAAATTCTAGAAGTATGAATGATCTCACATTTCCATTTAAAGTTATTACCTGCTGTTTTCTTGAGTCAATATTTTTTTTTTTTTTTTTTGCTTTTATTTGTAAGATCTTTTATGCTTAAGGGTTGGGTGGGTTCTCCTTTGTGACATACTAATTCCATACTGAATAAATGCATCCCTCCAGATACTAACTTGAATAACAATTATTTATTTCATTTCTATATAAGTAAACAAGGTATCAGAAGATAGTCATAACAACATATTTACCTAGGAAATTATTTAACTGACTGAAGTTTTGAAACAATCTTGAATGATATATTCTAAAGCAAAAAGAATATAAATAAATAAAGTAAACTTGAAAGTGTCATTAATGTCTTATTAAGCATTTTGCTATAACAAAATTGTCCGAAGTTTTTCTTGTAATTTAGGACAAATGACTTTAAAAAAAATGACCATTTAGGACAACTGTCCTAAGGAATGTGGGTCCAATCTGAATCACTGGGCCTAGAACTTAGATATTTGGTGTGTAGCATTGTCTAGTGAACCTCTACCAAGTTTGTTCAAATCATGGTTCTTTGGTCAGAATTGGCCCTGCCCCAGGGGTCACTTGATTTTACATATACTTATATAGGGGAGTCTTTAAAAGATCTTCTTGTCAGAAACCACAAGATCATGGGTTTAGATATTTGGTATGTAACATGGCCTTGTAGACCAGAACCAAGTTTTCAAATCATGGCTCTTGGGTCAACGTTTGTCCCACCCTAGGTGTCACTTGATGTTATAGCTATAACCATCAAAATTTGGACCACAGGTTCATTTTTTGTGTGGAATTACGATTAATTTGCTGTACTTCTGCATGGATTTTGTATTCAGTATGACTGTGTTATAAAAGGCAATGAAGGCAACATTTCTCAGGTGAGTGATTCAGGGCCATCATGGCCCTCTTGTTATGTAATGCTGTTATTATATGAAATGAATTTGAGATCAAATATAATTCAAATATCAAAGTACAGTCGAACCTGCTTACAAAGGCCACCCAAGGGAAATTACAATTTTGGCCTTTGTTAGCAGGTGGCCTTTGTTAGCAGGTGTCATGTTTTGTCTGATGTTTGTGACTCTACATATATGTATGTGGTCATCTCTCTCTCTTTCTCTCTCTCTCTCTCTCTCTTTAAGTTCCAATTATGTGCAGAAAGTTATTTATAGGAGGATATACATATTTTAAATAACAAATGTGAAAACATAATAATGTTTAATAATTGATTTCATAAATGAATAACATTTTGAACAACAAACATGTATTTGTCTTGTGTAAGATTTTCACAGCGTTGTTTTGTTACCATGGAGCTTGAAGACAGAAGAATGAATAGGCAGATACGAAACAGAATGAAAGCATAAGAATGCGTATATGTGTTCGTTTGTTGTAGAATATACGTAATAATCATAGAATAATGTGTATTTGTAATGTGAGAATCGATTCTGATCAACCTTCAATCAATAAAGCAAGTGTTTCTGTGTCAAAACCAACTTTCTCATAACGCGAAAACATGTTACACTCTTTACTATGTCTGGCGATAAAATCCGAGTAATCCACAATTTGAGCGTCGGCTATTATACGGTCCTCAATACCTCGTGTATTTTTAAAAGAGATACAGATAAGGTGCTTTTTTTTTCTCTCTCTTAACTCTTTGAAAACAAAACAAACCAAAAAATTATTTATAATTAATGACAAGACCGCATCTTAAACACGCTTGAAGCACCGCACTTTACACTCAATCATTGTTATCATTTTCCCGGATTAAAAATGAGGAAGACATCTTGCTAATCAATGCCAATTAAGGTCATCCACACCTGACAAACACCACCTGTACGAACAGTAATGGTCACTATGGAAACCATCCTCGCCACCCTCGATGATTACGGTATTGTCTCAAATCTATTGTTCGGCTCTCACCTAACGGTGTTAGCCGTTACGCAACTTCCTGATGGGGCGCGTCAGTGGCGCGTGGCCGTTCGTACCAGTGTGGGGTACCAAATGGGGTCAAATATGGTGGCCGTTGGTCGTAGTAAGCAGTTGGTCGCTGATAGCAGGTGTAATATAGAACGAAATTGGTCGGGGGGAATTTGAAGTGGCCGTTGTTAGCAGTTGGTCGCTGCTAGCAGGTGGCCGTTGGACCAGGTTCGACTGTATCTTTAGATACCCATCCTTGCAAGAGAAAGAGAGAGATTTAGAAAGGAGAAGATTAATAGAGAGAGAAAGTTAAGCAAGAGTGAGATGGAGAGATAAAAAGGGACAGACAGAGAAAGAGCAGCAAAGAGAGAGCTTAAGAAATAGGCAGACATAGATAAAGAGTGGGGGGAACAAAGTGGGAGGATTAAGGGACATGCAAGGGGAGAGAAAATATATGTAGAAATGATACAAGATGCCCACTGAATTTCCTCCGTCATCCACACTGAAATGTCTCTCTTGCTAGCTTCATTTTTTCATGCAGTTTCATAATTAATTTAGCTCTCAATTTTCAACATCTGTTCAATAATGAAATTTTCAAGTCATCTTTCCAGGATATCTTCACCAAGGGATCGACATTTCCCCGCTTAAACCAAGAGAAACATCTTTTTCTCAGGATTTGGCAGCTATAAACAATAACTGAAAACCTAAATTTTAATATTTCTTTGACTTGTGTCAGTTCTTTGGAAATGCACAGCAAACTGCAGACAACATAAATCTACATGATCGTTTGATCAAACAGTCATGTGAGAGGTTGAAGAAATATTTTACTGCCTTATCGTAGTTATGAATGATGGTTATGGACAGGCTGCCTTCAGAATCTGATTTTGATGTCTCCACAAATCAGGCAACTTTGTAGCCAGATATTTATGATATTTTGCGTGCCTGCAGAAATTGTTTGGAAACCTGTCAGTGCCTTTTAAGCAGTTTCTGTGAACTTTTTCAAACATTTATCACTGCTTTCTTTTTGTGCAGGCAGAAATGATGATGTTATTGCTATGCATTGGTTGTTCATGTTTAATGTTTCCAAATTGTATTTTAACATATCCTGGAGTCTATTCCTGCTGGATAAACTGTTAGAGTGTCTGCTTAAGGAGTTAGAGGTTGCAGTTATGATCTGAGGCCTTGTTCAGACACATTCGTATGTAAGCAACAGATCTGCATGAGAATAAAGTGCATGCTGATCAGTTTTTATACTGTTTTCCGCTGCTCAGTTGCCATAGAGATTTGGAGGGAAACATTGTAAGACATGTTCCAAATGAGAATTGCTTTTAGTGAGAGGGCCATTTTTTTCCTATTATTTTAAGCATTACCCACTGATTTTCCCCTAAAGTTAATGTGACAAGAATTCTTATTTGATAGAACTGGTCCACTTATTTGTGTTTTTTTCATGAAAGAAAAATGTCAAAAGAAACTGAGTTATTTTATCATATGCTGTTACGGTAGATGTGCACATGTCCTGATACCCTCTGTTTCCATGGTTACAGGTGGAGATGAGCAGTAGCAAGAAGGTTCAGCGGTCACACAGGGACATGTACAAGGCCAAAACCCCACCTTGGAAGGAAACTTACAGGAAGGTAGGTCAAGGTCATATTAATGGTAAAGGTATTTTAGGGGGAAAAAAATCCCCAGCATTACTGAATAATAGTAATAATGAGGTGCATTACATCCCATTGTGTCTCATTCCTCTTCATGTGTAGATAATGGTACTCCAGTGAACATTCCCTCAGTTTCACTACGGTAGCTTTCGGTTATACTTGGGATGGGTGTGTCCAAGGTCATGGTCATTGTGACTTAAAATAACTATTTATAGATATTTTACATATATGTGAATTTGTGGTGTGTCAGCTTGGACATAACATTCTTGCTGGGTATTTGTGATAATCACTCTTGGTTTGATGTTTGCTATACTGTTGTTGCATACATGCCATATTTTCAGTATGTCTCCCAGGGAGGTTTTGAAATTTTCACAGGGAGATTCGGGGTCCAGCCAGGGAGATTTTACGACATATATCAAAGAGACGTTCGTAATAAAAAATAAATAAATAAAAATACACATTTGATTATCCCTTCATTAAATTCATTAACAGTTTATATTATATACTGTTTATTGCATTTAATGAAAATACCATTAAAATATATCTTAAAAAAATCTCAAAATTTATAAATAGATCTAATTCAAATAGAAACTTAACTTTCCACAAGCACTGTTTCACATTAAATGCAACACTACCTTGTAACAGATTGGAGATCATGCCATTTACATCAAACACATTTAAATTGATACAGTATCTTTGATTTATTGAATGATTTCTGATCATATGGTTTTAATTAATGGGGATGAATAAAGATAAAGAGTTGGATCATTTTAATAATATTTTCACTTTCTGTCTGTGTTTTCTTTTCTTTTTTTTATTTTAAATTGCTTTTAGCTAAAATATTATTTTAATCGTGTACGGTATGGTGATATGAAGTGGTTACCCAACTCTTCCGATCAGCACATCTCATTATAGTAAATTATTCAGCAGACGATATACGTTGTTAATCAAATCAGCGTCGGTGTGAAAATTGCACTTCATTTGCAATTTACCGCTTGCTGAGGTGTGCTTTCTATGATGTGTCTATATGACGAGTTTTTTAAGATTTAAATGATTGGTAAACAGCTGATCTAATTATCATTTATTGTTTACACTTCCGGTAAGTACGGATTAGCCATTCTCCGGGACCTTTTTATCCATGGTAAGATATACTAAAGCAATCATTTACGTCTTTATTACGATGTACCAAATGCATTCAAACTTTACTCATTCTAGCTTTAGTATTGCCTTGATAGCTGCTAATTACCTGACGATAATTGTTTCAACTGATAGACTGGCTAGTCTGCTACCTGTCCGAATCATGCAATTTGATTGGATAAGGACGATCAAACATTGCCTGTGGCTGTGTACAGCACACTGGTCAGGATTGATATTAACACATGTTCTTACGTAATCTTCCTGATGCTGTATCATAGCTTGGTAATAAAAATTAATGGATTATACTGAGTTCAAAGGGAAACCGGTTTGATTTAAGTCAGACTGGGAGATTTTCACCTCCCGGCGGGAGATCGGGAGACAAGTCGAAATCCCGGGAGATTTAATCTCCCACCGGGAGATATGGCATGTATGTTGTTGACACACAGTGCACTTTTAGGGTCTATACCAGGGATAAGTTATAGGTACAGTGGAGATTTTAATTACTTTTTACATTAAAGTTACAATAATGTATATTCATTTTAATGCTACATTATGGGTACATTAAATGCTGCTTTTATAAGTGGATATTCATTAAAATTCTACATTGGGGGCATAAACCTAGATACACTGCGAATCAATTATAACTGTATTTTGGGGCCCACCTTGAATACTGTATTGGACAGCATTATAACTAATGAATAACAATTTTGGCATTTGGGTCATACTGGAATGTCCTTTAATCATGACAGATTTATGCACTGGGTGTCCTTGAAACTTTGTTTCTGTTCTTTATGCTGCTCTGTGTACTGTACACATTTGACTTTTTGTAGCTTGATTTCCAATCCAAAGTATTTGATTGAAATTCATTGTTATGTACTTTGGTTGCTTCATCCTTAATTTCTCAATCACAAGAAATCTGCATTGTAATGTAACTAAAAGTTTTATGTCATTGTGTTTCAATGTTCATAAGAGTGTGAAAATTGCATTTAATTTAAATAATAATTACTAGCTACCTTAGTAGTCTGTCAGGTTTAGAGGATACTATACTGTAATTTGTTTTTAGTTCACATGAGCACATGTGAGGATACCATAATGTAATTTGTTTTTAGCTCACATGAGCACAATGTGCTCATCGTGAGCTATTGTGATCGCCTTTTGTCCGATGTCCGTCTGTGCGTCTGTCCGGTGTCAACAATTTTCTTTTATTAACGACATCTCCTAAATCACTAGGCCAAATTTGATGAAATTGCCTGTGATGTTCCTTGCATGAATCTCTACCAAAGTTGTTCATATGGTTCTTATCTGTTGCATATCTGGGTCAAAGAACCTAAAAATACATTTTTAAAGGGAAATCTTTAAAAATCTTCTTCTCCTTAACCGCAGGCCTAGAGCTTAGATATTTGGTGTCTGGCATTGTCTTATGAACCTTTACCAAGTTTGTTCAAATAATGGCTCTGTGGTCAAAATTGGCCCTGCCCCAGGGGTCACTTGATTTACATAGACTTGCATTGGAAAAGCTAGAAAAATCTTCTTGTTATAAACCACATGGCCTGGAGTTTAGATATTTGGTGTGTAGCCTTGTCTAGTGGACCTCTACCAAGTTCGTTCACATCATGGCCCTTGGGTCAAAATTGGCTCTGATCTAGGGGTCACTTTTTATATGAAAGTCTAGAAATATCTTTGGTCAGAAACCACAGGACCTGGAGTTTAGATATTTTGTTTGTAAGATGGCCATTTAGACATCTACCAAGTTAGTTCAACATGGCTTTGTAGACCTGAACCAAGTTTTCAAATTATGGCTCTTTGGTATAAATTGGTCCCACCCTAGGGGTCACTTGATTTTATAGCTATTCAGGGCCATCATGGCCCTCTTGTTTAAATATGCTTCATATTTTCTTTATTAAACCTCTTTATTTTCCTGAATAGATATTTCCATAAAAAAATATGTTTGATGCATTTTCTGTTTTAAACTTCTTTACCTTTAAAAGGAAGTTAATTCTCATTAAAAAAAATCTGTACTGTATTTCCCATATTAAACTCTGTTTACATATCAAATGTCAATTTGGTTTACTGATTTGATTTAAATAAAGTGAATTCGGTATATCTGCATAATATTTGGGCTTGTGGAATTTTATAAGAGGGAGTTTTGTCAGTAAATTATTGCACAGTTTTACACTAATCTTGTTATCTCAGAGTCCTTGAGACTTGTTAAGAAAAAAAAATCAACATAAAATAACTTGAGCACTCAAATACCAGAATATTTCATTGTTAGCCACTGGATGTATGGATGGGATATCTGCATTATATTTTGGGCTTGTGGAGTTTTATGAGAGGGGGTGGTGTCAGTAAATTATTGCACAATAGAAATTAAAAATGCTTACAAAGACTTCAGTGCAGATGCAAGAAAGGTGAAGGTCATGATGGAAAACTCATTCAAAACTTAACTATTTGACAGGGATACTCATGAAATAATTAAAACATACAATCATTTGACTGGCAAATTTCAGTCCTTCATTTAGGCAAATTCTGCCCCATTCACCAAATAAAAAAGCATGTATTTTCCCCCAAATGTTGTAAAAATGTCCAAATTGGTAAAATTGAATTTGCAGTTCAAACAAAACTTAACTATCTGATAGAGATCTTCATGAAATAATTGAAAGATTCATTAAAGAAGAGTTTAGAAATAAAAGGGGGAATATTTAATTTGCTGTGTTCTTATTTTGCTTTAAGATAATTCATCCATCTTTTAATTGTAATCATAGTCCTTCAGATGCTTACAAAGACTTCAGTGCAGATACAAGAAAGGTGAAGGTCACGATGGAAGTGCTTTGGAGGGGAATTCTTGGAGAGGCAAATTATTTGGGGAAAAATTGTTTCTTCAAAACTTCTGGCCAGATTTAAAAATGTTTTAGAGTGCAAACTGTCCATTACGACACCTGTTCATAATGACATCCTGTATTAGCAGACACTTTTTGTCGGTCCCATCGTTTTAATGCCCCCACCATGAAATGGCAACAGGCATATAGTGTTATACCTGTCTGTGTGTGTGTTTGTGTGTGTGCAAAAATTTGTTCGATAATTTAACAAGTATCCTTAGGACAAGACAATGTGTCACAAACAAGAACCAGGTCTCTAGCTTGAAAGTCAAGGTCACAGCACTCAGTTGACCTTAAATCTTGTCCCAGCTTTAACTTTGTTATAAATAGTGTGGTGTTAATTTAAATGACTATAGACACAAGTGATCCTTAGGGCAAGATGATGATCGCAAACAAGAACCATGTTACTTGCTTGAAGGTCAAAGCACTTGGTTGACCTTTGAATTAAGTCTGGGCTATAACTTTGTTGTGAATGATTGTATTTTGAAATAACTTGGCACAAATGATCCCTAGGATATGATGTAACAAAAAAAAGAACTAGGAAGCTAGCTTTAAGGTCAAGGTCACAGCAGTTAGTTAAGTTAAAAATGTTTTTAAGTAACATGTCAGTCATCGATTAGCAATAATCAACATTTCCGGTCAGACACATTGACCAACCTAATCTTGAAAAGAGCTGTGAAAAACTTGCCTGAGCCATTAATCCAGGTGCCACCGCTAAATAAACTTGGTTAGTGACCTGGATACGATTGATGATAAGGAAGATAATTAGTTACTGAAAGTTGACTTCAAAATAAAAATTGAAAAATATGCATGAATTGCCATCTCAGGACTGGGATTTTTACTTCAAAATAGCTAAAAAATCGAAATAGCAAAATTTGGATTATACATTTATTTTTTTTTAGTTAAAATAAGAAGGGAAGAAATCAGGACCGAAAATAAACTTCAAAATGGCGAGAAATTTAGTTTATTGATGTTCGATTTGGCAAGGTTCTACTGTACATGGACTATAAATTTTAAAGGTACAGGCTATAATGACCTGCCTTATCTGACAACTTCTCTTATCCGACATATGTTAGTTGGTCCCAGTGGATGTTGGATAAGACAGGTTTTACTGTAGTACTGATGTTCATTGGGTAACTCTCTACCAAGATTGCTAAAATTATTCTGATCCACACAAAAACATGGTTGCCATGGGCGGAGCTAATTTGCCTTATATATATATAGTGAAAACTATAGAGACCTGTTCTCCAAAACAGCAGGCCAAATTTCAGAATTTTTGTCACAGGTGTTCCTTGGGTAATTCTCTACAAATTTTGCTAAAATAAACTTGATCCATGTAGAACTTTGGTTGCCATGGCAATGGAAAGAAAAAAAAAAAGAAAACTTTAAAAATCATCTCCTTCAAAACTACTGGCCAGATTTCAAAATGTTTTAGTACAGAATGATGTTCCTTGGGTAAGGCTATACTCAGGTGAGCGATTTAGGGCCTCTATGGCCCTCTTGTTTTGTTTTACTTTTATCTGCACTTTTAGTTAAATCCAAATTGTAAACAATGGGGGCCATTTTGTATAACGTGAAATGCATCAGAAGAATCAAAGTTAATGAATTGAGGAGAAACTGCGAAACATGCAAAAATAGCATTACGTTGACTTTTCAGGTCAGTTATAAAAAGTGCTGGATGATATTTTCATTGGAATTTTCATCTTTGTTTTCTTGTTTTGAGTTTGTTTTTTCTTTTGTCTAATAATTTACAAAAAAAGCAATGAAATCATACTGCGCAAAATTGAACTTATGGGTCACAAAACTAGGACAAACCTTGCTATATAGATTAATTTTGTAATATTTAGGGGTCAGTAGACAATTTGAGGGTCAGGATTGACATGAAAACCTAGGAATAAAAACACATAATAAAATGCCAGTTACATTTCTGCCAATTACTTTACTGGTCTTCAATAACCTACCTTTATATTGTGAAAATATTGATTTTACAATCATCAATATATTAAAATGATGTTTGTATTTTCTATCATTCACACCATCCTGGTTTAGCTACTTGAAATCCTATTTTCCTTGTATCTCTCTGCTTCTCCCAGACTATTAATTTTAATCTTCCATGCCCTTTAGCGTCAAAGTTGTTTAATTTCTACTGACTCAGTGGGAAATGGTGGTCATGTGATTACATATGTCCAATATTTGAAGCTGTGTTTGTTATGAGAAACAGTCTAATGAAATTGTCTGTGATTAAAACATAAATCATCCCATAGTATCGAAGACTTTGGCTGGGAATTACAGAGTGACGATAATGGTCAGTATATAGGCGGAGCACTAAGTTGTGTCATTCGTCATAATGTCGGTTATGATCTCATGAAGAAGGAAAAAAAATGTGAAATTGCATCTAATAGGGAGCAAGTTATCAGTGGTATAAAGTATATTCAGACAATTTAGGAGTAGCTGCATGCTTCTAGTTAGCTCACCTGTGCAATATGTGCTCAAAGTGAGCTTTTGTGATCATCCTGCGTCCAGCATTCATCGTTGTGTGTCGTCCGTTGTCAACAAATTGCTTTAAACGACATCTCCTCTGAAACCACTGGACAGAATTTAATTAAATTTGGCAGGGATGATCCTTGGGTGAACCTTCACAAAAGTTGCTAAAATAAACTTGATCCATGTAGAACTCTGGTTGCCATGGCAATGGAAAGAAAAAAATATGAAAACTTAAAAAATCATCTCCTTCAAAACTACTGGCCAGATTTCAAAATGTTTTAGTACAGATGTTCCTTGGGTAACCCTCTTCTCAGATTGCTAAAATTTTTCTAATACATGAAAAAACATGGCCGCCAGGAGTGGGTCCAATTTGCCTTATATGTCTATAGTGAAAACTTAAAAATCTTCTCCTTCAAAACTACTGGCCATATTTCAAAACGGTTTAGTACAGATGTTCTTAATGGGTAACCCTATACACAGGTGAGCGATCCAGGGTCTCTATGGCCCTCTTGTTTTTCTATCTTGATATGGTACAATTAATGTAATTAAAACTCATTTTGCCAATTCATATCATCAAGAATATGACTTGTGTACAAAGCCAAATCAATTAGTGGTCCCTATGACCATGTGGTTAAAGTGTCCTTGGGAGCAGGCGGTCTTGGGTGTGATCCCAGGATACAGCATACAAAAGTTGTTAAAAGAATTGTACTGGTATTAGCTCCCTTGCTTGGCGCTCAGCATGTAAGGGTAGTTCCAGGACTTGTAAATCTGGTTTGAGAATAATGTGAATGGGTGTGGTATCATGCCACATGTCTGCAGCATGATACTGCAGTGTGGCAGCACTATATTTGCTCAAGTAGACATCGTCTCCAAATGACTGAAATAATTTTGGGGGGACGCAAAACCAAAACAAACATCCAAAGCCAAATCGATGCACTAATTATTTATATGCATATAAGGGTAGTTCTAGGACTGGTTGGCCAGGTCCCAGGTACTTGGAAAAAAAACTATAATTGTTCACTGTTCATGCTCAATCTCATTTCATTGTAGATTTGAAGATGGTTTACAATTCTGAGCCCAAAGTCGAAGTTAAAGGAATACGCTCGGCTGATAACAACTAGGTTTTAATTGAAAGATATTGATGTAAATAAACCAATTTAATTACTCATTTCATTGAATCAATCGTAATAAGAAAGAAATTGCAAGTTAAAGACGTCTATTTACACCAATTTGCTCCGAGACATGGGCGCAGACATTGTTTACGTCTCGTGGTCTCGCGAGACTTTTTTTCAACAATCGTGACGTCACAGACACACTTCCGGTTGCGTACATACATTGAAATATAGAAGGGAATTACGTGTGTTGTGGAGAAATTGTTTGAAAAATGTTTATTATTTGAATATGATGAAAATATATTATTAAAAGATTAAACTATGATCATTTTATTGTTTTCTTACTCGTGAGTGAGAGAGTCTGGAGCCCTCGTCCTATGACCTTTGTATGCCAGAATGGTAATGAATGCAACTTCTAAAACAGAATCATTCAGAACTAATGTGTGAAAGTCCGTATGGTTCGTAATGCACGTAAGTTCATCTAAATTTCCAACAACCAAGTCACTCGATTTGCAACATACATTTTCCATATTGGATGGCATAATAACACAATTATCACACAGACAAAAGTCCTCAGCACATAAATATTCCTCCTCACGTACATCATTGTCTTGAAGTAGCTGCAGGTCTTCCTCAGTATATTCGGGCTCAAAGTCGTAAGGAACTATACACTCCATTTTAAGAAATATCTCAAAAACTTTATTAAACTTCCTGCTATAGTGATCGAACCATAACTAAAGTCAATACCCCTTGTCACGCAATCATGCACATCCTCACAAACATCGCTATTTTAATTGCGCAAATCATTACAATTTTTAAACAGTTTTTTAATCAAACATAGATATATAAAAGGGGCGGTATCATGTAAGTAGAAATCTAATTGCAATGACGGTAACTGTGAAATACTATAGAGACGAATCAAAGGAACACCGTGTTGTAATTATGATTAACACACCTAATTGCTCGCAATTTAGCAAAATAATGTAAATTATGCTAACTACTTTCTGTATATCACAATAACGTGAGCTCATTGCGATACGATATTTTTACTTATATATATATTTATTTAAACAGACTTTTTCCGTAAAATAGCATAATATAGATTAATAAAATATAAAACGTGGATTCAACACTTTTCTTTCATATTTATATAATGCATTTAGTATGTTTGTGGTGATGATTATGCTCTACATGTCCGTTTCAGTAAAACGTGCACATCAATTGTCTGTTGACATGGTGACTCGGTCGCACGCTTCGTTTTATGGCCGTGTTTTATGGCCCTGAGGTGCGATTTTATATGACGCTTATTCTGTTACAAAGGCTTGCCAGTGATTTCTTAATCAATCAGTTTAACACCACACAACTTTTCAATAACCGCAGTTGCAAGCATTTCAGGGTAAAAATGACAAAGATGTATCATAGAAATAAAAAATATCGCGGAGCAAATTGGTTTAAATAGACGTCTTTAACTTACAATTTCTTTCTTAATACGATTGATTCAATGAAATGAGAAATTTAATTGGTTTATTTACATCAATATCTTTCAATTGAAACCTAGTTGTAATCAGCCGAGCGTATTCCTTTAATGCTTTTATCACAACCCCTATTAATCGCACTCATCGATCGGGATATGGTTCAATGGGTATTTGTGACGTCACAGAAAGGTAAACATGAACAAAGATGGCGGCGGCCATAGCCGATCGAAATCACAAACTTTAAACAGCTATATCTTCACAAATATAGCGTGTATAAAAATGAAAGTCATGTCAAAGTGATCTACACTAAAAGGGTTATTGATGGTTAAATTTTCATTTCAGCCGAGCGTATTCCTTTAAATATTTTCGTATCCGGATGATAAGTGATATGATCATGGAACTTGTTAAAGACAAGATATTACATGGTCGCAGAGGTATAATCAGTCGAAGGGCGTTATTGTCCAGTGGTACCATATCTAACTGCCAAGTTTGTGGATTAGATCCTTGTTTGGGGCAAGGACTTTTCATGGCCTTTCCAGGAGCTAGGTACTGATCCAACCCAGGAACCATTGAGAGAGATCAGTATAAGTTGTAAAAATATGTTTCCCACTTGACATAAAATGAATATGTTTAAACTAATCTGTTTCATTTAGACAAAAGTGCCCAGAGTGACTGAAATATTGTTGGTGGAACATTAAACCCAACTAAATCAAACCAAACTGAGAGGGTTTTGTGCAGTATTCTTTAAAATAAAAAAAGATATTGTGTTACACAAAATGACCTCTTGCAATACGTGAAGAATTATTAATAATATAGCCATAACATTTTTTCCTATAAATAGAGCCATTTATGATCGCTACATGCAATCAGAGTTGCTGAATGATAGTCTGGAAAATGTCTTTGTCATTCATTAGAGACGCGCAAAAATCTTCATCATCATAAATCGGAAAAAATCTGTTCTTGTCTGGAAGCATGATATTATGTAGACGATAAAACTTATATGGAGGGCTCAGCACAAAACTATGGTAACCACGTCTTTATTTATGTGTGGTTACCACAGTTTTACACCCAGTCTTTGGTATGAATAATTGAGGTAGTGCCAGAAATGCTAGAAATTACAGAATAAAGAACATATCTCCACGTCCGAGCATTACTATAAGCTTGAATGGTTAATTAATATAATTAGTAGGAAGCATTACTTGCCGCAGGGAGCGAAAATCAGATACATAGAAAGGCTGATGTTATAACAAAGTTATTTGTCAAACTGGATTTGGTGCCGATAATTGACATAAACACAATAAGGGCGAGGTGTATTGATTCTTACCTCCATTTAAGTCTTTGTAAATTGATCTAACGCCAGTTGACTGTTAACTCCTCATTAGGAATTCCTCGTTTCTGGAGGTTGAACAATTAGATAACTGGTGTTGATGGTAGCCCATCCATTCTGAAGTATTTAGGCTGAAAATAGAAGCTCTTGTTTACACAACTGTTTTCAAGGCAAAAACATTTCAAAATGTTTTGTTGGATCTGAAATATTTCCTAAAATTCATGTTGACAGGTTTTCAAGAAGTTTTAATATTTATTGTGACTTGATTTCATTAGAGTTAATTTGTTTTAAGAAGAAAAAAAAACTCATTTTTTTTTCTTCTCTGTTATTTCGTTATCCCTGACTATATTGACTTGTAAATAAAGTTAAAACTTCAGATAGTTTTATTTTTGTCTTAAACAACAGAAATTGAGTTGAAGTTAGTTGTTACTTATTATCAGCCAGCCCAGTTAAAGTTTAAATCTTTCCAAGGTCACTTACACCTAAAAAATAAAAGCTAAAATATGCATAAACAGATAAGCATTTGTTTCTTAATTAACCCTTTCCCTCATAGAGACTCATTTTGACACACTCAATAGGTACCACATAAAGCCTGATCTGCAGAAAGCCAAACTCAAACCTTACCAAATATAATTGTAAATCCTCATTACCAGACCACTGAGGAGCAGCGAACAGCATAAAACCTGATCAGCCTGCGAGTTACTCGCAGGCTGATCTGGTTTTATGCTGTTCGCATAGGTCTTTTCATGGTATCCTCTATGAGGGAAAGGGTTAATGGGATTCTATTATTCCTGGTGAATGAGTGGTTAGATTGCCCAGCTCCAGACAGGGATTTAAGTCTCAGATTTAATTCCAGGCCGAATCATAAGGGTCTTGGTTTGACTCCTCTTTAGCACTATATAAGGCACAAATATTGGATAGCTACAGAACTTGTTTTCAGTATGTCAGAATAATTTGTTCTTGTGTGGTATCATGCCGTGTATGTGTCTTGATACTGCAGTGTGGCGGCATTCAGAATTTCTTAAACAATTAACAGATATTCTCATGGTTTTGGGACTAGAAATTCTCTTCTTTCACACCTTGTTCCAGACAGTTCACAAGCCAAAAGACATCATACCTATCTGAACCAATCAAAGGATTACTAAGCTACAGTCTACAGTGGCCAAGAGGTTAGAGCATCTTTTACAGGTGCAGGAAGTTATGGTTTTGGTCCCCAACTGCAACATGCCAAAGTCATTACAAATCACACTGGTAGCTCCCTGCCTTATGCCAAGCATGTATACTGTATCCCTTTCCCTCATATAGACTCATTTTGACGCACTCATTAGGTACAACATAAAGCCTGATCTGCAGAAAGCCAAACTCAAACCTTACCAAATTTAATTACAAAATCCTCATTACCAGACCACTGAGGAGCAGCGAACAGCATAAAACCTGATCAGCCTACGAGTTGATCTGGTTTTATGCTGTTTGCATAGGTCTTTTCATGGTGTCCTCTATGAGGGAAAGGGGTATACACCATAGTTCCAGGACTGGTTGGCCCTGTGTCAGGATAATGTGACTAGGTGTGGTGTCCTGCTACATGTCTACAGCGTGATACTGCAATGTGGCAGTGTGTCTCAAGTAGATTTAGTCTCCAAATGACTGAACTAATGTCATTGGAATGTTAAACCCAACAATTACTAAGCTTCAATGAAGAAATGTTTAAAAAAAAAAGCAAGATGTACTGTTCAAGAAAACAAAGACATACCACTTAAATAAAAGATATGAAGTGTTGATGAGGATTAAAGTAGAACTAAGAATGTTTAACAGTTAATCATTATCTGTGAAGCATGAACATCATACATCGAGTGCCAGCGTATGGGCAAGAACTTGTTCCCCCATTAGCTGGTGCCCTGGGTGCGGATATTCCTTGCGTGTGACAAAATTATCAGTCACAAGCAGACATAGTCATCAAATGATGGTGGCATGTAAAATCCAGTATAATGCTGTTACTGTGGTTGAACGTCTTGGACAGAACATGCCTGACAGCCTCTCAATATTTATGATTTCATTACAGAAAATGGTAAAATGAAATGAATGTCCTACACAGTTAAGAAATTGTTTTTTCCTGTTCTGTGTTTTTAATCAACTGAATGGGGCTAAAAAACATGAAAAAGTGACAGGGAAAACAATTACATAAAGGTTGTTGGCCCTGCGTGACAGATGTGCTTGTTTCGCTAAGAATGATACTCAGAACAGTCAGAACATGGGTGCACTTGATTTACACACTGTTCAGCAGATTAATTCTCTTGGAATATGTTCTGTCAGGACTTTTAAGACCACACAATAATCTGGGCTGGTCAGTGAGCTAAGGTTGATGGTGGTCAGTTCTGCTGTCAAGGAGTGATCAGGGATGGTCAAGAATTGATCTCCTTGGTCTGTCAGACTGCTGACCAAGAGATCAGTTTATTGAGTGTCAGTCTTACAACCAGTATTACTCTGTATAAACGTCGTAACTTGTCTATGGTGATTTTAAGTCATTGCCTTTTAAATGTATTGCCTGCATATTTCTAATACATTCTCCTTGCATCTAAAATGTTAAAAGTCTTGACTGGTGAAAAAAAGCCAAAACATTAACATGAAAACCTTTTAACAAAAAAAAAAAAAAAAGCCAAAACATTAACATGAAAACCTTTTAACAAAAAAAAAAAAAAAAAAAAGGATTGTGGGGGGGGGGGGGGGGGGGGGGGTATAGAAAAAGAAATCTTTTTGCACTTGTAGGGTTTTCAGTTTCAACCTCAAGGAAAAACTAGTGGACAGATGACTCTAAATGGGATAAAGTCTTTAAGGGAAGCCACACTTTTCCCTGAGGATTTTATTTTCAGAGGCCTTTACAGGATTTTCATTGGGAATGAAATGGCCTGTAATGCCACAGACAGAATCAGACTTTCATATCCCTTTAATTTAGAGAGGGGAGTGTGTATTTAGAGAAATTAATGTAAAACTGATTTACTGGCCAAAAGAGATTACAGACTTACATCAGTGACTTAAGGGATGTAATCAGGTAATTGACTGGACAGACATATGATAGAATCTGATAATTACGTTCTCCTTAGGTTAATGTGGCTTTCTCCAGAGCCAAGACAGTGTTCAAGTCTTGCATTACTATTCGTAGACTCGTTATATCTCAATTTTCAATACCTAAAAAGGCATCACAAGTTTATTTTACATGTATCTTAAAAATGGTAATATTTTCATTATCAAAAAATGGCCACTCAATTGTTTTATATCTCAAGACTACAGGGAAAAAGAAGCCCAAATATGTAGAAACTTGTTTAACCCTTTCCCTCAGAGGAAACCATGAAAAGACCTATGCGAACAACATAAAACAAGATCAGCCTGCGAATAACTCGCAGGCTGATCAGGTTTTATTCTGTTCGCTGCTCCTCAGTGGTCTGGAAATGAGGATTGTGTAATCAAATTTGGTAAGGTTTAACTGTGTTTTTCTGCAGATCAGGCTGTATGTGATACCTATTGAGGGCGTCAAAATGAGTCTACATGAGGGAAAGGGTTAAAAGCTGCATTAAAAGTCAAACATTTAAGGTAATCTATCCGTCATTAAGTTACAATCATGGTCATTCAATTGCTTAAAAAGACTCAGGGCATTAACATGGATTTATAAGACCATGATCACGATTTGAAACATCACAAAAGTTGCTAAAATAAACTTGATCCATGTAGAACACTGGTTTCCATGGCATCAAAAAGAAAAAAAAGTTAAGAAAATTTTAAAAATTGTTTTTCAAAACTACAGGCCAGATTCAAAATGTTTTAGTACAGATGTTCCTTGGGTAACCTTCTACCAAGATTGCTAAAATTATTCTCATCCGTAAAAAAAAAAGCATGGCTGCCAGGGGCGAGGCTAATTTTGCCTTATATGTATATAATGAAAACTATAGAGACCTGTTCTCTGAAACTGCAGGCCAAATTTTAGATTTTTTGGCACAGGGAAACTCTCTACAAATGTTGCAAAAATAAACTTGATCCATGTAGAACTTTGGTTGCCAAATGAATATTACCAGTTTTTTTTTTTTCTTTTTTTTTCTTTTATAAATCTTCTTCTAAATATGTTGGTAAGATTTATAAACCTTCTTCTAAGTATATTGGTAAGTTTTATAAACCTTTTTTCTGTTTTTTTTCTTTTATAAATCTTCTTCTAAATATGTTGGTAAGATTTATAAACCTTCTTCTAAGTATGTTGGTAAGATTTATAAACCTTCTAAATATGTTGGTAAGATTTATAAACCTTCTTCTAAGTATGTTGGTAAGATTTATAAACCTTCTTCTAAGTATGTTGGTAAGATTTATAAACCTTCTTCTAAATATGTTGGTAAGATTTATAAACCTTCTTCTAAATATGTTGGTAAGATTTATAAACCTTCTTCTAAGTATGTTGGTAAGATTTATAAACCTTCTTCTAAATATGTTGGTAAGATTTATAAACCTTCTTCTAAATATGTTGTTAAGATTTATAAACCTTCTTCTAAATATGTTGGTAAGATTTATAAACCTTCTTCTAAATATGTTGGTAAGATTTATAAACCTTCTTCTAAGTATGTTGGTAAGATTTATAAACCTTCTTCTAAATATGTTGGTAAGATTTATAAACCTTCTTCTAAATATGTTGGTAAGATTTATAAACCTTCTTCTAAATATGTTGGTAAGATTTATAAACCTTCTTCTAAATATGTTGGTAAGATTTATAAACCTTCTTCTAAATATGTTGGTAAGATTTATAAACCTTCTTCTAAGTATGTTGGTAAGATTTATAAACCTTCTTCTAAATATGTTGGTAAGATTTATAAACCTTCTTCTAAATATGTTGGTAAGATTTATAAACCTTCTTCTAAGTATGTTGGTAAGATTTATAAACCTTCTTCTAAATATGTTGGTAAGATTTATAAACCTTCTTCTAAGTATGTTGGTAAGATTTATAAACCTTCTTCTAAATATGTTGGTAAGATTTATAAACCTTCTTCTAAGTATGTTGGTAAGATTTATAAACCTTCTCCTAAATATGTTAATAAGAATTTAATTTCATTGAACAAAAATGATCACATCAATATCCTCTACATAAACTGCTCAAAAAAAGCTGATCTCTTGAAAATTCAGCTTCCTTTGGATTATTTATAAAGTAAACTTACATAATCTTGATGGTAATGTTAATGACTAATATCTTGCGATCAAGGCTGACTTGGTACTAGACAACTATCTCCAATTATGGCCCTTAAAGTAAAAAAAAATGTCATATTTAACTTTGTCTACATTTTAGCATCCACATTTATAAAGCAATCTTAATCAGATATATACATAATGTAAATAAACCAAGGATTATTATGCCTTGTATGGGAGTTATGGTCCATAATACTTCAGATTGCCTTTAGAGCAGTGGTACTCAGGTGAGCGATATAGGGCCATCATGGCCCCCTTGTTTAAATTTCATACTTTAAAAGAATTTGATTATATTATACTTTTTTTTGAAAATGTTACATGAATAATGATGGAAAGACCAATTATTGTGATGAAATGTCAAGGAAATTTGAAATTTTGTCAGGGAAATGTCAGGAATTTTTGAGTTCCCTGGTTTGTGGCAACCCTGTTATTAATATTGGGTAAAAAAAACATTTCGTCATTCCTGTTTTATAAAATATTCAAGTGCATGACTAAGCTGAGATTGATTTAACTAACAATATTCAGGGTAAGAGATGAAATATTTGGGTATTCTTATGAAAAAGACAAGCCTGTCATTAGCAGATGAGTCATGTATTAATTAATGAAAGGGGCTTTACAAAGAAATACAGTAATGACAGCCTTGTTGCTATGGCAACATAAGAGATTATGTATGCATTGCTAATGGACTTACATGGATACTGTCTGTTGGTAAGACAAGTTTTTTATATTAATCTTTGCAAAAAGGTGGCTTCTGTTATTGCTTAAGTTAATCTGATAATTTGGTTCATTTGCCTCCTTGTTCTGATAAATCTAGGGTTTTGACCCATTAGAGGACCACTCTCTCTCAAAGACATGGCTTAATTTTATCCAGTTTAACCTTTTCAGTGCTGTGGGCACTTGTGACTGCCATGCAGTCTGACCAGGGTCTGCACTGTTTGCTACTCACTCAATAAATTTTCAGTAAGCACCTCCATATCAAGTGATGAGAGGGAAACTATGCTAAGTGCTTATACATATGTATGCAATTAGCCTAGTTTCACTTTCACCCCTCAATATACATTTAAAAATTTAGAAATTTAGCATATTAACTAAGGTAATCCACCCATCATTTAATTGTGATCATGGTCCAACAGGTGACAGTGAGAATTTTATAGTATATGCAAGCCTTTAAAGACATTGAGCAAAAGAGCCCGTAACTCCAAAGTCACTGGATGCTTGCATCAACACTGATATCTTTTTAAGCTTTTGAAGGACCATGATTATAATTTCATAATTAAAATATTATCATCTTTGCCATTGGGGGTTATATAATGTACTTCCTGTGTGATTTATGATGAATTTGGAAATCATGAAGTTGAAATCGTTTCTTTAAAACCTTGTAAAATTTCTTCTGGTAATATTTGAAAAAAGATCTTTTGTCATTCAATAACTTAATCAGATTGCATACAGATTTTGTATGAATGCACATTTCCAGTTTTTAGCTGTGAAAATTAAGTCTTGACCTTTTCCATTTATGGCTTGATCAACTTCTCATATTAGTATCATAACAAAACCAAGTGTTCTTTTGTGTAAACCAGGTCAACCATTGCTTACCTATTATTTTAATGTAGCTTTTGGATAACCTGTAAAACAATTAGAATTGAATATATAATTAACACTGGGGATGCCTATTGTGTAATCCAAAATTTTCAAATGGTAAAGAAACATTGACTGGCAATTGTGTAAGTAAAGTTTGCTTCATTGATAAAAATGATGATGATGATGGCAGTGTTAACTGAGCATATTTCTCCATTATTTGACTTTATTTTGTAATTTTTTAAACATTGTATTTTCTATCTTATCATCGCCAAGTTACGTTGGTTCTATCATCAATTATAATTGAAAGTAAATTTTCTGTCTGATTCTAAACACTTGCCATTCTCCATTGTGTGGTCCTGTTGTGTCCTGTTTTACAGAAAGATCATCATCTTTTCAAAATTGCTGAGTCAGCACAGTGTATTAGGGGTATTCAAGGGTATTCATCATTTTCAGTGATAGCTCTTGATGCATTTGCAAACTACAATAGCAGTTCAAACTAAAAGCAAAGCTTCTCAAACCATTCAAAATTATGATTGTCTATTTTGCATAATATTTTACCATGGTACAAAGGACAGGGATCCCCAAAACAAGCTGGTATGTTGCAGAGACCCTGTCTCAGGACAGACAGCTAGTAATGATAATGAATACCCAGGGAAGACAAGATAATGATAAATCTATGAACAGTAACAAATTTCACGTGCTGAAGTGTCTATGACTTTTTGATTTCTCTTGAGGATTTCTTTTTTTGTGTCTGATCAACTTTACAAAAATGAACAAGCACTCTGAGGTATTGACTTGTGGTTACACAGAAGAAATTAGACACATTTAATGTGACATTGGTAACAGAAGGAAAGGCTCATTAGTTTTGTACGTAGACCTGCAACCTGAGAATTAGTGATTTATGAATGTGTTACAAATGAGAAATGATCATGAAATTGGTTGAAAACCCACTCTGGAATAACAAACAGTGTTTCTTCCAATTTCCGTGTAGGTACAAACAGATTTTTACCTTTAGAAATGAACAAAGATCCATAAAGAAGAATAATAGAATTATACTGTTGTTCTGCATGCTTTTCAGCAACATTTACATGAACACATTGTTTGTACAGTAAAACCTCGCTCTGCGACCAACTCACTGTTTGTATCACGTGATCACTTTAGCAAGCGCACAAATATAGTTTATTTGGATGAAAAGATGGCTCGCAAATAAATTTGATAGTAAATGTGCAGCGTTTGGTCATTTTAGGCTGATACAATAACCCATGTGAAGTCCAAAACAAATCATTGAAACATACAAAATAATCACATCAATCTATTGACCTCAGATATCTCCAAGAGTTATTTCTTACACTAAAAAATTACTGAAACCTGTAAATCTACTATCAGAAATGATTTCGGAGCCTCTGACCTGTGCAGAAAATTTGCATAATTACTTCAGTCTATAAATAGAGCCTGTTGTAGATAAGGTACTGCATGAATACAAATCAAAGCTCTGATAGTGCTGAGAGAACAGGAATGCCACATTTCTTTTGTTTATCAAGGTAAATTTTAATTATTCATGATCAATTTGCAGCTCTTCAAACACTCTTTCATTTGAGACACACACAACTTCAGTGCCTTCAGCGCTTTGATTTGTGGTATGGTGCCACTTATCAGCATGTTACTGCAGTGAAGCAGCACTATATCTTTATCATGGAATCAAAGACCCCAAATGACTGAAATATTGTTGATTGGACCTTAATCCAATGCACAAACATTTGATGTTTCAAGGACACATCAAGCTATTGTTATCTCAGTTTGATATTCATTTTCCTCATATTAAAGTTTATGAATAAACACAATATCATATTGAATAATAGAAATAGAATACAATCATGTGTATTGAAAACAGTCATTTAGTCAAATGCAAAATTATGCATAATTTCAAGTAAGAGAGGATATATGATTTTATGTTGGATTTTCTTTTCTTTTTCATTAAAAATGGGGGCCTCTGCAGACGTGAGGGTAAAGTCGCTGACTTAAACACACACTCAGCTCCTCACAGCGTGGGTTCAAATCTCGGCAGGGTCATTCAGATTTTCATGTGAGGAAGCCTTCCAGCTGGCTTGCTGTAGGTCGGTGGTTCTACCCAGATGCCTCTGTGCATTCGGGGTCTTCCTCCATCTGTAATTAGCTGGACGTCGCTATATGACTGAAATACTGTCGAAGTGATGATGGTAAACTAAAATATTCAAGTCAAGTCATAGTCATTAAGAAGGAAAATTGTTAACATTTTTAACTCGACTATTCGAAGAATATGAGAGCTATTGAAGTTGCCCTGGCATCAGCGTCGGTGTTGGCGTTGCAGCTTTTGGTTAAAGTTTTGCATGCAAGTTACTATCAACCTTATATCTCAATAACCATTTATGGTATTGACTTGAAAGTTTATAAATATGTTCAGGGGCATCAGACAACCAAGGTAGATAACTCTTGACTGAATTTAATTATAAATTATGGCCGCTTTTTAACTTAGAAATTTTGGTTAAAGTTTTGCATGCAAGATACTCCCATGCTTATATCTCAGTATCAAGGCATGCGATTGATTTGAAACATCTTTAATATGTTTAGGGGTATCATACTTTCGTGGTAGATAACTCTTGAGAATATGTTAAAAATTATGGCCCCTTTTTTACTTAGAAATTTGGTTAAAGTTTTTCATGCAAGGTACTTTCTTGCTTATATCTCAATATCCATGCATCTGATTGATTTAAAAGATCTTTAATATGCTTAGGGGTTCCATACTATCAAGGTAGATAACTTTTGATGGAATATATTACAAATTATGGCCCCTTTTTAACTTTGGTTAAAGTTTTGCATGCAAAGAATTTCATGCTTATATTTCAGTAACCAGGCATGGGTTTGATTTGAAACTTCTTTAATATGTTCAATGGTATCATACTATAGTGGCAGATAGTTGTTTACTAAATATAATGCAGTTTAGGGCCACTTTTTGACTTCCACTTTTTGGTTAAAGTTTTGCATGCAAGCTACTATCCAGCTTATATCTCAGAAATTATTTATAGTATTGACTAGAAAGTTTAGGAGTGTGTTCAGGGGCTTCAGAAAACCAAGGTGGATAACTCTGACAGAATTTTATGCAAATTATGGCCCTTTTCTAACTTGGATACTTTGTTAATGTTTGCTTGGTTAAAATGTTGTTATGCTTAGGTCTCAGTAACTAGGCATGGGATTGATTTTAGACAGAGATTTAGATTGGATCGGCCCTTTGGTCCAGGGCCGATAAAAGCTACAGATGACCGGAAAAATAAACTCAGTACGCTCATCGGGCCAATAAAAATACAGTTAATCAGACAATGTGACCGACAAATTTCTGTACTGGACGGTGAAATTTCGACAATTAACCCTTTACTTCATCTAGAGACTCATTCTGACACATACATACTTGTTACTTCATACAGACGCATTTTGACTCAAATACCCGTAACTTCATGGAGACTCAAATTGATGCTGTCGGTTTTTAACAGCATAAAAGTTCCTTATCGGCAAAAAAGACTAACTAGCATTGTTGCTGTTGAAACTTTAATCATGTTAAAAATGTGTTTGTTCTGAAAATAATTACGTTAGAAATGATTTTTGATACTTGGGGTCGCCTGTTTGTATGCGTGTTCATAGGACTCGTACGTAGTGAGAATTTCGACCACCGGAAAGATCGATATTTCCACAGTTTTTACGTATATGTATGTTTCTTTTTCATAATTACATGATTCTTTAAAATTAAATACATATATCAATCAATAAAATCAGGAATATGACTAAATAAATAGAATGATGCATGTCAGGTTTTCGTTTTTTTTTTCTTCATGCTATTCAAATTTTATCCAGTGGAAAATTACCTATGCAAATTTATTCTTCTCGTGTTTTTTTTGTTTTTTTAAACAATAGCGTCTGTCTATAAAAAGAACCAATAGAATTGTCAGATACCATAAATCACGTGCCACAAGATGTGGTCATTTGAATGTCTAAACAAGTGTCATTAAAACCGGAAATCGGCGAGTCTGCTAAGAAATAAACAGGCCGTTATAAAATGTCGGCAAGAAACTGTCATTGATGATTGAAAAACAAAGAGTAGATAAGAAATCGAAGGATGTCGATCTATTATTGGGGGAATAAAATATATACACTTGTAACTGATTTGTCAGCACTTTCAAATTAGACTGTATTTATAAGAACACGACTGTCGCAGAATGGAAAATTATTCTGACGAGTCTGATTTTTCAGATTTTGCTGAATTCGCCTTAGAATTTGATTGGATAGAAAATCATATAAATTGCAATTCTATGTTTATTCAATTTGATAAACAATCAAAATATCCTTATATGTCCGATCTTTCTCTCACTCATCATCTTCAAAATCCCAAAAATATGAATGATCTCACATTTCCATTTAAAGTTAAATAATTTATTATTACATGCTGTTTTCTTGAGTCAATAAAATTGAAAAGATATATATACATGTATATATTTGCTTTTAGCAAAAAAAAATATGAATAAATAAAGTAAACTTGAAAGTGTCATTAATGTCTTATAAATCATTTTGCTATAACAAATTTGTCCGAAGTTTTTCTTGTAATTTAGGACAAATGACTTAAAAAAAACTGACCATTTAGGACAACTGTCCTAAGGAAAGGGGGTCCAATCTGAATCACTGTTAGACTTCATAAACCTATTTAGGAGTATTTTGAATAGTCGAGTGTGCTGTCCTCTGACAGCTCTTGTTTACTTTGCATTTTTCTGCTAAAGTCTCAATTTTCCAGTATTCAATAAAAACGACTTCTTTTGTTTAAAGTTAGACCAAACAGTCATTAGTGCTATTCCCAAGTGTTAACGAAATGTTTGCAATTATATTTACATCCGTCTAAGCCCCATGAGTCTCTCCAGTGATAAATGTTGTTGTTGGCCAGACGTTCTGCTCATTTCTCGACCACATTTGATGGATGGTCACTTTGTGTGACCAACATGTACCGTGCTGCCCTCTGTCCAATTCATCATGATATTTCCATCATCTGACTAGCCAATGATATATGGTCTTTCTCTAATGACTGACTGTTAATCAAAGCATCAATGAATGCCGCAATGAACTCCAGTGTGACAGAAATCAGTATTTTTCTGTATAATTTGAGTCCCAAAACGAACTTAATTAAAATAATCTTTCTCCCAATTTGATATGAAATTTCTTCAAACAAAAATAACAAAAAGAAAACCTTGTAATCAAAGTTTATTTGAAAAAGAACAAAACCTTAAAACTCTGTCTTTGATCAGAAGTAATGCAACTCAGTGTCAGTGATAATTCACTTCATTATGAGGCAGAATCCTGTATAACACGTCCAGAAATGGACACCAAAATTGTATTTTGTGTAGTGTTCTGATGACTTATGGTGAATTTCACAGAGTTGTGATGTAGTCAAATGTAATAAGGTTTCTAGCACCAAAATGATGCTTAACAATACAACACAGTCTAATATAACACTAGAGTTGTAAAGGAGCTATACTGTGCAACACAGTCTAATATAACACTTGCCTTATTATACCCCCACCAAATGAAGTTGGGGTGTGGGTGGGTGGGTATGTAGGATTCACCTTGGTTGATTGGTCGGTCCGTTGGTTGGGCGGTTGGTCAGTCCGTTGGAATTTTCTTGTCGGGAACATAACTTGATAACTATTCAAGGTATTGACTTGAAACTTAAAATATAGACAGATTGCGACTAGGAAAAGCGCAGTGTCAGAGGACTGTAACTCTACTTGGTCCCATTTTTAGCTCACCAGAGCACATTCAGATGAGCTATTAGGATCACCTTGCATCCATTGTCATGTGTTGTCTGTCATAAACCATTTGCTTTAAACAACATCTTCTCTGAAACCACTGAACAGAATTTGATGAAACTTGGCAGGGATGATCCTTGGGTGAACCTTCACAAAAGTTGCTAAAATAAACTTGATCCATGTAGAACTCTAGTTGCCATGGCAACGGAAAGAAAAAAAAATAAAAACTTTAAAAATCATCTCCTTCAAATTGATCAGATTTCAAAATGTTTTAGTACAGATGTTCCTTGGGTAAACCTCTACCAAGATATCTAAAATTATTCTGATCCATAAAAAAACATGTCAACCATGGATGGGACTAATTTGCCTTAAATGTATACAGAGAAAACTTTAAACAACATCTTTTTTGAAACCTCTGGATAACACAATTATGAACACTATAATGAATTATCTCCCTCTGTTTAATTCCTTTTTTTTTTCCTTGTCAGGAACATAACTCAAAAAATATACAAGGTATTGACTTGAAACTTTAAATGTAAACAGATAACGAGTAGGAGAAGTGCAGTGTCCAAGAACTGTAGCTCTACACTGCCAAACAACCATAACTTTTTCTATCGACTTTAAATATAGACTTTACTTACTTATTTACTTACTTACTATCATAACCAATGTACTATGTATATACAGGTTCTTATCTATGCTCCACTTGGAGTCTGGCTTCTCCAGTATCAAAGTGTTTTGCGGGGATATTTATCTACTTTAGTAATAGTTCTAGTATTGAAGCTACAGTGTTCAACAGTCTAATATAACATTAACATTGTAGTGGAGCTATACTTTACATCAAGATATCTAGACTTGGTCTGCAGATATAGCATAAGAATGGAGCTACACTGTACGAGAAATCTAATATAACACTTGCATTATAATGGAACTAACACTAGTTTTATTATGTAGCTACATTGTACCACAATGTGTATAACACTAGTATTATATTAGAGCTATACTGCACAAGACAGTCTATTAATCTAACACTAGCATTATAATGGAGCTAACACTAGTTTTATTATGTAGCTACATTGTACCACAGTGTGTATAACACTAGCAGTATATTAGAGCTATACTGCACAAGACAGTCTATTAATATAACACTAGCATTATAATGGAGCTACATTGTACCTCAATCTAATATAACACTAGCATTGTAATGGAGCTACACTGTACAACAATGTATCTAGACTTGGTCCTCAGATATAGCTTTAAAATGGAGCTGTTTTTTTTTTAACACAGGCCAAAACAACACTACTGTACTGCACTTTGAATGGAAACACCAATTACAAATTATAAGCAGTGCCAATAAGCATAAAAGTAAAGACATTTTAATATAATCCTGATTTATCGCTTGTAAGCTAGCTTGATTAATTGATGCAGATTTTCCCCTTTGGTTCCTGCCACTAGGTCTTTCCTCCATTAACAAACACGGTTGAGTAAAAAAAGCCATGGTCAACAGACACACATTTTTCCTCGTTTATTTGAGATTGATTAATGAAGCTGCGAGGGCTTTATAATAAATCCAGAAAATAGCATTACTGGCTCAACACTCCAGTGTTTTTAATTTATTTATTGATTGATTGATTTTGGTGTTGCTGGTGTTAGCATTATCAATGTTCACTCAATGATTATTTATATCCCAGCTTCAGTATCTGATATGGTGAAATAAACTTATACTGGAAACATGCATGTTGCATTCATGGTCAGCCACATCACATTTCAAATGCATTCCATCTAGTCCCAGTGGCCCAGTGGTTAGAGCATCTGCCCTTGAAAGTCTTTGGATCATCACTCCCTGACTGTCACAAACCAAAATCTGCTTGGTGCTTAGTATATTAGGGCAAATCCAGGAATAGCTGACACATTGTCAGGATAATGTTTGTTTGTTTTTTTGTTGGGTTTAACGTCCCACCGACAGTATTTCAGTCATTTGGAGACGATGTCTACTTGAGACAGATATAGTGCTGCCACATTGCAGTATCACGCTCTACAGGATAATGTAACTTAGTGTGAAATCATGACACTTGTCTATAGTGTGATTTTACAGTGAGGAAGCAATGTCTGTCTCATGTTGAGACTGCATGAAAAACTGTTGGTTGGATGTTAAATCCAGTCAAACAAATAAGCATGTTGTGCCCCACTTAAATTCAATATCTCAAGGGCAGTTCATGGTACTCCACTGAACAGCTCTTTATGACGGAGGTCAGAATTGTGTTTGAGCCATGTGAGGTCAAGGTATGGTCTTATAATGTTACTAAAAATAGGATATTGAAATTGCAGTTTGAAGCAAGAGGTGTGCCTGATAAGTTGCTGCACCTAATCTGCAACAATTTACAGAATCTATTATAAGAACTTGGACAAAGTATAGTGTTTTGATAGTATATAATTTATCACTTTTGTTGTTTGCTGTAAGTCCTTCTATTATATTTTCTTTTAAATTCTTTTCTTCTGAATTCAACATTTAATAGTTTTTGTCGAGCCCGCTTGCAGTGAGCTCGACATAGTGGCCACAATGGCGGTACAGTGTATGTTTGTGCGTGCGTGTGTGGGGCCATTCAGATTATATTTTTCCAGACCATTACTCAGTCATTATTGGGAGGATTGAAAATTACAAGGCACAAATGTTCACCATGATGAGACACTGTGTCAGGTGCAAGGACTGTGTGTTTAGCTCGAACATCAAGGTCATGCTTTTAGGTCAAAGGTCAAAAACAGGTTCATTTTAACTTGGCTGTTTCTTTGGCATGGATGGGGGGATTCTAAAATTACTTGACACAAATTTCAAGATATAAGTGAGACGATGTGTCGAGCACAGGAATCAGAATCATAGTTCAAAGGTCAAGGTCATACCTTGAGGTCAAAGGTAAAAAACAGGTTAATTTTTAGCTCGACTATTCGAAGAATATGAGAGCTATTATAGTCGCCCTGGCGTTGGCGTCGGTGTTGCAGCTTTTGGTTAAAGTTTTGCATGCAAGTAACTATCAACCTTATATCTCAATAACCATTTATGGTATTGACTTAAAAGCTTATAAATATGTTCAGGGGCATCAGACAACCAAGGTAGATAACTCTTGACTGAATTTGATATGAATTATCCCCCTTTTTAACTTAGAAATTTTGGTTAAAGGTTTTGCATGCAATAGAAAATTTGGTTAAAGTTTTGCGTGCAAGCTACTATGCAGTTTGTATCTCAAAACCATTCATGGTATTGACTTGAAAGTTTATAAATATGTTGAGGGGCATCAGACAACCAAGGTAGAAAACTTTTGATAGAATATGTTACAAATTATGGCCCCTTTTAAACTTAGAAATTTTGGTTAAAGTTTTGCATGCAAGATACTCTCATGCTTATATCTCAGTATCCAGGCATGCGATTGATTTTAAACATCTTTAATATGTCAAGGGGTATCATGCTATCAAGGTAGATAATTTTTGATGGAAAATATTACAAGTTATGGCCCCTTTTTTATCTTAGAAATTTTGGTTACAGTTTTGCATGCAAGGTACTATCCAGCTTATATCTCAGAAATTGCTTGTGGAATTGAATAGAAAGTTAAGGAGTGTCTTCAGGGGCATCAGAAAACCAAGGAGGATAACTTTTGGACTGAATTTTAAGCAAATTATGGCCCTTTTCTAACTTGGATTTTTGGTTAAAGTTTTGCATGCACAGTGTTTTTATGCTTATGTCTCAGTAACTAGGCATGGGATTGATTTTAGACATCATAAAAATATTAAGGGGTATCAGACTATCAAGGTATATCATTGCTGACTATAATTACAGGGTATGTGCAGGGCAAGAATTGAAATAGATTTCATTTGATATACCAACAAGCATTTTGAATTGTCGAACGTTCTGTCCTCTGACAGCTCTTGTTGCTTGTTCATGTTGTTACTTTGCCATGGATGGAGGATTTCTCAAATAATTTGACACAAATGTCAAGCTAAGTGAGACAGTGTGTCGTGCACAAGAACCACATTCGTAACTCAAAGTTCAAGGTCATACATAGGTCAAAGCCTGGGCTGTAACCATGACATGGATATAGAGATGGATAGAAGGATTTTCAAATAAGTTGGCAGAAATGTTTGCCTAAATGAGCGAAGTGTTAAGCACAAGAGCTGGGTCCATAGTTTCAAGGTCAAGGTCACACTTAGAAGTGAAGTTCTTTGCGCTGGATTTGCTTTATTTGGGCTGTAAATTTCTCAGGATCAGAATTCTCAAATGATTTGGCAATAAGTTTTGCCTCAATGAGATGATGTTTTGCACTTAAAGAGTTAAGATCCTTATGCTCCATGGTCAGGGTCACATTTTGAGGTAAAAGGGGCACTTTGGGCCGTGGGCTCGACATGTTGCCCTTGGGCATCTAGTTCACATAGCAGTTCCTTTTGGTATCAATTACATTTTGCAATTTTTTGTACTTGATAAACTTAAGCAGTAATTGAAGGATCTACTTTGTAATCAGTATTACGAAGCATAAGGTCCATTTAAAGGGCAGGGTTTTCCATTGATATTTTCAAATGGGGAACATTGACCCCTTGATATATGAAGAGACATATTTGGAAATATTTGGGGTCATTTATGCAATTTTAAGTTCAAAGTGGGCAATTATGTGTGTCCGGGAAAACCCCGAAAAGGGTTGTATTTATGTCATGCTGTTGTTTTTTGTGATAAGATGTGATAAGATTGCTCACACGCACACAATAAATCCTACCTTTCTACCAACTGTAACCAGTCTGCTTAAAAACTTTAATAATTTGAGAGATGTAAAAAAGTGAGTCGAGACATTTGGAAGGTTGGAAGGAAATCACCAACAAATATTTTTTAAGACTAGCCAAAGTTTATTAGACAGGAGACTTAGAATGTCCATCAAGTTGACTTGAATTTGATACTCCTCTGACATCAACTCTGGGTAAGTGGAGATTGAAACGCGGTTCTCATTGCTAGCCAGACTGGAGTTCAATAGCGTGGGGGCAAAAAGACATGCATCACCACAAAATGAAGTAATATAAAAAAGAGAAACATTTAATCCCTGAGAGTTTCATTACAGGAACTTTGAGTTATGGTCACCATATTTTTTATTACGTCTTTTGCAGCGATGTTTAGACAGGTTGAGGGAAAGTCGGGAGAAATTGAAGGCCCGGTTCCGCAAAATTGGCGATGTTGCCGAGAAAGATGAATTTATTCAAGATTTGATGAGAGATGAGTGGAAGAGTCTCCGTG